>LR812523.1:38218591-38541091 GCA_903798195.1 Danio kyathit | reverse complement strand
TGTCCTTGGCCAATCACATACTCTCACATTATTAGTGCGGTGTAAGCATTATCTAAATCAATTTTACATAGATATAAATATAAATGTAAACTAAATAGATTGTTGCGTATTTTATGATATGCTGTAATAAAGTTGAATATGAATAATTAATAATTTTTTTTTGTTTTCTTCAAATTTACTTCAAAGTCTTGGAAAAAATATGGAAAAGTCATAGAATTTTAGTAGTAAAAATGTGTATGAACCCTGAGTCTACAATTATAATAATTTAAGAATAAAAAATGTAGGTCAGGTCAGTATCCTCAGCAGTAAATAAATGGAGAACTTTCAAGCAAATGTTACTGTAAGAAAAGTAATTATGCTATTTTTAAACAAAATGTTTTAATGAGATGCATTGTTGGTGATTGTATGGCGGTAATGGCCAGATTGGAAATTAAGACCTGTTAAAAAAAGATTTAAAACCTACAACACCACATTTCAGTAGATTTAAGACTTTTTAGGGCTGAAATTTACCATTTGACTTTTTAAGACCCCGCGGACACCCTGTAAATAATTATTATTAGTAAAATATTTACTGCACTGCAAGCCAGTGGGTGGAGCGGAGTTAATCTATGGAGGTGGAGTTTAGCCACACTAATGCGTAAAAAAAATTTGGACATTGGTTTCAGAGCAATTCTATGCAAATGTCAACCTTGCCATGAAAATATAATGTTTTCACCCAAATACCAATGTTTGTATAGGCTTGCATTTAACAGTACTGTAAAAATAACGTTTTAAACTTTTTAAAAACTTTTTTTTTAATGTTAATTTCACATCTGTAACCGAGAGATGTCGGATCCATAATCAAGCTTTTTCCTCATAAAAGGAAAACTGTCAAATAAAATATTTTTTGTTCTATAGAGAGCCAACTCTCATCCATTTGATTATTATTATTTTGTTTGTAGACGTTCTGTGAATTAAACTGCAAAACCCAAAGTACAGGTATGTTGTACACCAGGGGTCACCAACCCTGTTCCCGGAGAGCTACCTTCCCGCAGAATTCAGCTCCAACCCTGAACAAACATAGCTGAACCAATTAATTAACTTGATAATTACAGACAGGTGTTTGGTCAAAGACTATAGAATGCACAAGACATGCCACTTGTACAGTTTTAAATGGGGAAAAGTGTAACGTCAATATGGCGAATGAAGCCCCGCCTTCTAGTATAGAAGCCAACCATCAATCACTATAGAATGATGATTGTTCGGGGGAGGGGCTCGTTTTTTTTTTTTTTGAGTTTCTGCAGATTTTGAGTGATTCAAATGTTTAGAAATTAAACTATAGAGACAGTTGTTGATTAATTTTATTGGTGATTTCGAATATGAAATTTAATCGTAAGCTTGGCAAACAGTTTTGGAGAATTTTGATGTTTCTCCATTCAGACAGAATGCCCGAGCATACTGCCTGAGAGGTGTTTCAAAGATGGCCACCGAGTGAAATGACTTGCCTTAAAAGGGACTTTGGTTTAGTCAGTAGCTACGTTTCCATCCACCCATTTTTATGAGCATTTTGGATATGCGCATAAAAAAGCGGTTGATGGAAATGCCAAGATGTGCATACGTTTTGAAAATGTGCTTAAACATATGCGCATAACTGAGTAGGGTAAACTTTTTATTCGATAAGAAAAGATGCACATAAACTGCGATGGAAACACTTTTACCGAACAAATTCCAGTATGCGCACTAAAAAAGATCAAGAGTGTCTGCTCCGTGTTTTACGCCTTCAAACGCCACTGCCCGTTCACTGCATGTCAGGATTGCCTTCTGAGGCGCAAGTCATTTATTAAATGAAGAAAAGATTCACACAGCTTCCTACCGTAGCAAATTCTGTTTTTACTGTTAATATTTGGCGCCAGTTAATCATGAAGTGACTATTTTGTTTGCTTTGACTCGTTGGATGGAAATGCTGCTTTATTCGCACGTCTTAATTTGCATTTTTGGATGGAAACATAGCTACTGTTGCAACTGAAATCTTGTCATAAACTTGCATACATTTTTGGGTTACATTTCATAATGCCTATGTTTCTTATTTAAAATATATATTTTAAAAAAATGTCTACAGATCAATTTTTTTTGAACACCGTGTTTTTTTTTTGTAAACATGAAAATGTAAACCAATGTTTTAGTATACTGTCAACATACTTCTCTCTTTGAAATTCTCTTAGAATTTATGTTACACGTTTTACTGCAAATGTCACATCCATAACTCTAGAATTGCTCTTCAATATCAGCTATTTTTAGATAAACAAGAAAGTTTGAGATCCGAAATGGGTAATGTAATATAAAAACATTCTTGATGTCAAAACATCAAGAGAATTTTGATCTCCGTTCAAATGCAAACAAACAGAAAAGGCAACCCCACACTTTTGAACAGTAGTGTTTGTGTGTATCCTCTTGTGGCCGCCAGTCTCCATTCCCCGGTGATGATGAAGAGGAGGTGTTTGACAGCATAGTGAATGATGAAGTGCGCTACCCCAGGTTTATGTCTCCAGAGTCAGTCTCCGTTATCCAAAAGGTAACAGCTCACCCTTCTCAATCAAATAAGAAAAGGAAATTAAAATCCAGTCTGACTCTGTATCTCTCTTAATGGCAGCTGCTGCAGAAGAACTCTGAAAAACGACTGGGGGCAGGAGAGCAAGATGCCAACGAAGTCAAGAAACACCGGTTTTTCCAGGTGACGAGTTATTTTTGTGTACTTTTGTGAAGCCTCTCTTTTTTTTTTTTTTAATCATTGTTCCTCTCTTCAGGGCATTGACTGGGAGGCTCTGCTGGCCAAAAGAGTCAAACCTCCATTCCTGCCGTCAATTAAAACAGCAGCAGACGTCAGTAACTTTGATGAGGAGTTCACACGCCTCAAGCCTGTCCTGACTCCTCCACAGACTCCGTTCTTCCTCAGCGCCGAGCAGCAGGAGTTCTTTGCAGACTTCGACTTCTCTGCCCTGCACTGACTTCCGCTCCATTACACTCGGATGGGGTTGTGACATATCAAATCTCTGCTTCCTTTTTCTCTCTGTCTTCTTCGTCCAGATATTCTGTCACTTGAGTTACGCAGTCAAATCAAGTGAAGCTGGCCCCGTCTCACCCTTTAAAAGCTGCTGCTTGTGAATCTGGCTGCAAATGTGCGCTTGCGCTCCAAAGACGGTCCAGACCGGACGTTAAAACCAAGAGGAAACCATACGATCAGCACTGTGAGTAAACTCAAATCTGCTCAGCTTTTAAACTGCCCACCCTTGACATTCACACATGCAGTAATAAGTGATATTTTGGGGTTCCACTGCTTATGGTGTGCAGAAATACCCATGTTGATTTTCGCTCTGACCAGCTGTAAAATAGAGAAGTCTTCCTGTTACACTGAACTTGATGCCAAAATATACTTGCACTGTCGCCGAACAGATAATGATTGTCAGATTGAGACGGTTGTGCTGTTTGTTTTTAAGGATTTCTGATGTTGCGCTGATCTGAGTGATACATCTTAAGCTCCTTAACTTCCCGACTGGAACTGTCGAAGTGTGTGCTAATGCAAATTCCTCCACGCTCAGTCTATGCGATGTACGTTCATGATAAAGCCTCACATTTTGATCTCTGGCTGTCCCTAATCTGGATTTGATTTAGGATTGGTGCCCCAGATAGACGTTGCTCCTTAAATGTTTTTTTTTTTTGGACTTCTTAACTTTCCACTGTACTTACTTACAGATGTCTTGTGACTTTAGGCGACGACTTTCTCTTTAAAGCCCTCCTCTGGACAAATTGAATTAGACTAAGCATATTCTACTTGATGTCTTAGCATGATACGGTTAGCACATTCAGTCACTTAAGCAGTCCAAACGCATCATGTATCATAGAAGCTGATTTGTTATTTAACGTGTTTGTCTGTGTTTTACTTTCGACGACCGCCATCAGACCACCATCGTATCATTGTCAATGTGGTTTACTACTGATAAGTTACACTGTGAACAAAATGACACTAAAAAAATCTATTTAAAGGAAACTTTCCATTTCTATGAGCTACATGAAGGATAAATAAATATCTATGTAACTGAAGGGGATGAATGTATTTTCAGAAATAAAATACAATGTGACCATGTTGTTCAGTTTATTGAATACTGATATTTCAAAATATTACATGGAGGGAAAATCAATTGCATAACTTTGATCAAAATGGAGCAAATCGTTCAGGAAATCCTAGCATTAATAGTGGTACATTTAAAAACACTCAAGTGCAAAAAGAAGCAAACTGAAATCAAGCCAAAGCTAAAACTATTATTGCTGATTTTTAATCTTATTGACTGAAGAAAGTCACACTTTGTGGTTTTCGTTGTACTGCACTTATCTATAAATGTATTACTTTGCTCTGTTCTGACAGTCAAAAATAGACCTTAGTCTAACAGTCAAAGGAATGTCACATGCATTTACTCCTGCTGATGTGATATAGGAAAGGCCATGTTTACATATGTTATATCTGTAATGTTGAACATTACTGCACTGATTATGTTTATATTCTAAGGGTACATTTACACAACACTGATATACATGTTTTTACTTCAGGAATTTAGAATTTTTTGTTCGGTTGGCAACAGTCACATAGGCCAGTGGCTGGTGTTACTATTCTTTGTGAAGAAACACTATGTGCATGTGCAAATATGCACAGTTCTACATTTTTTATTTGCCTTAATTTAAAATGACTAATGTTACCACATATTTGTATGTGTGTTAGGGCTGGGCCGTATGACCAAAGTAAGACCAAAGTCATTTTATTTCACAGTAACAATATATAGCAGGTAAAATCTGTATTGAACGTCACAATTTTTCCTGGTATATACAGTTGAAGTCAGAATTAATAGCCCCCCTTTAATTATTTTTTTTTTTCTTTTCTTTTTTTAAATATTTCAAAATTATGTTTACAGTGTGTCTGATAATATTTTTTTTTCTGGAGAAAGTCTCATTTGTTTTATTTCGGCTAGAATAAAAGCAGTTCTTAATTTTTTATGAACCATTTTCAGGTCAATATTATTAGCTCCTTTAAGCTATATTTTTTCCGATAGTCCACAGAACAAACCGTCATTATACAATAACTTGCCTAATTACTCTAACCTGCCTAGTTAACCTAATTAACCTAGTTAAGCCTTTAAATGTCACTTTAAGCTGTAAAGAAGTGTCTTGAAAAATATCTAGTCAAATATTATTTACTGTCATCATAGCAAAGATAAAATAAATCAGTTATTAGAAATGAGTTATTAAAACAATTATGATTAGAAATGTGTTGAAAAAATCTCTGTTAAACAGAAATTGGGGAAAAAAATAAACAGGGGGGCTAATAATTCAGGGGGCCTAATAATTCACCTGTATACATTTATTTATTTATATATATATATATATATATATATATATATTTCTTAAGGAGCTGTTGACATGAATATGTACCATGCTTCATAGTCTTGATTCTGTGAGTTTAGTCTATGAACTTTAATTGTTTTTTCATCTTATTTTTACTGGATTCAGGTCAGGTTATTGTCTGGGCCATTCTAGCAGCTTTATTTTCTCTTTTTGAAACCAATTGAGAGTTTCCTTGGAAATGTTTGAGGTTATTGTTTTGCTGAAATGTCCACTAAGGCTGTGCGATTAATTGAAATCGTATCGAACTCGTGATTTGGACATGCGGAAGGAACCGCCAACTTATCCAGCGCATGTTTTACGCAGCGGATGCCCTTCCAGCTGCAACCAATCACTGGGAAATTGAATTTTTTTTTTATTAAGTCAGTGCTTTTTTTATAAGCGTATGCTTAAGCATTTTATGATAAGACTTTATTTCTTCGGTAACTATATGTATATACTGTCATACCACCCAGGCTTAAGTGTCATGTAAATGTACCCTATATAAAGTATTTTAATCTGTTGATTTGTCATGTCTAGTTTACAGATTTACATTTAATAATATGTTATCACATTACAAGCATATTGAAATCTCACCACTCATATATATATAAAGTGCTAGAGGATATTATTTCACATCAACTTCTCATTACCCTGTCTAATACAGCGTCTCTTATACGAGGAGGTCTATATTCTAAAAAAAACAAATCTGTAAAAATCTGTATTTCACAAATCCAGTAATTGCACAAAGTCATTGCTGTTGCAACTGTACATGATTTGTTGCTGCTATAAATGAAGCTAGTTCTATTTTGTACAGCAGCTTTGTAGAACCATGAAAGAGAGCTTAATACATATGCACATATTAGTTTCACATATCTTAATGTATTGCATTAACAGCAAACCACAATACAGCTTCAAAAACCTGTTGTGATTTTTTTTTTTTTTCTCTTGTGCTTTTTGTTCTGCGTTTGCTTTAAAAATGTGCAAAATCAGCACAATTGTCAAAGTACTGGTAAAGAATTCACAAAACACCTTTTATAAAAACACTTATCATTTTGATAACACTTGATCAAACATCATCGCAACTACAAAGTTCATGCATTTAAGAAACACTTTCCAAATGGATCATTCACAAGGAAACAGAAGTAGATGTTCTGCAAAGTTTAGAGCAGTTTCCCACCAAAAAATATCAACTTCCATTTTATTGGTTGTACGTCAGGGAAATCACGACACCCAGAGAATCAAATGGGATCATTGCCCTGCTTGAAGTAAACGTGCTCCCAAACCACCGGTTCCCAAACGCAGAAGAAGCCCCAGAGATTGCGCAGGATTCCTTTGTCAAAAGGGTTTTCGTCTGCACCGCAGTGCTTGAGGTACGAGATTCTGTGTCGGGACATGAACTCCCATGTGGTGGTGTTTAAGGACACCAGGTAGAGATGCGAGCCCAGGAGGAGGAGCACGGTGAGGGCCAAAATGGCAACCACTGCTGCTGCTCCCAGGAGAACACCGTTAGTCCTCAACCACTGCTGCCAGGTGGAGGCGTGACTGAAGCCTGACCTGTGTCAGAGTTTTAAAGGGATAGGTCACCCCAAAATTTACAATTGTTTTCATTTACTCACTTCAAGTTGTTCCAAACCTGGTTGAGTTTGTTTCTTCTGTTGAACACAAAAGAAGATATTTTGAAGAATGTTGAAATCCTGTAGGTTTTTTTTGTATCCTAATATGCATGTCAATGGCTAGACGTTTCCAACATTCTTCAAAATATCTTCTTTTGTGTTTAACAGGATAAATTTATAAAGGTTTGGAATCACTTGAGAGTGAGTCATATTTTTGGTCAATCTCTTTAACCGTCAACTCTGAACAGTGTATCATTTTTGAATACTAACTACAAATATAAGTTGTGTATAAATGTTGCTCACCAAGCCATGTACAGTCCCCACAGCAGGACAACAAGCTGGACGGCCAGATAAAGCACAAACCAGCGATGGTTCCTCTCCCCGACGCAGTTCTCTATCCAGGGGCAGTGGTGGTCATAGCGACGCACACAGTGCTGACACGTCTGGCAGTGTTTTGATCTCATCGGTTGCTGTGTCAAAGTGAGCATTCATTTTAAACTTCTATCTAACATCTGTTTATTAGCTAAATTTGATTAACTAATCCTATATTTGATTAGCTGACAAAATATTATAAGGAAAAGGCTATTTTCAATTTCATTTCATGTCTAAAAAATCATTAAAAATTTGTTGCGGCATGTTCTAAAATATTTTAATTAAAAAATTAAGGTCTTTTAGTAAAATTATATAAACTAATATATAGACCATTTCAATGTGGTGATGTCACTGGCCCATGAACATTTCCAGCTTATCAAACTATTTCATAACTGTAACAAGAGGCAATTCAATCATAACTTAATGCTAACACAGCTTTCATAACATTATTTATCAATATGTGGCTCTTTTTGGATTCTCAGAAGCTATAGAAATTACAAATGTAAAACAGGAAATATGTTTGGACCATTGTTTTTGTTTACATCCCTCAAAACGGTCTATATCAGGGGTGTCCAAACTCTTTCCTGGAGGGCGAGTGTCCAGCTGAGTTTAGCTCCAACTTGCTTCAACACACGTGCCAGGAAGTTTATAGTATATCTAGTAGGAGCTTGATTAGCTGGTACATCTGTGTTTGATTAGGCTTGGAGCTAAACTCTCCAGGACACTGGCCCTCCAGGACCAAGTTGGACACCCCTGGTCTATATGATATGTCTTTAATATAATAAAAGACAGCCCACCTGCACCAGACAGTGTCCACAGCGCCGCAGTCGTATGGATTTGGTGGTCTGTGGAATCATATCCTGTGTTTCTTCTGCGATACCAAGTGTGAACTGAAAAACAGTCAGGTGACGCATGTTTGATACTTTAAAATCATATTACTTTTCAGATTTAAACATGCCAATCTCATTCTGAACCAAGGTAATGGTGATGAGGTCTGTATTTCTGTAAGCACAGGATTTCAAATGTCTGTCTATCTAGGTTAATTAGGAATATCTAACCAACAGTTAGCATTCTGGAACCTGTTATTCATTTAAAGATAAAAATTCTATTATGAATTGATCATGTCGGTTTGCTTATCTTCAGAACACAAATCAAGACAATTTAGATGAAATCTGAGAGCTCCCTCATCCTCCATAGACGGAAGATCCTGACTCGTTTGAAGTTCATTAAAATACCTAAAAGAGCATCCTCAAAACAGACCATGTGCCTTCAGTGGGTCAATCAGATTATTTTAAGCTACAAGAATATTTTTGTATGCACTGTTACGACCTTGTTTTCCCTTCTCTTACCTTCTGGTGGCCTTGCAGTCTGACGTCACTGTTAATTAGTTAATTTGTGGGAGAAGGATATATATATATATATATATATATATATATATATATATGAATTTTTGTAAAGAACGGTACTTCCTCTGGTGGACCGTTATTCCCCAGAGAGGTCGTTCTGTTCCAACTCTTGTTTTGCCATCTTACGTTTTTGTGTTATAAAATGTTGTATTTTGTTGAGAATTTCAGTTGATTTCTTATTTCAAATCCCTAGACATTTTGATATTTCTCTCAATCAATGTTTTTTTTTTCATTATATACCTTTGTGTATGTGATCCTTTTTATGGTATTGTCAGGACGGAGCTGGCCATAACAGCACATAAAACAAAATAAAAATGACAAGCATGAATTACCCTATACCGACACTGAGGAGAAGAAACTGTTGAATAGAGTCATTATTTTTGTTTATGTGCACACAAAAGGATTCTTGTAACTTGACAATACTCCGATTGAACCACTGAAGGCATATGGTCTGTTTTGAGGATGCTTTTGGTACCTTTCTAGACTCTGAACAAGTCTGAAACTTTGCTGTCTATGGAGGATCAGGGATTACAGAGGTTCTTTAAGTAAAAAAGTACCTGCAAGTCACAGTCATCAGTTAAGACAAAACCAGGATCCATGAGTGAGACCGCAAAATACAGCAGCACAGACACCAGAACCAGCAGCACGAAGAGTACTGGCAGTGTGAGCTCCCCCGTCTCCTCCTGCCGGCGCAGGTCTGTGTGCAATAAGAACATCGTTAAGTTAAACTTTTACTCCTAAACATTTTGCAACTTTAAAGAACCTTATGTGGAACGTAAGGTTTCATGGGCTAAAAAGGTTCCTCATGGAACCACTGATGCCAATAAAGAACCTTTATTTTTTAGGTATATAACAAACTACATGTTGGAATATGAAAAACTGGGCATCACACACGAAATGGCTGAGAATCTTTAACGCTTTATAGGCCATTCATTGACATATTATTCCTAATAGTTTTACCTAATGATTATTAGATTAAAATATATGTAAAACTTTTCTCATTTTTGACATGGCTATGCCTTTTAGTCTTCAATTAATTGGCCTGAGATATCGTAATTTTCATTTTTCGTGTCAGTGATTTTTAGTTTTTTTCATAAATTGACCTGTCGTCATAATTTAAACTTTTCTTTTCATAATTGTGATTTATGTACACTGATCGAGAGAACTCAAACATGGTTTAGGTTAAAGGGATAGTTCACCCAAAACTGAAAATTATGTCTGTTGAACATCAAAAAATATATATATTTTGAAGATAGCTCCATAGTATTTGTTTTTCCTACTATGGAAGTCAATGGTTACAGCTTTTCTGCTGTCTTAAAAATATTTTCTTTAGAAAAAAGAAAATCAAAGGTTTGTAAACACTTGTGAGTCAATTTCTCTTTTTTTGATTGAACTATCCCTTTAAGAGCTGCAAATAAACCAGCAGCAGAGTGATGAGCCCAACTGCTTCCTCTTTAATGTAGCAACCAGGTTTGTCACTTTTTGTGGTCCACCAAACCATTTCCATTGTGGTCTGCGCTATTTGTATGTGTTTTATAAATTTGCTAATAAATAAATATATTTGCCTAATTTGAGATGGCCAGAAAATTATCTTTTTTTTTTTTAAATAAATTGTTAAATTATTAGTCTCTATGATGCAGCAAGTCTAGGGACTCTTCCAGTGTTTCTCAACCACGTTCCTGGAGGACCACCAGCTTTGCACATTTTCCATGTCTCCTTAACCAAACACACCTGATTCAGATCATCAGCTCATTAGCAGAGACTGAAAGACCTGTAATGGGTGTGACAGAAAAAGAAGACATCCAAAACATGCAGTGTTGATGGTTCTCCAGGAACATGGTTGAGAAACACTGATGGACACCATGATGATGCTGTAAGAAAATCTTTTATGTATGATTTGACTACAAAGTGGTCATAAACTACCATTTTCTAAAATTAAATAAATAGCAGCTTAGACCTGGAAACAGTATTTCATACGTCACGACTTAAGTGGATCGATGATGTTTTCTCAATTTGTTATTGTTTTTCTATCTGCATGTATTTTTTTTTAGCTTGCAGCACTTTTGAGCTCTCTGAGTCACTGTATTTGTCATAATTTAATTTTGTTTTCGAAATCTAGTTATTATTATGTACCAAAGCGTTATCATTATTAATGTATGGCATGTGGTAGAAAGAGGCTTCCATGTGTAATACAGCAGGAGTAGAAAAAAAAAGAATAAACAGTGAAATATAATGTTGCAGACTGGGATATAGAACATTAAATGTGGAAAGTAGAACAAAGCATAGTGGACTCATATGGTGCAACAGTACAGCAGTCAGAGCACTACTGTGTCTGTATGTAACTATCAGAATAACTATGTAGAAGAGTAGGGGGAAAACACATCACAGTGTAGTCCAGCAAAACGTGTAGAGTAGAAAGATATTCTGTCCAGTAGAATATACTGTAAACCAGTTGGACAGAGCGACAGGTAAAAGCAGAAGTACACTTGAGTCAAACACTCAGCGATGCAGATACAGGTGTGTGAAGCAGCATCTCATTCATTATCATTCAGCGTCTATAAAATAACACGCTTTATATTGAGACCAACACATGCTCTAACAGCACATTCAGCGTCTATAACGAGCACTTACCGGTGTCGTGGAGGAAGAGAATCAGCGTTATAACCCATGTCAAAATGACATGAGCGGTCCTCACCAGAAATCCTGAACCGAACACATTTTTGAACATCCTAGCATACTTCTATATCCAGCTAAGCATGCGTCTGCTGTGCGCTCGCAAAGAAAGACATTGTCATAAGAGCTGTGATCATCAGCTAGCTGTGTTTGTTAGCCTGCTCGAGCTCATCAGAAACCAGTTAACGTTACATTCCAGCTGTCAAGTGCGCTCCTACGCGTCCTGCGCTAAATTCCACAACAACCATTTCTGACCGGGATATTTGTCCCCTGGCGTTGGGGTTCGTGTGCTGCACTTCTAAAGGAGACGGCTATAACATTGTGATTCAACCGAAAACGGTGGTACTTCAATATACTGGGTTTCTTTCGCTCTAATAAGCTTGTTGATGCCGTTCCGCAGCTTAGATGTGAGACGGGTACATGTCACGTTTCCTATTGGTCGGTTGTGGTCACGTGAGGTTTCGGCTTGAAACTGGGATGCAAAGCCAAAGGAAGAGAGGAAACATTCTCAGATCTGCAAGTGGATATATGCAGTAATGCTGTCAAAGAAAAAGCTATATAAATATACAACAAAATCACACTGCATACATACAAATGCCATTTTCCCCATGAGCGTATCATGTTATTATATCTGTTTAGGCAATTAAAAAAATATTTATGATAACAAAATATTAATAATGCATGCCCGTGTTGGCGTGGGTTTCCTTCGGGTGCTCCGGTTTCCCTCACAGTCCAAAGACATGCGGGTACAGGAGAAGTGAATAAACTAAATTGGCCATAGTGTGTGAATGTGAGAGTGTATGGGTGTTTCCCAGTACTGGGTTGCAGCTGGAAGGGCATCCGCTGCGTAAAACATGTGCTGGATAAGTTGGCGGTTCATTCCACTGTGCCGACCCCTGATAAATAAAGGGACTAAGCCCAAGGGAATTGAATGAATGAAAATATTAATAATAATTGCAGTCAGTATATTTTAAGCAATTTATAGTTTTATTCAGCATTGGATTTAACTGATCAAATGTGATAGTAAGGATATTATAATTACAATTTATAATAAATATTTATTATATATATATTTTTTTTTATTCTAATATATTAATTCAGATATTATAATATATACTTTGTGCCTTTAAAAGTCACTTAAATGATGATGTACAAATAAAAGACAAAACAAGGCACTGTAAATACAAGATACAAACAATTTCATCCATTATTCATCCATTAGAGAGAAGTTTTAGGAAGTATCTAAAGCATGTGATGATGATTGGGTCTTGAAAGACCAACCAGATACTGCAGAGCCTTGTAAGCTAACATTATCATTTTAAAATATATACGATACCTAACAGAGAGCCAGTGTAATGTCTCCAGTACAGAGACTGTATATTCACCAACCCGAGTCCCAGTTAGGATTATAGCTGCTGAATTCTGCAGTTATTGCAATTTATTAAGGATTTGGATGCTCCAACGAAGAGAGCACTGCAATAATCTAAAATTTTTTAGACACAATTAATTAGTCTTTAAGCAACAGGAAAGGCCAGCATAGGCTGAATATCTGTGATATCTCTATATAAATCAGGTATTAACAGTGTTCTGTACAAAATGCTAAAATGACACTGTGGTGTCAAAAATACCCCAATAACTGCTATATTTACTTTATAACTTTAAGATGACATTATAAACGGCCAGATCTATTGAAGCAGAATTCCACAGTGGGGAAAACCAAGAAGAATAACTTCCACTTAAAGGGCACCTATTTTACGTGGGTAAGATAAGCCTTTGGTGTCTCCAGAATGTGTCTGTTAAGCTTCAGCTCAAAATACCCATCAGATAATTTATTATAGCCTCCAGAATCTGCTCATTTTGGTGTCTGAGTACAGTGTAGCTGTTTTTGTAGCCTGTAGCTTCAAATGCAAATGAGCTGCTTCTCCCCACCCACCATTCTAACATGTGTCTGCGTCACATTAGATAAACAGCAGTCAGTGATACGGACTTAGATGAAGCTGAAATACAGCTCATTAGTCAAAAACACCAAGTAAGTTCATTCAAGCCTTTTTGAAATGATGAGTCTCACACAAACGCCGTTTGCAGTACACACACACACACATGCGCATTCACTGACACCATGTGGCCGTGGTGATTATAGCGGTTAAGAATTTCATGGTGATTTTACTCTCTATTACAAACATGCTCCGTTTTAAACTTCACAGAGAGTTGTAACATATTTTAATCCCAGTTTCTTTGCAAAAACTGTTCTGTGGACATGTGTATACATGCTATTATAGACATGCCACTGGGATTTGAATCCTATTTTAATGTCAGGAAATTAAAAAAAAGAGACTTGTGTTTCTATCACTCCAATATGACTGTGGACACACTTTATCTACACAGTTCTAAACACACACTGATTGTAGTAAAAATAGTTTTTAAGCACCAAATCTGAGCACATTGTGACACTGAAGAATGGAGTAATCACTGTAATAAATGACATTTTTAAATAGAATATAACAGTTCTCCTAAATCTGTTGCAATATTTGACAAATTACAGTTGTTATAAGTGTATTTTTGATCAAATAAATGCAACATCATACTGACCCCAAACTAACGAGTTTATTTAATTATTGTTGATTTGCAAACATCCCTTTGATTTCCTTTACAGTCAAAAATCTACCATGCATGATCCTCAGCTGGAAACATTATGCAGTTTGCACAAGATTCTTGGCTTCATTCTCATCAAGTATAAAAGGCGACTTCAAGTTCTGATTTAGCAGCTTTTCCAGACCCTGTAAAACACAGCAATTAAAATGCATCCATGTGTCACGGAGGCTAAGAATGAAAAAAGGATAGAAAGAGATGTGGTGTTGCAGCTGTCTCTAACGCTCTCTCCTGAGAACAGAAACACTGCTTTGACATTATCCGCTCCAGTTCACATCATGCTCCATATGTTCACACATGCTAGTTATCCTTTTTTCATTCTGTGCCTCAGGGCTAATCTTGCCTCTTTTTGTACTACCTCTAAAAAATTGTTATTATGTTCAAGACTGTTTAAAATATTTCACTTTTGTGTCAGATGTAGGTCCATTAGACACTTTTTATCAGTATTATCAAATCTAAACTGCCAAAAACAACAACAAAAGTGTTTGAGTTTTTACCTCGCCAAAGTATGATACGAGTGGCGAGATTTCACAGACTGCTGGTGGGTCTTCATTCTGTGCAGTACTGCAAAAGAAAGCATAGACAAAGCCAGTCATTATAAAACACTCACCCTGCTGTCCATCCAAGAAACTGACTTAAAATAGTTCATTTTCTGCATGGACGGGTTAGACATCCCTTTTAGGCATTTTCCTTTCAGGTTAAGTCAGTTGGAGAGAAAGGGAATGGGGTTGATTTTAGGAAATGTCTACAGCACATCCTTTTCTACAACTGGTTTTGTTTGGAATTATATTACAAATTATAATATGAGAGAAAACATCATATTTGCCGTAAAGGTCACCAGGCGTTTATCTAAACAGTCATTTGTTTATTGATTGCACTAGGATAGGTTGACGTGCTCTATTTTCATGGCATGTGGGTGCTTGTTTGCAGCTTCTTTCTTCATGGACGTGTGTTTACTTCAGGTTTATTCAATGAAAACAGCCGTTTGCATGTAAATTCATGTTTACCTGCTTTCTGATTGGTCAATCACGACGTTCCAAGGTATGAAATACGAACACGAATCATCTTATCCCTAGTATATTATTTAGTCTACATAAATTTGTGCTTATCTGTCACGCTGCTGATCTTGACTGTTTGGCGCCATCTTGTGACTCAATAATTATATGAGTTGTTTAGTGCAAGCTGCAACTAGTGATCGTTCTTGAGCGAACTTTACATTAAATTAAAGAGTTAGCAAATTAGTACAGCTCAGGTCAATATTTAGTGTCTAATTTTTCACTTTTGAGGCAAATTGCTGTGTAATAAGTGGGATTATGTACATCTAGACTGTTGTTTACATAGAGTACAACCCATCAGTCATGTCTGGCTAATGTAAAGGAACACATTATTTTTTAACACAGCTATAAGTTCAAGTAATGACCTCAAACATGTCTGAAATGTAATATCCTTACCATAATTGTGAGTTTCAGTTTTCAAGTTTTGTGAAGCAAATGTAAACAGTTTTTAATGGTTTTAGTTTTACCATCAGTTGAAGCTCGAGTCACAAACATGACAAATTACTTAAAGGAAATGGAACACGATCATATGGACTCTTTAAAGGGATAGTTCACCCCAAAATTGAACTACTCCATTTGTTTTAAACCTGTTTGAGTTTCTTCTGTTGAACAAAACAAGATATTCTGAAGAATGTTGTTTCTGAAGTCACTGACTTCCATAGTATGTTTTGTTCCTAAAATTCATAAAAGTTTGGAACCACCTGAGTGTGAGTATATGGTTAGGAAATTTTCAGTTTTTGATAAACTCATTTTGAGGACGCTTTGAGACAATCCTTATTCGATGCTGATTTACTAAAGGGTATTTTGATCACCTATGTTTTGGGGCGATGGGTTTATTTTGCTCATCAAGGAAGCTTCCACCAGCTGCCAGAATCCAGCGGTAATGTTGTGCTAGCAAGGATCGGCGTGCTGTGGTTGGTGTGTCCAAAGGTGCCCCATCAGCATTTTTCAGGGGTGAAAATTCCTCTTCCCTCAACACCTCAAACGCCACAAATTTCCTTGCAAAAAAAGTAAAATAAAATGATAGTGAGAGTGGGTGATGCCCAGTTTTTTCCAAAATTACCAGTAGCTGCAAACACACTTTGAGAACTGAAAGACGTCAAATACAAATTTCTCCATTTTGATTCCATTGGGCTTGGTTGGTTTCACCAGGTTTCCTTCTCCATCCACAAATGGCACTTTTTTGATTGCCACATGCTGCTTCAGCTTACTCTCTAACTTTCTGCAATGAAAGAGGAATTATTTGCAATAAAGGGCTTTGATACAGATGAAGACAACATGTTGCAAATTCTTGACCAAAATGAATGTTTTCTGAGAGTCTATGCTTTAAGCATCTGTAAAACGTTACCTGTAGGTATTATGTGCCCTTCTAAGGAAAACTAATAAGGTTAATAAATATTAATATAAAAATATAATTGTATTTTAATAAATAGGTTAATGTTAGTTTTGTGCACATTCAACATTTTTAATTGAGTTTTGGGTGAATCAACTTTCTGTAAAGCCACAAAAATACCTGATTGGATTACAAACCTTTTCATTTGTCTTTTATAGATTTCTTTTGCTGTGAAAGTCGGTGAATAAGATCGCTCGCCTACAGTTAGTGCAAAACAAAAAGTCAGAAATATGCACGCTCTCATTTTAAGGTCTCTCTATTGGCTACCGGTGAGACAAAGAATCAAATTAAAAATCCTTCTCTTTATGTATAAAGCCTTACATGGCCTGTGCCCCCATTATTCATCTCAACTGATTGTGGCCTACACTTTATCCAGACACTTGCGTTCCCCTATCAGTGTCTATTAAAAGTCCCAAAGGTCCACCTCAAAAGCAGCTAGAATGACAAATGGCTTTGTCACTGCTAATTTTCAAGTCTAAATTAAAGACTCATCTATTTTCTAGGTCGTTTAAAGCATAAGTCCCTTCCTCGGGGGGCCAACGATCTCGTTTTTAATCCTGTTTAGTGTGGTCAACTGTGATACCATCTTTTAACTAGGTGGAATTATTTAAAGGGTCAATTACTTTCTTGTTTTAGGCATTGAAACCAAACTGTTTTTGTATAATCTATTTTACATCTTGTATGCTCTCTTTTACATGATGTGCCTATTTTTGTTCTGTTTATTATGTCCATATTGCTTGGTTATATCTTCTCTGTAAAGCACTTGTGCGGCCTTGTGAAAATGTGCTATATAAATAAATCAAACTTGAACTTGAACTGAGCAAAGATTTTTCTGTAATTAATACCTAACTACTGTTAACAAATGTTAACAAACTGAACATTATTATAAATTGTTACAAACTAATCTTGTAAGTAGGACCCATAATCTTGCACCAGTACGTTGATAATAAAAAGATCTAGTAGGCTTTATATTAGGGGTTCTCTTGCTTGGTCAAATAACGAAGCATGATTATTATAATAGATCACAGAAAAACATGACCTTCCTGCACAATAAGTTGACTTTACACAAAAGAGAACGTGACTGTATGCTAAAACAGTGTGATGAGCACATACTCGGCCACGTCCTTTAAGAAGCTCTGGGTAAAGAAGTGGTTGCAGATGTTTCCGGCACTGAACAGAAGCTCTCCTCCTGGGCCTCGCAGCTCTGCCGTCTCTGGCTGGATCTCACTGTACTCGATCACCTGATAAACACCGTCCACACGACACACCACTCCAACAGGCTCTGCAGGATAGGCCTTATCCACCACCTGACCAGAATCAAGGTAAACATGGCTAACCACCACCAAAACAATATGTTCATAAAAATGAATGGGATTTAGTCAAGCATGTAAACAGGGCATTTTCACCTTGGCACCACAGTCTGCTCCTTTGGTTACACAAAAGCCAATAAAAACCGGGTCTGCCATCTTCACCAAGATGTTGTCCACACAGTACACGTGAAGATACTCCACACCCCTTCTCTCCATGTCCACTAAAATCTTGTTGTCCACCAGTGACCGATAGAGGCCGCCATTTCCATCTGAACAAGACGAAAACACGAAGACGCAAACGTCAGCTGGTTTCAGTCAGTCAATAAAAAAAGACACTGATGTGACCATTACTTGGCTGTTAACTCGTTACTGATGAAAACAAATAATTATGAAAAGTAGGCTCTAGTTCATTGTATTATTTTATGCTGTACTCTTAACACATTAACAATAAAAGAAGTAAAGTCAGTTTCTTTATAAAGCCAAATGAGCTCTGTCAGACCTGGAGCCATGGCTATTTTGTTTTTCTTCTCCAGAATGATCTTTCCATCAAAGCCCACAGCTGGTATCATCCTCTGTTCAAACATGACCACATTGGATGGACAAAGGCCAAAATATTTGTTGTCTTCGAAGAACTTCTCTGTGGGTCCCAAGGTGAACTCACTGGTCATTATGTACCTGTTCATACATTATTAAAAGACACTTCAGTACAAGTTTTAAGTCAGTTGCTTGTTTGTTTGGCAAGTTTCCTAAACCACCAGTTCATTTTTTATTACTAACAGATGTGTGATTTTCTAGACCCAGTTTCAAATATCAAACAAGTCATTGAAATAATCAAGCATTTATTAATTTAAAAGTAATAAAGTATTTAAAAAGTATCCATTTATCGTGCTAATATTTTGTTTCAGAGGTCATTTCCACTACAGAATTTGCAGGTCCAAAAAACATCCCTAAGTAAAAGAAGTGAAGTGAAACTAAAAGAACCATACCATGGTACTGTGCACCTACAGCCATGCCTCACATTGGCCAGCTCTTGTACTTTCTGGATCCTCTCAGCCTGAATCTGGTACAGGGTTTTCCCACTTGGAAGCCCAACATTATACATGCCTTTGGGATACGATACTCCAAGTCGAGTCCCCTGACCACCAGCTAACAGCAAAACAGCCACTCTGTCCTGTGAAATCTGCAGTAACCCTGAAAATACAAGTAGCTTACATGAACTCTAGACTTTGAGCACACTGACAAAATAATAAAGAAAAATATATTATTGTACACTATATTGAACATTTGGAGCTGTACCTTCATTCTCCCACTTCTGAAGGGTTTCTCGGTCACTTTTACGCACACTCCCAATGAACTCTGGTGGAACGGGCTGCATCCGCGCGTCTAGCCGACCATCAGCACTCGAGTGTCGGCTTGCGGACGCTGCAGCTTCTCGGCAGTGCTCGACTAACTCGTCGGGCTGCAGCTGAGAAATTTCCTCCAGAAATGTGCCCCTTTCTTCCGCAGAAAGTTCATCCCAGAACTGTAAAACATGAGTCTGTCCTGCAGATTCTAACCTCGCTTTAGCTTCCTCAAAGGACATCTTTCTCTGCTAGAAGCTGCTCAACACTAATGATCGGAGTCGAGCTGATCTTAGCGCTGATCCAGATCCTGTTTTCACCAGCCTTACACTCGTGATCGCTGTGCGGTTGTTGGTACAATAAACAGCCTGAGTTCCATATAACTGGCCAAATAAGAAAAAAAAACTACTGTAAAAGCATATTTAGTGTGTACTCAATTCATTCGGCAACTCCCCTTGTACACATTGTGGCCGTGTGTCAAAACCGCTGCTTAGCTAAACAGTACTTCCTCTTCGCTAGCAGCTCGAATCTGTTCATATATCCCAACCGATTATGGCTGAGGTGAGACAGAACGTCCCAGATATGCTGTCTAGGTAGTCAGCTCGGCAGGGTGTGAGACACGAGCAGTATTTACTCTGGGTCTGCGGATGAATGACTTCCTCAGACGGCAAACCGCTGTCATGTGATCAGTCTGCTGAGTCGCTCTCCTTCCCCTTTACTCCGAGATTCTGTTTCCAAACACAGTTGCTACACCATTATTTCCAACAGCTGATATATTTATTCATTCATTTTAATTTTGGCTTAGTCCCTTTATTAATCTGGGGTCGCCACAGCGGAATGAACCGCCAACTTATCCAGCACGTTTTACGCAGCGGATGCCCTTCCAGCTGCAACCCATCACTGGGAAATATCCATACACACTCATTCACACACATACACTAAGGACACCCACGCGAACGCAGGGAGAACATGCAAACTCCACACAGAAACGCCAACTGACCCAGCCGAGGCTCGAACCAGCGACCTTCTTGCTGTGAGGCGACAGCACTTATTTTAATATATTATTAAATAAATTAGATGGGCAGTGGGGAGCGCTCTCGCCTCACAGCAAGAAGGTCGCTGACTCGAGCCACGGCTGGGTCAGTTGGCATTTCTATGTGCATGTTCTCCCCGTGTTCACGTGGGTTTCCTCCAGTTGCTCTAGTTTCCCCCACAAGTCCAAAGACATGCGCTATAGGTGAATTGAATAAGTTAAATTGGCCGTAGTGTATGTGTGTGAATGAGTGTTTCCCAGTGTTTTGCAGCTGGAAGGGCATCCACTGTGCAATACATATCCTGGATAAATTGGCGGTTAATTAAGCTGTGGCGACCCCTGATTAATAAAGGGACTAAGCCGAAAAGAAAATGAATGAATAAATGAGGAAATTACCCATGTCAACTATATTTACCTTCAGCCCATTATCCTCAGTCAAGGTTGGTTTTTGGCCCTTCATAAGAAAAAGTTTGGGCACCTCTGATCTAGACTACAATATGCAATCATGATCCATAACAATACCTAATCTTATTCTGAGCCTTTAAACATTACAAGAACTTAATTATTGGACTCAAGGAAGTCAAATTAAATTAAGATTGACCAATACATATTTTAAAGGGATAAAATTATGTATTATTTAAGTGAAGTTTCACAAACTAATTTTAAGAGGAGCATGTGATTGACAGCAGCTGGTCTATATCGCTAATCCTTAGCTAGCCAATCGGATTATTCCAAATTTAACATAAATAACCAGCCTAACTTCATTCCCTATTGGAAGATCTCAGTGTTGAAGGTAAAGAGTTAATTAAATGCCTCATTACTTCAACTTAAATGGAGTAAGTTCACAGTACTCATATAGATGTTTTAGAAATGTTTTGTAGCAATCTGTTTCCTCAATCGGTTTGAGTTGCCTTAACTTATTGGGTTTTGCAGTACTCAGTTGGTTTGAGTTCTCTTTATTTATTGGGCTTTACTGTGCTCAAATTGCTTTGTTTACTCAAATGGATTAAGTTCACAGAACTCATTAGGATTAGTTTTTGAACTTAAATGGTCTGTTGCAGTTGGTTTCCTCAAATTGTTTGAGTTACCTTAACTGTTTGGGTTTTACAGTGTAGTAAAAGTCACAAGTACTTAATATGTACTAACTGGCGTGGTTGGCAGTCTATTCCTATAGAACCGTCCTATTATTCAAGGTATAGGCTAAACGAAGAACTAACTGATCTCGTGTCCCTCTTAATGTTCATTGATCAGGCGGAAGCCTTGGGCTCATTTATCTCCGAGCTCAGGGTTCTCTCCTGGGACAGCATACCAAACCTGCTAACATCGTCAAGAATTATCTAAGTGTGAACTCTTAAAAAAAAAAAAAAAAAAAAAGTACAAGCAAAGATTTCTTGTTTTTCCCCCACAGTTCATTATGAAGAAGACAGAGCTTAATCTTGGACTGATCTGGAATGAAATAAATAAACAAAGAAACACCCAATTTCCATGAACAAAATCAAGAATAACTTTATTTTACAGTTATTTTACAAACATAAATATTCCCACTCTACATTCAATTTTTGCATTCTATAGAGGACATAGATTTTATTTTCCTTTAGTCCAGTAAACATATTTTTTGCATTGATCTGCACATTGCGGCATCAACTGAAACTTCGCAGATGTGTCATCACACCTAGATATGTTTCGCAGTACAAATATCTGTATATTTGATTAGCATGAATGCTTATGAAAGTCAGGGGAGCCCAGCAACAGTACATATGAATATAGATGTGGCGAACACTGTGCATTTACACTCACAGAAGCCGCAGCAAACAGCTCAACGGTAAGGCAATAGACTACAGGCAGTCTCGAAGAGTGGCATTCCTTGATTGTGTGGATCGCCACCAAAAAAAAAAAAAAAAAACCACACAAATCTAAAGCCTTTAGTCTCAGGACATCTAGAGTCCAGAGATTTCTCCTGTGAGAAACAGTGCAAAACGCAAAACGGACAAAAATACGCTGCTTCCATCACGAGGCAGGCAATACAGCTTTTAAAGCCCTGTAGAGACTCTACAGTGCAATTTGTGCATATTCAGACAAGACACACATACACATGCATTTACAAAGACGGAATTGATCCAAAGGGAATCGGGCCGCAGCTGAGCTCAGCAGGACACAGAAGGGTATTCGCAGTTTTTCCACTGATACAAGTTTGTTTTCGGGCCGTGAAAAAAGCCAAACTGTTCTCAAGGCCTGCACAAACTCACCACACATACCGTACCACGCAGAATGGAGAAGAGTCTCATCTGAGACCGCTGTATTCTCCCTGAGAATCAACGCATTAGAAAAATATTTCATTCCCATCTTCCTACATTTTCCCCAAAGAGCCTAAAAGCAGCTTTATTCCATTTATAAATAAGGCAACTATATCAACACTAAAGGTCTTGTAGAATAACAACCCATTGAACTGCTGGGTTTTAGGGCTTCTCATGCAAATGCTGTAAGAGCAACTCTGCCAAACAAAGGGAATTTTAAAACAGGTGTCAATTTTGAAATGTCACATCCAAATATACAAGATATCCGTCTCCTGATGAAGAGTCAAAAGATATCATAACCTACTGTGTACCTCTTTTAGTGTTTCGTTTACAAAAACTGAACTTTTTTTTGCCCCCAAGCTGAAACAAACATTTAAAAATGTTCTTAAACACACACTACTGAACTACTGAATACTATCGTTCTGTTGCAAGTTCTCCTAAAAATTCAAGTCTGGTTTATTTTATTTTTATTATTAAAATAAAGTGCTTAAATATGTTCCTTGACTAGACTGAGTATAAATCAGAGTGTTATAGATGTTACTGAAATCCTTGCAAACTAATAATCGTGAGAAATGATATTTACACTGAGGTTATGCAGATCACCTATGAACAAGAATTGTTTAAACATGTCAGTAGCTTTGCTTTCTCAAACTTTAGCAAGACCAGCAGTTCTTCAACTCAATCCTCTGCACAATTCACATGCGTCTCTTATCGGACACACACGGTTCAGGTTATGGAGCTCTCGTTAACTCAAGCTATAGATCTGATTCATATGGCCACTGAATAAAAATAAATTAAATTGTAGATGTGGATTTTTATTTCACAATTCTTACTTTTTCAGAATTGAGTGATAGAAACTTGCATTTGCCAGTCATTCAGACGGAATTGCAAGATATTTACTTGTGATTGTGAGGGAAAAGGTAGCTTTATGAGAAAAATAGTCAATTTGGCAGAAATAAACCCTGCAATTCTGACTTTTCCACTTCTTTTCCACAGAACTACATAATAAAAACATGCGTTTGCCCATTATTAAGGCGTAAGTTGCTAGATATATACTCCTAATGGTGAGAGAAAAGTAGTATGAGAAAAAAAAAGTTCAAATTGTTGAATATAAATCCACATTTTCTACATTTTCTTTCCTCAAAACTGAGACAAACTCGTAATCACAAGTTACAAAGTTCAGTTCTAAAGGGAAAAGACTGTATATTTATAGAATTGAGAGTTTATATCTCACAATACTGAGAAAGCAAAGTCACATTTGAATGTAAAAAAGTCAGAATTGCAGGTTTCGATCTGTCTTTCCTTGTAATCTGCCTTTTTAGATATACCAGTATGCAAGTACTGCAATTCTATTCAAACAACTAGCAAATGGGAGTCAAAACCGAGAGGAAAAAAGTCAGAATTGTGAGATAAAGTCACAATTACGTTTTTTTATTTTTTATTCAGTGGTAGAACCAAATTCCCATTGTTTCATGTATGTAAATGAAAGAGTCATAAAAATATGCAGAGTGGTGGATCTGGACCCAAAGTGTTAAAGACTTTCTTTTTCCATAACACCCATTTAGCTGCCCATCATCATGGGGAGTGTGTAGTGTTTCTTTAAATCATTTCATGCTAAATTCTTTTTCTAATAACCTTTTAAATTTAATAAACAGCATTAAAAAATAAATGATCAAAGAAAAGTCCTCAGCGGTATAACTGGGACCCCATTTGATGAATAAGAAAATGTTCAATAACCCCCCATGTTGCTCTCTGTAACTTTGAAAACATGAAAACTGTGAATTTAGCCTAATAACACAAACAAATAATTTGAATAAACATAAAAGCAATAAGTTATGTGAGCGAATTGTAAGTATGTGGTTGATTTTATAAGAAAGTGCTAGACTTCATTACTGAACACTGCCATCCAGTGGAATGAGGACTCCGGAGCTCCACCAGAATTATTAGCATCACATCTAACAAAGCTTCTTGCGCATCCAGTTCCAGTTGTTTATTTTAAATAATGAACTGAAGAATGCAGTCAATTTGTTTGTTGTTGTTGTTGTTGCATGTACTAAATGATTCTGTAACTCTTGCTCTTTGAATCAAATCATGTGTGTGACTCTTCCTTCCCATAAAGCACATTTAATACAATCTTGCAGTCCCTACAGCAAACACAACCCCACAATCCTTAAAGAACAACTCCACTTTTTTTTTGGAAATATGCTCAATTTACAATGAATGGCTAATGGTCTAATCCGATTCAATGATCTATGCTAAGCTAAGCTAACAGTGCTCAACTGTTTAACTCTAGGTGATTGATAAAACGAGCCTACTTCCAAAAGAATTGGAGCGTTCCTTTAAAATGCCATCAGGGGTGGATTGAGGGGGGTGTAGGGATCCCAAACACATGTCATTTAGAGATGCTCACATTTTACTCACAGCTAGAATTTGTGTTTTAAGCAGAGGTATGGATCATTATCTATCAGTGCTTTCTCTTATATTCCAGTTATTCTTCCATTGAGGGATCAAAAACAATCCTCGGGCTTAAAACTTTGAGGAAAAAAAAAAAAGTTTTGGTCTTCCCATCATGCATGTTTCTTGGCCAACTGATGCTCCATTTCTCCTTGAGTGCAAACTGTTGAATGATCCCTTTCAGTAATAATAATAATTAAAAAAAAAAAAAAAAGTTAACAGTGTTCGGGTTTCTCTCACCGGGACTGAACGCCAAGGGTGATCTTTAAGTTCTCATAGACCACGTAGCTGATGCTAACAGCAGGGATGACCTTCATAAAATTGGGTGCCAAGCCTCTATAGAGTCCAATAGCGCCCTCTGTCCGTACAATGTGTCTGAAGAGTCCTGACATGGTCATCTGAGGACTTCCTTCCTGAGAAGCTGGAGGACAAATGAAAGATGAACGATAAACGTCAATGACAGCAGATCTATAGAATTAGACATTGAGGGTTTCAAGCTGTAAACAATCAAATCTTGTCTGTTTTGAAGACTGACCTTGCGCCTGCATGCGTGTCCTCACTAAGGCTAACGGGTAGCTCGCTAACTGGCCACATGTGCTGGACATTGTACCACAAGCTAGCAGCACAAACACACCCGGATCAGCGCTGTCTGTGGCAAACCTCTGCAGCCATGAGTTCTTCAGTGTCTACAGAGAAAAATAAGGGCAATATTGAGGTAAATCACAGTGTAATATATAAAAAACAATGTTTGTCATTTAAATTAAGCATAAAGTATGTTTAACACAGCTGTATTCAATTATTATTAACACAACTGTACTCAAAAAGATTGAAGTAAAACACATTTATATTTATATTAAATTTATACAGCATATATGGTGGTGTGTCTGTTTTGGGATAAAAGCAAGATGGCGCCTGTGCATGGATGTCTGTTTGGTTTTTGAAATGTTCTGCTCTTTTGCAGTATGGCTGTCATTCTCTCCTGGATTACTCTTTTTTTTTAACTAGTAACTCTATCACTGAAATCTTTCAGTCTGGGTGCAAAATGGCTCATAGCACTGACACGGCCCTTCTCAAAGTACTTAATGATATCCTGCTAGCCACTGCGATTCTGTGGTCCTGGTTCTTCTAGATCTGTCAGCAGCATTTGATCATGTTGACCACTCTATTCTGCTGTCCAGATTAGTCAGATGTGGGCTTTAAAGGTAGTCCTTAAGTGGTTTAGGTCCTTTCTATCAGATAATATGGTCTGACTACTGCCATTCACTTTACTGTGGCATTTCAAAATCCCAAATTTCTTGCCTTCAGTTGGTCCAAAATGCTGCTGCTAGATTCATTTGTAATAGTAGGTAACATGACCACATTACCCCTCTTCTAAGGGCCCTCCATTGGTTGCCCATCCAATTCAGAATTGATTTTAAAGTGATTTAATGGTATATAAATCCCTTCATAATCTAGCCCCAAGCTATCTCTCAGAGCTGTTGTATTTTTACACTCCCGTTAAATCTCTTAGATCAAGTGATCAAAATCTTCTTTTAGTTCCTCTGAAAACGTAGAGGGGACAGAGCTTTCTCCGTAGTGGGTCCTTGGTTATGGAACACTTTGCCCCTTGAGATTAGAATGGCTCCATTACTATGACTATTGATTTTTAAATCACTTCTTAAAACATACCTATTTAGCTTTGCTTGGTATTTCAATATTATTTTAATAGTCCTTTCAACTGCTTCATTTTTAAAATAATTCAGTCGTTTCTTATGACTTTGTTTTTATATTCTGTATTTTTATTTTACTTTGACTTGTGTACTGCACTTTGGTCAGTCTTGTGTCTGTTTTGAAATGTGCTTTATAAATAAACAAACTTGAACTTGAACATATATAAACTGTAAAATAATGCAGTGTTCCACAAAATTCATTCCTGTTTGCCCAACCCAAATCGATTATTGTAACAAATGTAAGTGGATTGAACCTAAAACAAGTTGTTCCAAAAACATCTCAAGAATTGTGTTTTCAGCTCATTTAAAATAAGCAGCTTGAAAAAAAAACGCTAAAATATTTTTGAGCGTATATTTAGATGCCATAATATAATTCATATTATTAAAATTAAATTATATATTTTATATAATAATAAAATATATACATTATTAATATTAAATGTTCATATTCAGTTAACAACAGCAACAATGACGTAGCCTGAGAAGTATATATACAGTTGAAGTCAGAATTATTAGGCCCCCTGAATTATCAGCCCCCCTTTTTATTTTTTCCCCAATTTATGTTTAGCGGAGAGAAGCTTTTGTCAACACATTTCTAATCATAATAGTTTTAATAACTAATTTCTAATAACTGATTTATTTTATCTTTGTCATGATGACAGTAAATAATATTTGACCAATATTTTTCAAGACACTTCTATACAGCTTAAAGTGACATTTAAAGGCTTAACTAGGTTAATTAGGTTAACTAGGCAGGTTAGGGTAATTAGGCAAGTTATTGTATAACTATGGTTTGTTCTGTAGACTATCGAAAAAAAAAATACAGCTTAAAGGGGCTAATAATATTGACCTTAAAATGGTTTTTAAAAAAATAAAAAACTTCTTTTATTCAAGCTGAAATAAAACAAATAAGACTTTCTCCAGAAGAACAAATATTATCAGACATACTGTGAAAATTTCTTTGCTCTGTTTAACATAATTTGGGAAATATTTAAAAAAGAATAGAAAATTCAAAGGGGGTCTAATAATTCTGACTTCAACTGTATATATATATATATATATATATATATATATATATATATATATATATATATATATATATATATATATATATATATATATATATATATATATATATATTCCATTTTCTTACGGTGTAAAACTCACCTCATAAACAGCCAGGTCTATTCCAGCATAAGGGATGATACCCAGCATATTGGGAATGTAACCCTTATAGAAAGCTGTCATGCCCTCCTTCTTAAATATGTGTTTAGCACAGCCTGCGATTCCCGAGTACTGACCCGTCCTTCCCAGAGCAAGACGAGTCTTTAAAACCTTAAACACACAGAAGCTTTGTGTAAGCTCCGAGGCATCTGAACAAAGTCATGCTTTGTTTAGTGTAGAAAGGAGAACTTAATTAAAAGATGGTGATTAGTTATTGAAAAGTACAGTAATAAAGTTTATGTTCTTACCTCCATTGGGTAAATGCTGCTCTGCGCAATTGCTCCCGCTAGAGAACCAGAAACTAGTCTCTCCAGGATCCCCAGAGTCTCCTGATTACTGCCAATCAACCGCTTAATCTGAAGGACAGAGTAAATCATACTAACTTTAGTACCAAATTAATACAGGTCACTGTTTGCACATAATGCAGGGTATGACACACATGAACCAGTTTTCTTTACATTTAATTTGTAAACATTGAATCAACACTGAATTTACTGCAGAGAAAAATAAACTTGAAGGAAACATCCAAAACTTTCTTTTCCCAAAATTAATTGCCATATGCAGTTCTGACATTATTTAAATTTACTATTTCCAACCTTAAAATCCATGTGAACGGGAAGTTGCTGGGACTTTTATTTCAGTATGGTGATGTTCCAACTGAAACTGACTATTAAGTAAGGTCCGGGGCTTTCTTTTTGCCCATTATTCCCTCTTAACAAACTAACTATAAGAGGGACATCGTTATTGTGGCTGAAGTCATCAAACTGATGTAAAAAAGAAAGCAAATGATCAGACTTTGATTGAAGATTATCTAAACAAATATCTCTTATTATGTCAAATAAATGTTTTACTTCACACAGACTTTAAGTCTTCTTTTTTTCACTGTGAAAATTCCTCACATTGCTGATATCTTGTCTTCCCTCAACAGCAGGGTTGTCCAAACTCGGCCCTGGAGGGCAGGTGTTCTTCAGAGTTTAGTTCCAACCATACCTGCCAACACTCCCGTTTTTCCCGGGAGTCTCCCGTATTTTAGACCCGTCTCCCGTATTGTTCTGTGTCCCAGTAAACTCCCGGAATCCGACCCCCGCTCCTCAGCATTTTGGTACAGTACGGGCTGAAACCTGGTGCTTGTGCGCGTGCTCTTCCGGTCGCGCGCAACCTCTCCGCGCTACAGTTTGCGCGCCTCCATATCCCCAAACCTCTCACCCCTCCCGCTCCATGCTTTTAGTTCGCGCCAGTGTTGCCAACTCAGCGACTTTTCAGACCCCCCTAGCGACAAATTTTCAAAAAAGCGACTAGCGACAAATCTAGCGACTTTTTTGTGTGTTACTGGAGATGTTTATAGACTGTCGTTTGTCCATTACTGTACCGTCCCTAGTCTTCTCAACGAGCTGCGGATGCCCGCCTTAGAGCACTGACAGGTGGCCCAGTCCTCGTACAGCAGCCTCTCCCACCTGCAGCCTGACTGCAGATCACTCCTCTGCGTACCAACGGCAAATGATTTAGCACCGGGAGTGTGAAGGTATTTCCCTTGTACAGTCAAACTGATCTGCTTCTCCTTTATTTTAACAATTTAATTTGACCGTTTATTCTTTTCTTGTCACAATCAGAGATGTTTTAAAGTGAGAGTTTCTGAACTTGTCTGAGTATATTACGTCTGAGAGATTACTGCAAATTCACTACTCATCTATAATGATATACTGTATTCAAACAGCAATACATTTAGTTAAATTGATAAGCTTAGATAAAGCGTAGTGCGAATATAAAATACCCCAGGTATGGTTCCAACCCTGGTTAGACACACCTGAACCAGCTGATCAAGTTCTTTCTAGGTATACTGGAACTACTGACTTCATCCAGGGAATGAAAGGGATTTAGGACTCACTCTTGAGGAAGCATTAAGCTTTAAAAACCACAGTGCGCTTTAGGCTTTAGTTGTTGAAGTTCCATTCCACCTTCAGACACGCACTCACAAACCTTTTCTTGTTCCCTCAGTGGAATCCATTTTAAAATGCATTCCACTTTATCAAGTGAACAAGGGAAGTTTACATGGACATACCCTACATCCCTTGATTTTGACTGAGGGAACGAGTTGACTTCATATGTTCACTCCAGGACCTATATGTCCCAGAATGCAATACGATTGTGTCGTCACAACAGCGTAGTTTCTAAGTGCTCAAACGTTTATGGCATTGCATTTGAACCCATTCAGATGTTCAACCAGTGGTGGACACTTGTGTAACGTAATCAATGACGTACATCCGAGGGAATGTGATTGAGAGAAGTTAATGAGTGAAGGGTGTAAAAAAAGTGGACAGGAATGCAGCCTAGAAACCTCCAGGCAGGTGTGTTAAAGGAAGTTGGGCTAAACTATGCAGGACAGCGGCAACTCCAGGACAGAGTTTGCTCACTCCTTTTAATAAATCATTTTCCAGGACAATTCCAAGACATTTCCAGAAGCTTTTTCAGGTAATTCATGACAGGAGTTGGTCACAAACGGAGGAACCGTAGAGGAATCAAAATGTAATTGCCATTGCACAGCAGATGCCAAGAGCTAGCTCAGCTCAAACAGAAAAATTCAGGATAAGAAGCATTATTTCCAGGAGATTTGGTCAATCCATCAATCTCCCGACTGGAAAACAACCTTGTTAATTTCTAGGTTTTTTCAGGATGTATGGGAACCCTGCTCTAGTGTAAACTGATGGAAATAATGAATTATTTATCTCCAGATAGTTTATTTTCTTACTAAGCTAATAAAAAAATACATTAAAAGAAACGTTTAATGGGCAATACTGATTTCCAATATGAACTCCAAAAATACTAATCGCAAATGTTTATTACTCATGACTAGGCCCACACGGAATCTGCGCGCGCAGAATTCCGCAGATTTTCCGCAGATTTTTAGCCCATCATTAATTCTGTTTATTTACTTGAGTAAATGTGTGTAAATCTGAATTTATTCAGTTTTTAAATTACACGTATTTCACATATTAAGGTTTTAGTTTTGAGACTCCCAAAATAATTCTGCAGAAATCCGCAGATTTTTACCAAAATTCTCCGCAGAAATTGCAAAAAACGTCCGCAGATTCCGTCTGGCCCTACTATGACTCAAGCAGCAACACTGAATAAGGCTGAATCTTTCTAATCTGCACTATCAATAGAAATATACTTGAAACACTTGGACAACTGACTGTGGACAAAAGGGATTTAGGACACACTCCTGAGGCAGCATTAAGCTTTAAAAACCACAGTACGCTTTAGGCCTTAGTTGTTGCAATTAAAATAGTAATGAGCAAAATACAGTGTTTTCCCCAGTGTTTTGTTAACCAAAAAGTGCTTTTGTCTCTGCTCAGCAGTTTTACCCTCTATTATAGCGTAATATTAGTTAAAAATAAAACAGTTAATTTGATTTCACAAACAAAAACGAAAGGATTATTTGGTTAAACAGTTATACAAATGTGGCTACAAACGGTCACAATCTAACATTTCCATAAGATTATGTTTGCCTTATAAGATATTATGATGTTCATTATAATATGCGGCGCCTAGACTGCAGCTCTGCACAAAAAGTTTGGCCAGAGGAGAAATGATCGTGCTCAACTGAGCCTGGTTTCTCTCAAGGTTTTTTAATTCTTCACTTTCGTCTATTGGTGAAGTTTGTTCCCCGCCACTGCCACCACTGGCTTGCTTGGTTCAGGACTTGTGGATCTGCGCATTGATGGATTTGCTCTTCAGTGTTTGGACTTTCAGCAGTGTAATTCAAACCACACTGAACTGAACAAAACTGAACTTAAACTCTGAAAACAGGACTGACACCGTTTCAATTTACTAGAACTTGATCTATGTTAAGCTGCTTTAACACAATCTACATTGTAAAAGCGCTTTAGAAATAAAGACGAATTGAACTGAATTATTCTAAAAGTGGCAAGAGATTTTATCAAGTTACCTGCTCATACGCCATAAACTTGATAGCAGATTCAGGTGCAATCTTCAAAACATTGATGCCATTCCCTCTCCACAGTGAGCGTAGTCCACCCTCGCGGATCATCTGGGCGAATCCTCCAGCAATACCCATACTGTTACTGCGCGTTGCGTGAACCTGTCAACATCATTCCAGAGGTAAAACATCTCAATTTGTTTCGAAATACAGTTTTGTAAACACATTTACAAAGAAAACAAGGGAAGTTAAGGTGAGGAAGTCTTCAGTCTTATGATTCAAGTTATACAATCAATATGTTGATGTCTTTAACGAAACGAAACAGGAACTAGTTTGACGTAAAGATTTTGTACAAATGTACATGATCACCCACACCAAGGCACTGATTCAAAGAACAGAACATCATGAGCCGCAGTGACTGTACAGTAATGGTGAATAACTAACACTTACACTTCAACTGATGTGGGATTTCATACTGGGATTTGTGCCTAGAGGGTCTAATGAATAATTTGTGTGTCTCTCTGGCAACAACAGAGAAAACTGAAAAAACTGAATAAGTTTGACCTTTCAAATAAAGAAAGTTTTCAACATTTACATGAAAAAATCAATTCAGCATATTCAAGAAATTGTCAATGAAGACTAGTAATGATGTTGAATATTTAAATATCTTGTGTCCAGTGTCATGTACAGGTAGTGTGAGTGAGTCTCGTACCTGCATGAGAACTTTGAGGCGGTCCAGGGGCGCAGTACAGGTACGGGACACAGCGCCTGCTCCACCTCCTGCTACCAGGTGTCGCCACCACATCCCTGTGTTCTTCTCCTCTGCCGTAAACTCATCCGGTACCAACATACTTTCCCCCACGTCAAATATCTATAAAGAGGAGATGAGAAATGAAATGAACAAGAGAACATGAGCTTCTGTGTTTCTGTAAGCAGGCAGAATCTATAGATTTTACAAAACGAGTATAAACAAAGAAGAACATATCGATCCATCTCACTCTTTTTTTTAATTTAGTTTCGTACTTTATAAGTTAGTGGTGCTCAACCCTGTTCCTGGAGATCGACCTTCCTGCAGATTTCAGTTGCAACCCATGTCAAACACACCTGCCTGTAATTATCAACTGCTGTTCAGGTGCTAATTAATTAGATCAGGTGTGTTTGATCAGGGTTGGAGCTGAACTCTGTAGGAAGGTAGATCTCCAGGAACAGGGTTGAGCACCCCTATTATAGGTCATCCATTTGTAATTTGCTATTTTTTCATTGCTTTCATTGGTTTTAGGGTGGAATATTTGATACTTAATTTGTTTTATGTCAGCACTTTAACATTTAACTAGTACAAACTTATTGTAATGTATTTTTTGACATGAATGAATAAAGCCAGTCACTTTTAGTGCTTCTTAACTCACAGTGCATTAACTAACGTTAAAAAGTACAACTTTGGATTTAAATAATCTATTAGTAAATGTTGAACTATGATTAATAAACACTGTACAAGTAAAGCATTAGTAAATATATAAGCTAACATTAACTAAATGGAGGCTTATTGTAAAGTGTGAGCTTTTTTTAAATTTATAATAACATAGTAGTAGTAGTATTCATATTTATTGCCCTACCAGCCTTATTGGCCACTACATGACAGATACATATTAAACATTTAACAATGTAATGTCATTAATCCAAAAAAATACCCTTCGACAAAGATCAAATGTTTAAGTACCAATTTAATACAAATGCAGTTTTGATAAACTCGAAGTGTTTTTCTAGGTCCATATTTAGGAAACATTTTAGTTTGTTACAATACCCACTATTAATTACTGGCTTATTAGCTTCTATTATTAAGATATTGGCTGTTTATTAATACTTACTGTATAAAATATGATCTTACGCTACATCCCTAAACCTACCCAATACTTTATTGAATATTCTATTTTTATTTTGACCTTAAAGCAACACAGAGCAATACAAAAAGCAACAACAATTATAAAGACAGAAAAGGCGACAAAAAAAAAAAAAAGATTTTAAAACCATTATTACATCAGTTCCTCCAGTTTTATGCATAGGTTAACAATGTTAGACATATATTTCTAGGCCAGTGGGCACAGGCAATACGGTGATCTTGCAGACGATGACAGGGTCATACCTAAACTGTTATCCTGGGCATTTGACAGATAATTAAAAAAGGGTTTCCAGGTGGCTTTGAAGCCAGCAATGTTATCAGAAAGATTGTGTTAAAGTCTCTCTAAATGTAAAGTGCTAGAAAATTCTAAAAGCCAGGATCTAAAAAGTGGTTTTGATGCCTTTTTTCATAGACAAAGAATAATTTTTTAGCTATCACCATTCCATATTGGACAGCTTATTGAATTTGATGACTGAACCCACAAAGTGAGTAAGACCAACCAAAAACGGCGATTGCCAGATCAGGGGCGAGCTCACAAGAATAATTAGAGTAGAATCTGAAAATTTCACTTCAAAACTCAAAAAGCTTTGGGTAGAATCTAAATATGAAATAATGAAGTCGATGTACTATTTTATATTGGATTAGTTGGTATCTTGAGTTAATAGAACATGTATTTATGACCTTGATAGACTTTTTCCAGTCCTCATTGGTAATTTGAATGCCTAAACTTTTCTTCCAGAAATCTTTCAAATACAAAGTAGATATGTCAAACTGATCAGTAAAAGCATCTACAAAATGGGAAATCAAATTAGAGGCGTCAGGAGAGGCAGAAAGTATTTTCTATACATAATGTCCATCTGCTAATAGTTCAAAGTGGGAGATAGATGTATGAACATAGTTTCTCAGCTGTAAACATCTAAAAAAATGTAATGGTAAAAGATAAAATTTTGGTTTCAGCTGAGGGAATGTAGCAAACTTACCATCCATGTACAAGTCTCTTACAGTGACCATCCCTTTACTGGACTAAATTGAAAATGTGGAGTGTCCTACCCAATACTTTAACCCAACTACTACCTTACTAACTGCTAATAAGGAAAAAATTAGTTTATTCAGTCTTAGAAAAAGGTTTGCTTATAGCGAATTGTACCTTAAAATAAAGTGTGGCCCATAATAACATCTTTAAATGTTTGTTCTTGCTGACATAACATTAAGCAATAAATTAGGCCGTACAAAAATAAAACAAGTTACAGCCACAGTACTGACATTTTGCAGCATCTTCCCAATTCATAAATGCCCATGAGAAAACTCTGTCAATAACTCCCCCTTGACTAATCCCAAACCAGTTTGAGTTTTTGTTTTATTAAAGACAAAAATATATATATTTTGAAGAATGTCGGAAATTGGTAACCATTGATATCCATAGTAGGAAAAACATATATTACGGGAGTCAGTGGTTACCAATTAACAACTTTCTTCTTCAAAAAATAAAATATTTTGGAAGAACTTTTGGATGAACTGTTCCTTTAAGCCCAAGAGTAAGATTCGCTGATTTGTTCTGCAAGAACTTGTTTTGCAATCATGATAATAACATAACAATTCCAGAAATAACTGTGTACAGGTGCTAGAATAATTAGGAAGCATCTAGTGTCAAAAAAGATCAAGTCAGTGACGTCAAGACACCGTTGATCTGTTTAAAAGGATCAGACTGGTTCACGGTGACCCCCTTTTGTGTCATTCATGAGTATTTCAAGTGCAAGGATACAAATTTAACTAAGCAGGCTTAGCAGAACTAAATAAGTTGAGGTAGAAGCGCTTCTCCAGTTTTAATAGGATGTGTGGTGTCTCTCAGTGAAAGCACATTAAACACAATGAAGAGACTTCCTGAGAGGATCAATGAAAGAAAACTGGCTCTGGAAACTTTGAATTGTAAAGCACAGCACAGTGTGTTTTTTGTTTACCGTAGAGTGTTTCCAGTAGAGGATGATTTCGGGAATGTTTTCGGCAGGGTGAAGGAGGTGATAATCTCTCCACTCGTTCCAGTCAATCGTCATCGTACCATTTTTATCCATACTGTTCAGATAAAAACAACAACCAAAGACCGAAATTAAAAAAATATGTCCATATAGTAATTGTGGCTCTGGGGTGCGTTTCCCAAAACCATCGTTAGCCAACTAAGGTCGCAAGTTCCGTCGTTACAAACATAGTTCTTTGATTTGGTGTTTCCCAAATCCATCGCTCCAACGAACATTCGCAAACTGCATCGCAAACTTGAGCACTTGAAACGACACCTCTGGAGCTGTAGTTAAAAGCATAGTTCCTGGCTGTGTTCTATTCCCACTTATCCCCCCTATGCCCTATTCATTTAGAACATTCTAACATTCAAAGTTGGAATTATTAAAATAAAAAAGCATTAAGGTAATCTCTCTTAGGTGTAATTTGCTTTCAAAGTATTTTTACGGTTCAGTTTTAGCGATCTTCATGTTTACAATTGTGCTTCCTTCGCAGTGCACTTTGAAAACATTAATATCATTTTGAACACAGCCTCATGGCGAAAGCTATAGGCTAGGTATATTTAAAAACGGAAATTATGTTACGTCTCCAAAGCTTGTGAAAATAAAAAACATAGCATACGTTAATTCTTTTATTTTATAGTGGGTTATTTATTAAGTTTCTCTGCTGTATTTGATGGGTCTGTTGGTTAGAACTTTCTGCTGTGGTTTGCATGTGTCAAATTGTATTTTTTTTTTAAATACATAAACAATATCCTAGATAATAATAATAATAATAAATATCATCATCATCATCATTAATATTATTATTAAAGTAAATATATTTATAATAAATCGCCTCATTATTTATTTATTTATATGATTTATATATGATATTAGAATAGTGTTAGCTTTTGAAAGTGATTTTATGTTTTAGAATAGAATATGTAATGTTCAACTTCTCAATAATATTAGTAAAGCAAACATTGGCCCTATATGTGCCATTTATTTTAAATAATATGGAAAACGAGTGCATGTTTTTACCAAAACTAATATTGGATTTTATTTTAAATGCGTGTTTGTGTAAAACAATATAATTTGCACAAAGAAATGATGGGGCTCTTCTCCAAAAAAGTTGTTACTCCACCCCGTTAAGAGCATCATTATGGGCGTTTTACGCTATAACTAACGTTGTTCAAGCGATGGATCTGCGGCAGAGAAACTACCGGTTTTGGGAAACACTCGTCACTACATCGTTTTTTTGCCAAATGATGCATCGCACTATGATAGTTTAGCCGCGAGTTACGTCGTTGTTTGGGAAACGCACCCCAGGATAGCAGCAGTTAATCTAAGTAAGACCAGCATTTTTCTACCAAAATGTATCATGTACAATCAAGCTGCAAAAAATAAAATAGAAATAATATACACATTAATGGAAAAAAATGGAGAGTCCACAGTTTCCCTGGATTTACAATTTACAGTTGTGTGTTTGAGTAATATATAATTAGTGTTTTGTTCTGCAAACTATTGTTAGCATTTCTTTCAAATATAACATAAAAATGTTGTCATTTAGTGGGTAAAATGGTAACTGGTCAAGCATGTTTTAAGATGCATTAAATTTAAAACTAATATATTTAAACTTCCAGTAAGTGTTTTAGGCAATATTTAGCTGATTAACCCTAATCATTTACAACAAATGAAAACATTTTAACTAAGAGTTCAAACAATTGTCATTTTTTCCTAAAGGAACAAAAAATTACTTTATACAGAATAAAACAATATTTTACTCAAGCACAAACCTAATAAATACAGTAAATCCTGAAAACAATTAGAATTTTCAAGCGGTTTCTAAATTTTTTTTTCCATATTTGCATGCAAAAAAGTCCCTGGATTCAGAGTTTCACCAACATTTTGACCTTCACATATTTATCTTCTTTAAATGTCTTTAAGAAAGAGTTCCTCTGTGGAGAACATCCTGTAAAACACCCTAAATTACATCCACAATTAGCTCCTTTAAAATAAAATAAATAAAAAAACACTCACATGGGACAAAAAAGCTACTGAGAGAGGGGAAAAAAAAAATCCAAAACAAAACGGCACAGATGACACACACAGCGGATGAAATGCAAATGCAGAGCAAGGCAAACGTGCAGGGCGAAGACCTCTACTTACTACATTATAGGGGCACAAATATGACCCCTCCTTATTCTGATAAGATGAGCAGAGAGAGAGAGTAGAGGTGGATCACAAGAAGGAGAGAGTGATAAACACAGACAGAAAGCGAAAGACTTTTACACGCACACTGTACACGGTCACACAGACAGAAAAGAAATAGAACGTTTGTGCGTCATTGAATTTGCTTAATACGGTTGGAGAAGATTTTAAAGAAGCTTAAGAATGTCAAAAAAAAGGTTTATAAATTTGTGAGATATGCTGTATTAATTGGATTTTATAGAATTTCCATAACCTTAATGCTACTTTACATAGATCAGTCAGCTTTTGTTATTATTATTAGTTGTGAATAAGAAAGAAAAATGGACTGATGATACAAATCAGTAAAAAAAAAAAAAAAAAAAAATAAAATAAAAAAAAAAAAAAAAAAAAAATCACCTCTTGAGGATCTTCTCAGCCTGTTCCTCAGATATATGAACCCCAAGGTCTCGTAGTGACTGCATGATCTCCTGCGAATCAATGCGACCTGAAGATTTAAAAGGAGAAGTGGTGAAACGATTGTCTTATTTTAGCAATTTAACACCTAAAACTTCTAAGGTGGCCTTAAGAAGGTGTCAAAACAAGTGAAATATGTACACGCAAACTGATTTGGACAGTCCCACACTTTGAAATCTTAAAAAAATAATGTAATGTACAAATAAAATAAAAAATAAAATAATTTAAATTTTGCATTTTATTGAATATGTTTTGAATATCTTGAATATTTTAAATATATCGAATGTTTAAACATAAATAAATATAAATAAATATTTTTTTTAAATAATCCCCCAGAAGCATTTCCACCATCTTGGAAAAACTGGGTATATGAGGTAGCATTACTTTTAAAAAAGTGTTATGACACACGAACATTGTTTAGTTACTTTATTGATATCCATAATTAGTTCCTGTTAATTATTACAGTTAATTATTTCCTGGAAAAGTCATAAGCCCATAAAACCAGTGTTGATAATGTGCAGCTTGGTTGTGACTATATCACGTGGCTTTTCTGCAAGCTTGTTTAGTTCAGTGGTCCTCAACCACCAGGCTGGTAAAGTCTAGATCGGATATGCGGCTGGCCAGGAGTGCGATATGCACATCATTATAGCAGCATTTTTTTAATGACACTGTATAACAATAATTAATATTTTTACAGTACTGTGATGGTTGGGTTTAGGGCTGGGGCTAGGTGTTAAAAAAAATTGAATTTATTGGGTAATTATTCTTGGGTGGGGATAGAGGTTAATAAAATACAATAAATGGGAAATGTAATAAATGTTATAAATAATTCTTGTTAACTTCCAGCTGCAACTATATCCAATTCAGCAACATCCCATCGGGCCGGGATTAATTGGTATCAGGCCGCACAAGAAATCATTAGTTATTTCCGTTTTATTTATTATCTGAGTCTGAATGATCTTTTATTTTGAAAAGTATTTTATTTTGAAAAATTACTGTATTCTCTATGTTACATCTCAGTCACTTGAGTGCCCAAATTTAACCCACAAGCAACAAAAGGAGTAAGGGGCCGATCACACCGAACACGCTTTTAGCGTTGAGAGGCGCCTTTTTTGAATGGTTTACTAACGGTCACGAGCATTTTGCGCACTGCACGCCTCTCATTTTAACCGCCTGCTGTGCCTCGCGTTTTTGCACTTGCGCGCCATGTGCTCGCAGTTGAAAAAAAGGAAACTCTGAGTGGAAGAAGCGCGTTACGTCACTCGTGTCTTTTTCATTCTCCAATCAAATAAAAGCAGAGGCGGGGTTTTCTGCAGTTAACTGCAGTGTTTGTGTTGTCAAGACAACAACGAAGACTTTTAAAGATGGAGGAGAGACTTGTGATTGCTGTTTTGAGTTATCCGGAGCTGTATGACTTCACAAATCTTGAATATCACAATATTATTAAATATTAGAATTATATTAATATTAACAGCAACACTCTTGCACAATACCCAGCAGATTCAGTCTTTGCCTAGCGACAAAGTGCACCGCGCTTCTTTTTTTCTTGTCAACAAAAAAGGCAGTGTGGTGCGCCCAGTGGAAAGAGCACTGAAAAATCATACTCAAGCAAAAGTACCAATACTTGCCTAAAAATGTAGTGTAAGTAGAGTAAAAGTATCTATTGTGAATATTACTCAAAGTATGAGTAAAAAGTAGCCCTTTTAAAAGTACTCAAGAGTAGGGAGTAGTGAGTATTATGCTGTCAAAAGCTGATATGTTTACATGTAATTTGTGCATGTGTGTGTAAACGTAACATTCTGCAGTGCATTTAGTTATTGCCCAGAAGGCACACAACATCATGAGACATTAGGATTTAGGTTTTAATGTCAGGTGACCAAAATCAATTGTCAAGCCAGCAGCTAAGGACAACGTTATTTTGATGTCAAATGACGTTGATATTTGGTTGATTTTAGGTTGTTAGAAAGTAACCAAAATCCAGCGTTGAGCCAACATCTTAAACCATTATGATGTCAAATACTGACATTTATTCGTCAGGTATGGCAACCAAAATCCAACGTCTGATAGATGTCATAGTGGTAACGTCCACACAATGTCAAACTAAAACATCATTAGACGTTGATATTTGGTTGGTTTTAAGTTGGACGTTGGATATTGATGTTGGCCTGACGTTCAGTTCTGACGTCTACCCGATTTTCATTTCTAAACAAAATGCAAAGTCCCCATGACGTTAGGGTTCAACGTCAATCAGACGTCATGTTGATGTCCTGTGCCTGCTGGGTGTTTAAGGCCATTTCGATCATCATACAGTAAACGTTCATCATCTTCTCATCAGTGACATGCGTCTAAACAGTCTCTGGGTCAATGCGCGTAAAGATTTTGAACATTTTCATGGACACTTTTAATACTTCCAAACAGTTTGCTGTGCATTATAAAGTGCACACGTCTTGAGGTAGTTCATTATGATGCGATTTAAATTTGAGTATTTGTAATTAGTTACTTTACACCACTGGGTGCGCCTCGCATTCTTGAAACGTAAAAGCACATTCAGTGTGATCGGCCCCTAAGAAACAGACGTCTTCGCAAAGTTTCTTTGCTAAGGGGAAAAGGCCCACGAACTGCCAAGGAATGGATCCACAACCCATTTGTAAACAATCAGGTGTATCCTCCATGTGCATGTCTGTGCAATAAGATTAACTAATGGAGATCGCAAATGACGTTCGGATATCGTGTCTTTTCTACAGTAGAGTTTGCACAAGTTCGTGGTTTCCAATGGAAGTGTGCGGCTTGTTGAATGAATCCTGCGAATGCACCGCAAGCCACGTGACAAGAATTGACCGATCAGCTTCAGCTTGTATGGAATATACACATTTTGGTAGACAAACACACCACACCGATAGACAAACACAAAACACCCAAAGACTGCAGTGCTTATTAGTTTTTTCCATAAATAAAACTTGTATCAGAGCGACAACAATGTTTTGTCAGCTTGTCATCCTCTGAGAAAACGGTTGATGGTCGCCTAGCAACCTACGAAACACAGCTAACCACAACCCCAGCCTGCGGTAAAATTGTCAAGTGCTGAAGTTCAGTAAAGTTAGCAACAGATTCGCAGATTGGTATTCTGGTGTGGTTGACTAAAAATTTCTTACCATCGTTCTTTTTGTCAAGACTCTTGAAGACCAGCCTAAGTTTCTTCTCGTGGTCCCTCAGGTAGTGCACAAACTCCTCAAAGTCCAACTGACCATCCAGGTCTTTGTCTCCAGCCTTGACGACTTTCTGAAACACACATTAAAAAAAAACATCAAGACTGAGCCAAAAATATTTTTGAGGTCAGTTGCTGCTCGGGGTGTTGAGCTAATGGGCCACTCGGGACAGACATATGGCCTTTGTTTGATGAAGAGAGTATTGAATGAGCATCCGCTTTATGAGGTCCATCCTGACAACGTTTGACCTTTAGGACACGAGCCGTCTGAACCATCGAGAAGCAGATAATTGAAGGTAATGGAAAGGGATGGAGAAGGAGGATTAATGATTAACCCCAAGTGTCCTGGAAAGACGCGTTTCCAGCTTTAATGGTAAACGAAGCCCACAGAACGAATCCCTGCTGATGTTGCTCTCTTATCTTCTGGAGCGACACAGTGGTCTGTCTGTCTACGGCTAAACATTTTCAACCACGCGCAGAAAAAATAAACACTCCACCCAGTGACATCAGCAGTTTATAATGAGCCACTGTCAACCGGAACACAGAAACAGATCATTTACTGCTCTCTGCTACTTTAGGGACTTGTGCTTAATGATACCTTATGTAAAACTGTGTTTGAATAACAGGTTCACACTTTAAGCCATAATTTCTGACTTTTACTTGACTTTCACTCACTAAAATTTTCCATGACATTCTAATAAACATAAAAAGTTTATAATATTAAATAATATATTATTAAAATAGAAACGTGATATATAAAATGGTCTTAGCTTGAATATAGAACCCTCTTGTAATCTTAACTTATTGAAAATTCATATTCCCATCACTGAAATGCAGAAGGACTGAGCCTATTATGTGGTGAGTCCTTGATTATGGAATGGTTTGCCTGTAGAACTTAGAACGGTCCCCTCTTTAACAGTATTTTCATTTAATCCTCTTTATTTGTTTTCTTTAGCTTTAAACAAGTATTAATCTGATTTAAATGGTCAACAAATGCTATATTAAGCAGTTTATCAATATTTGTATTCCTGTATCTGATATTGTTCCTATTTTCCTTTTATGTACAATGCTTTGGTCAGCCCCCAGCTGTATTGAAAATGCTTGATAAATTAAACTAAACTTGAATATAATTTTGCATAACTATAATGGGCATTGAGAATAACAATGAATAATTTACCTCAGGATTTTTGTAAGTGCTCCCTTCTCCCATGTTTGATAGCAGCTTTTACAAACATTATATTTAGCTTTTCTGTCATCTATTTTTTTAACACCCAGTTTTTAAAGTGGTCATTTTGAAGGCATTGTAGATGTATTGCAGTAATTAGATTTACTTTCAAATTTGTATATATTATAATTGCAGGTAATTTTAAGTATATAATAACAATTTAATAATATAACAATACCGCATAAATGGATAACCATTTGTTTTTCTGATTTAATTGGTGACAGACTAGTGCAATCAGAAAAAGCTCTTAAAATGTATTTTATCCTGACATGTTTGGTTTTAGTTAACAGATACAGTCTGGCGAAGACATTTGATTTAAGTGTCTGCATGTTGATGAACGTGAAAGGAAAAAGGAGCCTAATCAAAACAATAGACAAAAAAAAAACTAAAATATATTTATATTGATAAATGAAAAGTAAAGAAACAAGCTAAAATCCCTGATATTCCATGACTTGAACAACAAATATAAAAATTCCCTGACTTTCAATGTCTGGACTTGACCTGTGGAAACCCTAGACTAAAGCAAAAATTCACCTCTAACTGAGAAACAAGAGCTCAAATCTCAATATAAATTCATAAATAGAGATAAACATATTTTTCATAAATGAATAGTCACAGTTCAGACCAATTATTTCACTTCATAAGAACTCAACGTACTGTCAGCATCAATGAGTCTATGTTGTTTTGCCTGTATATGTTTTTGTTAGCGGCCGATTTGTTTTTTTATTGAATCACCAAGGATGATTTAATGTTTTACTCCTACATCTTGAATGGCCAGAGGGTGAGTAAATTAACAACAAACTTTTACTTAAAATCCCACTAGAAAGCCAACAAGTAAAAAAGGGCATGAAAATACAAGAAAAACATGAAGAAAGCAACTACTTCATTTTAAAAACTTGTTGTAGATGTGTTGCAGTAATTATATTTACTTTCAAATTTGTATGTCGTATAATTGCAAGTAATAACAATATAATAATATAACAATAATCTATAAATGGATAATGCATCAATTATTTTGATTCAACTGGTGACAGACTGGTGCAATCAGACATCATTTAGGATCTCTCCAGAGCTCAGCAAGCATTATTGTGTCTGTCTGCATCATTTGAGATCTCTCAGGCCTCCAGCCAAGTCTCAAATAGCCGTGTCAGTATAAAGCAGGTTAAAGATAGCCGTCTTCTTTACTTGCTTAATCCACACGCTGCAATGACTCAACTGCAGACATGTGGGTCATGAGAATGCAAACAGAATTTCATGGTAATTAACCTTCTGAAGTTCAGGTGTCTGTCACAGTAGATATATTTCCTAATATAATGAATTCAGAAGAGAAATCCCAGAAGAGAACAGAATAGCTTGCAATCTATTACATTTAATGGTAGAAAATATAAATTCTTTTAGTTTGCTTCCCACTTTTAGACATTTTGTGCAGGGAAAAAAACCTAGTTTGATATCACTTAGACATAAACATACAAAAATGACAGAGACGAGAAGGGATACTGACTGAAATACGGAAGTCCAATAATCTGGATTTAATTGATTCATCTCATTATAAATCAAGTCTTTGCATGAATGACCAGGACACACATTCACACAAAAAACACATAAAGGCGGATTTTCCTCATTTTCTACACTGACAAAAATGATTTCTGCAAAATTGTTGCTAACACTTTATATGGGTTGAATTTAAACACACAAATTAAATTTAGTAATGCGCAACCTAATTTTTTTGTTTAAATTCAACCCAAATAAATTGTTTACAACCACTTAATTTAAAAAACAAATTAGTAAATCCAAGGATTCATCTTTGAAATTTTTTTTTTCAGTGAATAAAACACCAAATCCATAGTGTTTTACTGTTAACTAAGAAAACATAGTTTGGTAATTGAAAAAAGCTGTAAATATTTTATGCAATTTATATATAACTTACTTATATATAACTCTATGCACCTTACTGAAATGAAATATGAAGCAAAACTAATACTGAACTGATAGGCTATTAAACAGTTAATAACTAATAAAAAACTACAAAAAGATAAAAATAAATTGAAAATATCGAATATAATAGTATATTTATAACACTAAATTGACATTGTTTAGGATTAGGTGAAACAAAATGACATGAAATTAAAAAGCGCACCACACCATATTTCAATAACACTTTACAATAAGGTTGTATTAGTTCATGCCATTTAATATATTTACTAACATTAACAAACCATGAATAATACATTTATTACAGTATTCATTCATCTTTGTTAATGTTAGATTAAAGTTGTCCATAGTTAGTTCATGTTATTTCACAGTATATTAACTGATGTTAACAAGCATGAATTTGGATTTTAATTATGCATTAGTAAACGATGAACTATGATTAACAAAAGCATTGTTCATAATTGGTCAATGTTAGTAAATACATTAACTAATCAAACCTTATTGTAAATAAAGTAACTGTAAATAAGTCAGATAACATACCTTTCGCCATTTCCTGTACGAATCAAACTCTTGTGATGGAAGAAATAAACTTAACTTGAAAAGAGACTTTAGATGCGCTGGTAAACTTTCAGACTCGAAATACTCAAATTCTGTTCGCTCTGAGACATGGACAGGCACGTAAAGACACAAGCACAACATGTTCAGCTAGAAGTAAATCAATAAATAATAATAAATGAAAACTTAAGATTGATGCACGCAGCTCTGGACTGTTCTTGAAGCTATCAGGACTATGAAGCCGGTATTTCTGACACATGGGATTAAGAGACCTAGAAATCCCTCCCATTTCGAACATGTACTGCGCACTGAAGCACAATTGGCTTACGTCACTTACAGTACAGCATCACCTTCTAACGAGGCTTATTGGTGTCGCAGTCTTCAAGGTTGACAGTCATGCAACTGCACATCTAATAATAGCATGTAGAAACTCCACATACTTCAAATAAGGAAAATTGATGTTTATTGATGTTATTTAATATATAATTAAATTCAATTAACTTATTAAAGAGATGGTTCAGCCAAAAAAGAAAATGTCCACACCCTTTACCTGGTTCTAAACTTTTTATGAATTTCTTTCTTTACTGAACACAAAACAAGATATTCCAAAGGAAAAAGCCACCATTGGCACCTATAATAGAAACAAAAAGATGTCAATAGCGGTTCTTTTTGCAACATTTTTCAGTATATCTTCCTTTGATCAGCAGAAAAATTTAACTCAAACAGGTTCAGAACAAGTGGAGGATGAGCAAATAATGACAATTAGCATTTCTGGTTGAACTATCCCTTTAAAAGTAGCTAGGTTTCTCAAAAATCCCCATTTATTGCTTAATGGATGTTGGTAACACTAATCTGACCTAACAACAACAGTTACCAAGGGCTTAGCAAAGGGTCAATTAAATGACAAGTAATTAGTGAAATTGGTGGTCATAAAACAGCAACAGCTTTACTGAGCAGAGTGTGTGTGATTAATCTTGGTCTCCAGAGATAACAGATAATTCAATCTGATGATAAACAATGTAATGGAGTCTAATCCTGTCACCAGAACACAGTCTTTCCCAACAGAGTCTGACCAGGGCCAGAATATACTATAATAATACTTTAAGAGCAGTAGAGGTTGTGAATTACTAAGGATGTGGGAGGAAAGATTCACATCGCATCATACATGGGAGATTATAAACTAAATTCTAGAAAAGAAAAAGAAAAAAAGACTCATCAATTTCTGGCTCACCGTGTTCTGTTTAATAGAATTACAATAACAGCAAAGAGATTGTAGAACATTTTCTGCTTCTGTAACTGCCTTCAACTCTGAATTTCCAGTTCACAGAATGTGCACTTGTGTGAAATTATTTCAATTATGGGATAGGTTACCCCGAAATGTTTTACATTTTACACTTTAACTGTGAAATGCCTAACAAAAAACTATTACCTATTGCTCCTAACAAAGGTCTTAAAAAGGGTAACGATGAATATGTGTAAAAAATGCATACCACTGATACTACTAATACTCTGAACTGAGGTATACAACCACTTTAATGGTGCAGTATGCAAGTTTCACACCCAGTGGTTGAACTTGGTATTGCATTCAAAAACAAACTAAAGTTGCCAGATTGAGGACCAACAGGAGCAAGTGTTCTATGTAAAACGGTACACGATAGAAGGAATATTTTATATATTTTATATATTACAAACAAATCCGATTGATATATTAGAAATGGTTTCTATATCTTCTATAAACCTTACCATTTCGCCAGTGAGTGCATATTCTGTGCTCTGAATGGCTGTGTTTCAATTTATGTTGTGTTTTGTCTGGTACAAACAGTCAAAATACTTATTACGGAAAATTTTGTAAGGACATGGGGTTACAATGTAACCTGCTCACCTAGTGTTTACGTTCGTAATGTTTATATTATTTGCAAATTAATAACCTCATGTGGAACTCTGAATCTGCGTCTCATTTCGGAGTCTGTTACTGTCCACCGGAGGTTGCATTTCGGTCACGGGCGCATGCTTTCAGAGCCTTTCTGAATGAAATATGCTGATTTCCACCAAGGCAACCCTGGGTGCTGAAATATAATTGGCTAAAATGGCATTGAGCGGGTTAAAATTACAAAAACAAAGACAGTGTTCCGGCACGGAAGGCCCATTTTCAAAGCACAATATTTGACTTCAGCATTGTTTTTCAGATAAACAAGAATGTTCACTTAGCATGACATTTCTTAAATATCTGAAAACATATTAAGGAATTTTTATGCTTTAGAAGAGTCAAAAACTTACAGCACCTTTAAATTCCAGGTACAAGTCTTTATACTTCTTTGTAGTGATTTACAGTCGACACACCAATCATGTGAAAAACACTGAAACTGCATTTCACTCATTTACAATATACAAACGTGCAGATTTGATTTAGATGGTGCGAGCTTAAAAGATTTTAATCATCAAAATAATCTCACTGACCAAGTAGCAGGTCGTATAATACCACATTCCAAACAAGAACCAAAAGTATAAAATATAAATAAAGTTTTCAAAAAGTTGATAAGCTAATTCCCTCTGCAGTACCTGCTGGAGATCCTTAGGAGGCGCCACCATAATCAAGACTGTAGCTTTCCTTGGGGATGCTGCACTACTCTTTTGACCAGCCGGTGTACCTGCTTCTCCTTGGTCTTCCTTTTTTGCAGAGTCTTTTACATTTCCGTCCATAAGTCCATCAGTTGACCCTGTGGTACCACGCTGGCATGCCGTTACTCCCAGGAACCACCGGGAAAGGGACGACCATAGATCCTTGAACATCTTCACTGAGTTTGCTCCTGCCAACTTATGAGTTTGTGTATTTGAACAAATCACAACATCCAGCTTGTGATTGTTTGTCGTGTCTTGGACTTACAACCTAAGAAATGACGTCTACAGATGATTAAATATGTATGCAGAGAGAAACTGCTTAGGCAGTCATAAGTGAGGCCGGGAGGATGAGGGCAGATGAGGACACCGCCACACCATTTCCACAGCTAACTGGCATATCCGACAGCGTTTCCACAGAAACCCAGTGACCAAGTCAAAACTTTGAAAAGCTCCAATCAACCCACTCTCAATACCGCCACAACACTATCTCAAAGCTTTCTGGAACAAACTGTCCAAAAAACTTGTTCTTCACTGAGAGCAAAGTCCTTTGCAAAAAAGAAAACGGTACAAGAACAAGATACAGGAAAAAAGAAAAGAAAAAGAAAGTGACTTCACTCCACAATCTTCTCATCACACTACACGGTAGACAAAAAGATGAAAAAGACAACTGCATTACAAAAATTAATCAAACTTTAAAAGGGATTCCATGATTTAAGCGGGTGTATTTGCTGATGCACAAGCTGCTGCGGGTTGGCTGCCTCTACAGCCGGCAAAAAAGTGATGCAGTGAAAAAAGCTGCAACCTCACTGCAGCTGTGCCTCAGCCAATCGCAGAGCTCCACACTGGCTGTGCCGGTCTGACAATGCTCAAGCAGCCAACCAGAAGATGAAATACAGCCATCTGATGTAGGGATCTGTCACCCACTCAGCTCTGAGGAAATTCTGCTGACTGTTTCTTCTATGCTCTGCTTTTTTTTTAAGCCATTCTGTCATCATCAGGATCTCCCTAGTAACGCCTCCATGGTGATTCCATGCATTTCTAACCCTCACCTATACAAACATGCTTCATTCATTTAATATTAAAATGATATGAGCCTGCTGGAATCAAAGAACTGCATTATGGTTATAGATTTCTTTGTAAAAGCATCTGGTCAAGCACAGCAGGAAATAGAAATGTGCAAATGAATCTTGCCTTGGTCATTTTTTTGTAAATTGTAGGATTTCAATAGAGCTCATTTGAACCAAATTACTTTTTATTGATCAGACTGAAAATGCTGCTACAGCCACCAATCTAGTTCACCGAGAGATTGAGATCAGTACGTAGATCTCTAAATGACTCTTTTCGGTGTCTTATAAATTAGGGCTGCATGATATTGGAAAGTCAAGTTTATTAATTAAATTTTATATACAGCACCAGATCACAACTTCTTTTAATAAACAAGCAAGTATCTTATTTACACGAAGGCATGTAATTTTTGTCTCTACATGGTCGCGCGATTACAAATTACTGCGCTCTGAATCGCGCACAGTGGAGCTTCACTTAGACCCTCTCTGCTGTATGGGAATGAGAGTGCGTGCGCCACATCTAACAGGACCGAAGGCGCACGTGAGCTTCCTATGAATAGCCTACAAGCAGCCACAACACAGGTAAATGATGTGTGGGAGCGTAATGCGCTCGCGTCACACAGCTAAAATATATACAGATGCAATGTGACCTCTGTTAAGTTTGTTGGCGCGAATCACGCGAGTGATGCTGTTTAATGCAGGTGCAGCTATTGTATTTCCACTGTTTTGAGCTTCTGTGACGCGTTCGCCGCTATCTAGCATCTCATCTAACATTGACCTCTCCCGAAAGCACCACGAGTCTCCCGCATATTTTTACTGGCCCCGTGATTCCCAAAAACGAGTTAAAATACTCGGAAATCATGGCGACGAGAGTGAATGATCAGATCGCGAGAGGCACAGTGATGGTCTAAACATTACATTTCTTAGGTTAAATGAATAGAGCAGTAAAGATATTGCGAGTGCAAATCCCCTCTCTCTCTCATTAAGTGATCTGCTGTCAATAGTTGGAGACGAGCAAAATATTGGAATGGTCCTGCATGTATTTAGGCCTTTTTACATATAACAACTGAAATTTCTGTGTTTTTGACAATATTGCAAGCTCACTAAAAGCTGACTGGAATTATTTGATAAATAAAACTTTATTTATTTTTTAACATGAATATTTAATAAAATATCTTCTTGTAATACACTCATTGCTATAAACAGTAGTTGATAGGCCTATTTTCTTTTAGTAAAGAAGTATTAGATTTATAGGTGTTCATTTTAACTTCTTATGCATCAAATGTGATCTCCAAACTTGTTCTTGATTGAGACATGATGAATTCTTCCAAATTGCAAAATTGCATTGTAATTTTTCATAACAAATTTTATATCTGTGTTATATTACTTTCTGTGGTGGTTCATTCCACTGTGGCAACCCCTGATAAATAAGGGACTAAGCCAGAATAAAATGGATTCATTATTTTCTGTAAAGCTGCTTCTGGCCATGACACATAAATGGTTATAAGAGATGTGTTTAAGGTATTACATGCAGCATAATAATAAGTAATTGTTCAGTTTTTTAGTGCTGTCATTAAAAGAAACAAATTAACATCATGACTCAGACATCATCATGACCCCCCCCCCCATCTCTGTAAATAATATTTAATAATATCTTAATCCTTTAATGTCAATAAATAATCTAATCCTGTAATGTCTACTGCGGATAAACACATTGCGATATCAATGCTCAAATGATATATTGTTCAGCCACATTACAAATGGTGTGGTTGTATATGATTGATATTTGTTTACTATGCAAATATATTAAAATACAACAAAAAGAGATATGCCAAGTCTGTTCACTATAGGATCTGAAGGCTGATTTATACCTTTCGCCTGGTGCTGCGTCGCGGACCTCCGCTGACTGTGCGCACACTTTGCAAAATGGACAAGGCTTTGCTACTCGATGCGTTCACCCTTTTGAGATATTTTTTCAAAACAACAGGAGGCGGTCAAAAGAAATTGACCGTAAAATCAGACAAATAAACATAGAAGTAGGAAGTTTCCGGAACTACGTCATATCAATAATATCATTCAAGATTTTTTAAACTAATTCTTTATAAATTATTTAAATGAATTTAAAGATTTTTACAACCTTTCAAGATTTTTTTTTTAATCAAACTTTGATGCATCACTTGCTTTTGTTCATATCTCAGACAGTTCTACCTATTAAAGTTTATTAAAATATTAATGACAACAAAACATGGGTTGCTCTACAAATATATGTTTTTATTATGGCAAGAATTAAAAAATAAATTAAAAAAGTAGACTTACTAAATAAATACTGACGTTTTTTTTTAGATTAAGCCCACTTCAAAATTCACACATTACTGTCTGGCCAGTTTGTGTCCTCTACTTAAATGCTAAAAAAGGCAATAATGGTCCAACATTCCTGACCATTATCACCAATAAAGCCTAAAAATAGGGCATCAGTATATTGTAAACCGATAGGTTCAAATATTCTTTTCCAGTTATCAAAGAAATAATTTGTTAATTTATTTTTTGTAGCTAATAAATTGTTTTAAATTCAAAATTGTAAAAGATAAGTGTAAAACCAATGAATGGTGGAAAAACAAGTGTGTATTAAAACCACATGGGTCTCCACTTTTGCCACTGCCTCTCTTTTTGGCCTTAACAAACTTGTCTCTCAAGTTTTTCTAATCTTTTTTTACAAAAACGTGCAATTTCTAGTCAAGAATTATTGGCCATCATATCTAGTTATCCCTATGATCACACATGGACGGATCATGAAGATGTCTGTACAGGCAGACCAAAATCTCCTTAAAGTGATTCATATTCAACTCGAATGAAACTGTTCGCTCGAGTCAAAACAGTTCGCCTGAAATCAAAAATGTTGCACGCACCTAGGCATGGGCCGGTATAAGATTCTGATGGTATGATAACCTTGGATAAAAATATCACAGATTCACAGTATCACAATATTGTGATTACTGCTCTAAAATATATTCTTTTTAAATATCTGTGTAAAAAACAAAAACTTTTTTCCCCCTTGAACACAACATATTTAGTTTTTTGAAAGATTTATAATATTTTGGAACAGTAAACACATTCACTTCTGACTTCTGCTGTGTTTCAAAAACACAGATTTCTTTACAATTTAAAACAGCATCTTTGAATATTTTTTTCTGCTAAAGATACTGTTGTCCTAAAAAAAAAAAAATAAATAATCTTACACATACCTTAGTAACGATATTACAGAAAATTTTGGCGGTTTTAAAACCTTGACCTTTTCCAAACCACAGTATACCTTGAAAACGGTTATCGTCCCATGCCTACATGCACCCAAAGCAAACCTCCGCGATGACGTCACATTCGCCACGGGCACTCAAGCAAACTAGTGGACGCATCAAGTATAATCAGCCTTTTAGACCAAACACAATACTGACCCACTTTTCTGCCTTTAAGTATGTACATAATTTTTTAGTGCAAAAGCAATATTTACAGGACATTATGGTGGAAACAAAAAGTCATACCATAGTATCTATACTAGTAACCATTATGTTTCAAAATTACGCCTGCACAAAGTTAAAACAGGATGAAGCAACATAAGAACATAATCTTACACAATTAATGCACTTTTCATCTCCTCCCAAGTCTCAAGAGACCTCCCAAACTCCTCTAAGATTCAGTCTAACATTAGGTTTTGGTGCTTGTAAATGTACATAATCGTCAGTTAAAAAAATAAGAATTAATTTCCTAATCACAGAAGTGGTTCATCCCTGTTCTCCGGGGGCCTCTTGTACTCCTAAACTAATTAATATGTGACGATAGAGGTCCTAAATTATTCACCCAGCTCTTTGAATGTGATGAAGGGTCTGGCTGCTATTGCTGCACTTAAAATTCAATATATAAAACAAACATATATTTAAAAGGGAAAAATAGAAAAAACTTGAGAAAGCAAAAGCATATATACATATCTAGCCAGAAAATCAAACCTGTGATATTTCAAAATAGAAAAGATAAAGTTTTACATTAAATAGATATTTTTAATAAGACAAATAAGAAATAAGAAAAATATTTGGATGTGGGATAAACTGGATTAATATACGAGGCAGTTTAGATAACACTGTTTACATTAAGCCGTTACTATGGAAGTATGCAATCAGCTTCATTTGGAGTCTGTAAAAAGTCAATTGATCAAAGCATTACTGGAAACTATATCTCAAATTAGTTGGCTGAAGCACTTACGAGAAACTAAATGAATATGTCTAGCTCCTGATAATACACTGAGGTCTTATAAAAGCAAAACGAAAAAGCAAGAAACTGAACGCCTATTTGCATCATTCATCCACAGATTCGACAAACAATCCTGGTTACCAACAGAGCTGCTTTACTGCAATCATTTAAAAGACATGCTAAATGCTTTTGAATTAGCATGCTTACAGATATGAAGACTTTTAGCTACTTATCCAACAATCAACTTTACAACTTCTGATTTTGAATGTCTCTGAACTGAAAAACTCAGGCTCTGCATTTGCATTTATTTTTTTACTCCATTTGCAAACCCATCATGCAAATCATATTCAGGTATCCACAAGTGCAATCCAGCCTTGATCATTAAAGTTATTTTTGCACTCCATAATTGAAGCAGCAGATGTCATTCATCTGCATGAGTGGTTGTGAAATAATCAGTAAACTCGCTTGAGCTTCACAATTAAACATGTAATAACCCTGTTACTGGTCTATAAGAGCAGCGCCAGAAAAAATCTCAGCTGATCCACCATAGACGAACTTTCGGTTTTGTCTAAAGTGCTTTTGTTAGTAGTCAAACAAAAGAATTCTTGATGCGCAAAATACTGCAGCCGGGCTTTTGTCCGTTCTCCAAAAAATGTTTGACCTTAAGGAGAGCTAGTCACAAACCAACAAGCGTTTTAAACGCGCCCAGAGATGAAACATTCAGAATGAATCAGAACTGTGGCATGTAGAACATGTTTGTCTTCATTATTGGATAATGAGTAAGAAAATCATCTCTGAAACATGCCCACAGTTTATGATCTAAACATCCCTAACATTACGCTACCTTTCTAGGCTGAACCCACTCACCTTCCCCCGTCACAGAAGATCAGACGGGGGGAGGGAGATGGAGAACCGCTGGTGGTAAATCATAAATGACAGCGGCTCTACAGAAGCAGACCACATTCCAGGTGAACAGTACACGAGAGCTCTATTCCCGGATATGCAGGATGCTTCTTTAGAAACATGCTGCTGAGGCTGATATTGAACAGTTGTACGATCTATTGTATTCCCTCAAAGCCTAAAAGCGAAACATTTGAGTCCTTATCTCACATTCCTCAAATACAAATAGAGTTTTAACAGATTACGATCACTCAAAGCAGTTTTTGTGTTTTCCTATCGCTGGGAATTCTTCATTTTGTATGTTCTCGAGAGACTCTTGTCTAGCTACGCATTTCCTTCACTGTTGGATAATTACGTTATATTCTAGATTCATATCGAATAAACATGATAGAGGAAAGTACAACTGGCAACATTTCTGTATACGGCCATTCTTAATGGTCCAGTGAAGTGCTTTGAAATGTACATTTTTGTTTGTTGTGTGACGTAATTTTAACTAAAACTTAAAGACCGTGTGGGGTACACATTAGCTCCTCCCCTTTTAAAAAACAGCCAATAGCAATTTGTTATCACAGTTCTGACAGAAATGAAAAGCATCTTGACACATCTGAAACTAGAGTGTGATTGATTGGTCAGAAGATTTGATGAGAAACTGAAGTATTGACCTTATTCTTCAAGTTCAAGCGGGCGCAGCCATTGGAATCTTTTTAGCTTGAGACTTGCGGTCTTATTCACTTCCACTGATTTTTAGACGTTAATAACAGCTCGTTATGCTGCTTGATGTTGCTAACTGGTATTTTCTTATTATATTATTTTATTTCATATGTATAATGCCATGAACACACTTGTTTGTAGAGCAAACCGTTTTATGGTGTTAATTATTCCTAGTAAATTCTCCCATATATAGGCAACTGAATCTGAAGTTCTGGGAAAAAAAAAAAAAAAGCAAGCACATTTCCCCATTTCAGAATAGGCATGGGACTAAAACTATCTTCAAGGTATATCGCGGTTTGAAAAAGTCAAGGTTTTAAAACAGTCAAAATATTCTGCTATACCGATCCTAATGTATGTATTTACTTTTTTTTTTTAGGACAACAGTATGTTCAGCAGAAGATCTCCAAAGATGCCGTTTAAAATGGCAAATAAATCTGTGTTTTTAAAACTAATGAAGACAGCAGAAGTCAATGATTCATTTTCATTATTTAGCCTGACATGTTTACTGCTCCAAAATATTATAAATGTTTCTCAAAGTAAAATATATTGTGTTCAAAGGTTTTGTTTTTTAGCCAGACATTTAAAAAGAATATATTTTAGAGTAGTACCGTACCACAATACCGTGAAACTGTGATATTTCTATCCAAGGTTATCATAGCGTCAGAATCTTATACCGGCCCATGTCGATTGCAGAATAAGGTCAATAAGGTAACATCAAAAATGTTGTTGATCCATTAAGGCAGAAGTGACAAACTGCAAGCTTTGGATATTTATATTATTGTGAATTTAGTAATTCTAACTTATAGATAAGCTTAAGTCTAACGCACTGATACTAACATCTAAAAAAAATTTAATCTAATTTCATGGGGACTTTAATTATAATTATGAGATGCAAGGAAATGAAAAGTATTCAAGTCTTGAAATAAATTATAAAAATGAATAACTAAAAGTCTATAGCTGTTCAAATTGTAGTTTACATACAGATATAATTATATTCTTTATGTAATATTTCTCTAATAGTTGTTTCAGATAGTAAGGGTAAAGGCTTTTTGACTGAAGCTCTACTTAAGGAAAAAGTAAACTAAACTATTTTAATGTGTTGGACCTTTTAATCATCTTTTCAAACATATATTTTGGTTAAACATTCTCCCACACGTCTGCTCCAAAATAGAAACTACACTACAGCAAAAGCAGTTCTTATAATATTATGTGTGTATGCATTAATAGTGTTCACCCAACAACAAAGCTCTTTTACCCAATAGCCATATGTCCACATCAAACACACTGATAACAACAGTAATCCTAGGAAATACAGCAATCCACTTCACATAGTGGAGAGAAAGGACAGGCACAGATGTCATTAGAGACAACGTGCTAAGCAAATGTCGCCCAAATCTACAGATTTAGTGGGCAAACTCACACTAGAGGTGTTTAGGTTAGAATCGAATTGTCTAGAGGTTTTTAACTTTGTTCTAGGGGTTAATACAAAATGATTTATAAATATGTTATGCCTTTTCTACGTGTGTTATTTCTACGTGCGCAATTTAAAGAAAAAATGGTGGGATTCCTCGAATTGGAGGTAAAGTAACTCACCATAAGTTCATGTTCAGTGCGGTGGACGCCCAGTTTCTTCAGTCCGATGGTCAGGTCGTTGACACAGATGCCTCCATCTCTGTTAACATCCAGGATCTGGAAGAGCACCTTCAGCCGATGCTCCTGTTCGGGTCCGCCGCAGACCGGGCACTGATGCGGGGAGTCGCAGGACTCATCATGGCCGTGCTCGGAGACCGACACTGCGGCCAGCGTGGAGCCCTGAGTCCGGCCACCCCCGGGGTCCGAGCCCTGATACTCCTCTGGGCGGCACTGGCAAAAAACACCACTGAGCAACGGAGAAACGATCGAGCTCCTCTTGTGCATTTCACACGCGCCAAAATCCAGACCAATTCAGCGGCTGGTAAAGCAGTTTCCCGCACAGTCTCTCTGTCTCTGTGTGAGAGGGAACGCGAGCCTACGGCTGCGCACGCGATAGTTTTCACCCAAGAAGCGTGACAGACGTGCGTACAGATAAGCTTCCAAATATGTCCACAGAGTTATCGATTATGTTGAGTCTTTTCCCTTCGACAATCGGCGTGATATGTTTTGGAGTGAGGTTAGATTGCTCGATCATTCACTCGCTATAGCGGCATTCCGGGCTCCGGTCATAGTGATGAGCTGGAAGGAAGGATGTCCCGCCGGTAACGTTACTCCGGGTTCTACTATGGCGAAAAACGCAAGCGAATCAGCGTATTCCGGCTCACACATCGTTCTGAATGTCGTTTGAGGTCGAAATGCTGAAGTTTATGAATTTCCAAAGGTTATCCGGTTTGAATTGGCGGTCTGAGTGACAGCTGATGCAACGAGAATGCCGGTACTTGGGCGGGCGAAATCTCGTGTTCGACAGGAAATGCCTTTGGAGTGGGAGGAGTTAATGATGCGATTGACCGACGCATTCAGTTACCAATCACACTCCAGCCATGTACTGCGATTGTATATTCTCACTTTTCGCATAATTAAAAAAAAATAAATAAATCAGACTACAGCCATTGACCTTAAAGGGATAGTTCAGCCACAAACGAAAATTTACACCAAACTTTGTGAGTTTTTTTTTCTGTTGAACGCATAAAAAGATATCTTGAAGAATGTTGGAAACTGGTAGCCATTGGCTTCCAGAAATAAAAATTCAATGGAAGTCAACCACATTTTCAACATTTTTCAATATACAGTTGAGGTCAGAATTATTAGCCCCCCTGTATATTTTTTCCCCAATTTCTGTTTAACAGAGAGAAGATTTTTTCAACACATTTCTAAACATAATAGTTTTATTAACTCATTTCTAATAACTGATTTATTTTATCTTTGTCATGATGACAGTAAATAATATGTGACTAGATATTTTTCAAGACACTTCTATACAGCTTAAAGTGACATTTAAAGGCTTAACTAGGTTAATTAGGTTAACTAGGCAGGTTAGGGTAATTACTGTAGGCAAGTTATTGTATAAAGACTAGTTATTCTGTAGACTATTTAAAAAATAGCTTAAAGGGGCTAATAATTTTGACCTTAAAATGTTTTTTTTTTTTATTAAAAACTGCTTTTATTCTAGCCAAAATTAAAACAAAAAAAGACTTTATTCAGACGAAAAAATATTATCAGACATACTGTGAAAATTTCCTTGCTCTGTTAAACATAATTTGGGAAATATTGAATAAATAAAAAAATAAAAAAGGGGGGCTAATAATTCTGACTTCAATGTATTTTGTGTGTTTAACAGAACAAACATAAACATGTTTGAATCAAGTGGAGGATGACAAAGTAATGACAAAATTTTGATTTAGTGTGTGAACTACCCCTTTAACAAAAAAAAAAAGCTCTGATCGCCCTATAATATTAAATATAAATATATATAAAATATTTTTGATAATAATTACATACATTTCACAGCACATTTTCTGTCATTCAAAATGAAGAGCAATCAAGGCATTTTCAGTCTATGTAATATGTTTCTCCGGTTTCTCCTGTAAGTAGCTAAGAGATATGGCATTTTAAAATAAATAGATAGATAATTATGTATGTGTGTATACTAAATATAATGAATAGTCAAATTAAACATAAAAATAAGTAGGCTACATCAATAATGACATATTTCCAGTCTTGAATATGCATTTATGTTTGTGTATGTTACAGGTTGTGTATGTTGTGTGCTGTTAAATTTGTGAATGATACTTCAGTGTACTCTTAAATATAGCTGTCATAAGTACAGATCAACCGGTTTTTGTGACTCGAAATATGGATCAAATCACAAAAATTATTTAAGAGAGACACCTGGTGGAGAAACTACGCACACTGCAATTTTCTGTGTTCAAAATATGGACGACGCAACCGCGCCTTTTCCCATTGAACGCTTTACTTTGTTCAATAAAGTAAAAAAAAAAAAAAAAGCTTTGAAGACAAAACGCCTTCAAACGACGGGCACAAACTGTCGCAAACTACTGCTCATATTGAAGCCTGGGCATGCGCAAAAGAGACTACCTGATGGAGCCAGAGGCGGAGCCGCGGAATCAAGCGTCCAACCAAAACGTTTGTACGTCAAATCAACCACGCCCCCCGAACTTCTCATTTGACCGCCCATATCTGCACTATAACAAAGGCTCCCTAATATAACGTTAAGCACTTACATTTAAAAGCACGTAATGATATACGATTTAAAAACTGTGTGATGTAAGCTGTTATAATAAAATAAAAACACTCTAGCCTAAGTTAGACTCAGCTATGAGCACTAAAAAATATTTCTCCTATAACGGTTGTTGGTATTTATTATCTTCACAGGGGTAGAAATGTCACTTGTAAAATATAAACAATAACATATAAACAACACATACATTTTTAGAAAGGTTTTATTTTTAATTAGCAATCAACAGGACCCAAAATATACAAAATCGTGCGTTTAAAGATAAATACAGCAAGATTGAAATTGATTATATAAATTGATAAGGATTATTTTATATAGCGCAGGTATGGGATGTGTAAATATCTTGTTGATATTTAGAAATTTTGCTGTATTTATCTTTATAGAATATAGAATTAAACTCTATAATGAATATGAGAGTTATGAAACTAGCACCATGTATATTATGTTTATGTTGTTTATGTGTAGGCCTATGTGTCATTATATGCTGTATCAATGCTAATTGTGTTGCAATAAAATAAGCAAGTAAATAAATAAATAAATTGCTTTGACTTTGCTAAATGTCAATACCACATTTGTGTTTTTCTTTGTGAACTCATAAAACCTCTAGTAAAGCACATACCATTCAATTTGAGTCATGCAGCTATGACTCAGTGGACAATCCCTGTAAGAAGGCTGAATAAGAAACATCAAATAAAAGCAGCAATTTCCCCCCACTGTTCTGCAAATTTTCAAGTTAGCCTTAATAATCTTATATATACTGTAGGTTGTTTGGGACAAGGGCTTAGGTTTGCCAGAATCACGGCAGGCCAGATTGACCGTCAGGCCAACGGGAAATGTCCCGGTGCTCTATGGCCAGTCCGCCCCTGTACATAAGAGACAACATACACTTACACTAAACAATATGGTCATACTGAGGAAAAAGTCACCATAGTTTGCCTTGAGCTACTGTATAAGATTATATCTTATATGTGTTATGTGATACAATAAACTGTGTTGATAGTGCAGTTAAGTGTTAGTATCTGGTAATAGTAAATAGTGTTAAGACTATAGCTAGGTTAGTAGTATTTTTGCTAGTGTCATATTGGTTTAAAAATATAGTCCATTTTACCATTTATTAAAAACACCATACACAGCATATTGACAGTTTTCAATTAACTAGCTAAGTACAAAGTAAAAAAAAAAAAAAAAAAATATATATATATATATATATATATATATATATATATATATATATATATATATATATATATATATATATATAAAGAAAATATGTAATAAAATAAGAGTTTAAATTTTTTATACAATATAGTAAAGCAGCACATTTGTATGTATGTATGTATGCCGATATATAAACGACAACGTTGTTAGCGTGTGACCGGCCACAAGATGGCGCTACAAGTATTTTAGACACAAACAATTCATTTCTCCCTCACCACAAACGCGCGAAATTGTCATTATTCACAACTCTAGTGATGCTCCTTGACAGCATGAACATTTGTTTTCGGCCACAGTCGGAACTGCTGATGGTATTTATGTTTCTGGTGAATCAACGAAGCCAGTATATCAATTTAAGTTAGAGTATGGTAATATTTACCGCGTCTGAACTCAGCATGTTAGTCTTTTGTCGGCGTTATAGTGATGTACGTAGTAGTTTTGCGGTTTAGCGGATGTAACGGGAGTTGGACACGCTCTCTGTGACTGCTGGCTGTATTTAGGGAAATCCACGCGTCCACGGAGGCGGCGCTTACTGAGTTCACTAAATAGACGGAGAGACACTTTCAGCGCTCAGCAGTCAGCCAGTCTGCTTTTCACTCAACGCCAATCAGTTTATTTTGATACGGTTAAAATCTGGTTAGAAGTGGTTATATCATGGGATGTTTTCGAAGTCATCCCGTCCACTGATTTCTGTTCTGGCTGCCACATGAAAACTGCTCGTCGACGTAAGTATTCAGCTGTCTCTACTCAAATTTTCAGTAACGTTAACTACATTGGAAACAGCAGGCGACTGCTTTCGATAATTACAGAGAAAATATAAACAAGTCATCTCTCCAAATGTTTTCAGTAACTCTTAAAGAGCACAGTAACTTTTTCGTGATCATGTGAAGTGTGTCAGTGTCCCAGGGATCTTTACACCTGGATATAATGGACCTCTTCAAGGTAACTAACTCTCCCGGGATTGTGTTTGCTTTTCAGTCGAGACTGTAGCTTTCTCACAGTGCTGCCCATATAGTGCTTTTAAGGTGAGTTATTATATAGTTTCTAATGTTAAATTAATTTAGTCTCAGTCTTTTTTACCCTGTTTTAATTACACCCACCCTGCTTCACTCCTCTCAGAGATGCTGAACCAAAGCACACACATTGAGGACTTTCAAGCACCAGATTAAAAGAAACGCAGCCTGTATTTGTCTACCTCCATCTTCAGTTATCCAAAGTCTCAGAAGAAAAACATGGCGTTTTTAATAAAAAAGAAGAAGTTCAAGTTTCAGATACACTTCACCCTGGAGGAGCTCACGGCTGTGCCGTTTGTGAATGGGATGCTCTTCTGCAAAATCAGGCTGTTGGATGGTGGAGACTTTTCCATTTCTTCATCCAGGTAAGATCTGGGACTTTCTATGACTCTGATTGGGTCTTTCACAAAAGTTGCTATGGTAGCCATGTTTTCTGCCAAATGAAATAGTTGCATTGAGGTAAAGTTGGTTTTATAGTTCGTCACCTTAGTATTATAAGGTTCTATCTGACATTTTTGTCAAAATTGAGTTATTGACTTATTTACATTATGGGATGTTTTTGTTTACATTAAGATTTTTTTTGTTTACATTTTAAGACTTTTTATTAAAAAACAACTGTTACACACGCACTTTGCTATATGGAATGCAAAAACTTTGAAGCTCAATATCTCAAAATCATTCAGAACGCAGATAGAACCTTATAATTCCAAGGTGATGATTTGCACATTCGTTCATTTTAACTGTCCCTATAGTGTTTACCATGCTAATTTGTATTTCAGTCTGAAGTCACAAGTTTGACTTAAAAACAACATTAGCACTGTTTAATTGACTATGAACAATCGTTTACTTTGATAGTCTTTGGCTGGTAATATGATTTCACTAAATAGAGTTAGCAAATAATACATTTCTGAAATTATATTATTAAGGAGAAAGTCTGAATGTGCGAATATAAAACCAACTTTACCTCAATAATAGTTGCTATGGTAGTTTTACTGTAGTAACCCTTTATGAGACTCCCAGTTATAAAAATGCAAATTGTGAATTTACTCTTGTTTCACTTAATTGTGGTGCTGACAGGTTTTATTTTTATTAAACATTTAATTAAACAGGTTATGTAAGTTTAAATATTGATGGATTATTGTAAAATTGTTAAAGTTTAAAGTCTCAAAATTAGGGCTGCACAATATATCGTTTCACCATCGATATCGCAATGTTATCATTTTCAGTAGTGACATTGCGAATTACATGTTGAGTCTGAATTATAATTGATCGTTTACATTTTTTGTTTAAGGATTTTATTTATTTAGCATTTAGGCATAATAAATTGTACTGCTTGTAACTTTAATGATGAATAGTTTAAATTATTTATGCAACGAAAATGACATGGCGTTATTTTCCATTTGATGATTCAATTACTGTATACCTGAATACTGTTTGAGTACACTGTTTATTTCAGTAGTATCTTTTTCTTTATTGTATTTGTGCAAGCTTGTAGATTGTTCATTATATTTTATGCTCTACAGAATCCTCCCAATCCTATCTAATGATATAAATTCTTTCCAGATAGAGAGATTCAAGTCATCTGGTGAAATTGGATTCTTATCACATTATTTATATCACAGAATAACAAAATATTGCAATGTAAGATTTTTCCAATATCGTGCAGCCCTACTCGACAAAGGTGAAAAAGCTTTGTTTCTATATATTATTGGAGATTTGGTAAAGGTTTCGTGAAGAACCCTTTAGGTTTTTCCCTTTCTGCCCACCCTAAAGCCCTGAACAATTTTGGCGACTGTTTAGAATGCATTGAGAAGACCACACAGGTTGGTTTGGGGGTGAACAGGTCTCTAATCAAAAACCAAGACATTTTTTAGAGGTCAGGGTAAAACCAGTATGCCATTCTTTACACTGTTTAGCTAGGTAAAGGATGTGCTCTTTAATCATTGCATAGAGAAAGCTTGAATTGCGCAATCATGTCCATTTTCATGAATTCTTTGGTTTGTGACTAATTCTAAACGCATTCCTGCACTTGGACTGTGATTTAAAATGATAGTGCACAGATGTCAGTGGAAGGGTTGTTTATAAATAGAGGCTTAAGCCCTTAGTAGGTTAGACTCACAGTTGGGCAAGTCTAATCAGACACAGCCTAATTAGAACAATGAAGGTGCATTTGTAAATGTGAGTGAATCAGCAGTCAGAGTTATGATTTGACTCTGATTGCATGAGTCTTGTACCTGATGTGTTCAGTGTCTTATTTCAATCACGTTTTTGTATTTCCTGGATTCAAAACAGGTTTACATGGTAATATAGATAACAAATAGAGGTAACTGGTTTTGTCATTTTTTTTTTGTAATCAATATTCATACTTACAGGTAGAGCTAGACTGAATCTGCGGATATTTTTTGTTATTTCTGCAGAGAATTTTGTAAAAGATCTGCAGATTTATGCTGAATTATTTTGGAGTATTGTTACTAAAAACTTAATCAATTTAATAAAATAATAGCATTTTGACTTTTTTTTTGATGTTTACAATGCAAATTCATCTAGATCCACTTATTTGGTCAACAAAGCAAGTCTGTCATATAATATAAATCTACTAAAAGACAGAAAATATTACTTTACAAACTCTATTGTAAATAAATCAAATCAACACCTTCATATTAGTCAGTAATATTTCTGAAATTAATAAAAAAACTGAATAAATATAAATTGACACACATTTACACAAGTTAATAAATAGACTCAATGATAGGCTAAAAATCTGCAGATTTCTGCACGCAGATTTTGTGTGGGCCTACTTAAAGGATATCAACTATGTATTACAATTAAATTATAGTTATGTGTATACACACAACAGTTTGGAAATACTGTGAGGCTACATTTAATGTTAAAAAATACAATAAAATAAAATAAGAAATTGGGAAATATTATTTCAATTTAAGCCATAACTTCAGCATTTGGTGTCAGATACTTCAGAAAATATTTTAAATGTTTATGCTTTTTTTTTTTTTTTTTTGCTAAAGAAACTTTGCTCATTTTTATCAAAGCAGTTTTCTTCAAAATATAAAACTAAAGCAAATAAACTGTAAAAAACTAAATGTGCTAATTAAAAATAGCTGTAATTTTATGAACTGAATGCAATCTTTATTTAAAAGATTAACCTAGGTATATAAAAATAATGGAATAACACCAGCTGTGTGGCAATGTTGGAATCAACGGAATCCATGTAATCAAAATACCATTTAATTAAATGGGTTTTCCTTTAGAACAGATTAGTTGACTAGTATTTCAGATCCAATAATTAATGTATTCAGTTTCAATATAACTGCACATTAAATTCATTGGCCTAAACAGAGAGTACAAGAAATGGTAACAGTGGAGGCCAAAAATGTGTCTGTCTATTTGAAGCCCTCTTGTGTTGTGAAGTTGTTTTTAGTGGCACATGACTGGGGGTGGTGTATTGTTGGTGGGCACATTACTTGCTAGCGGTTGCCAGGCACAGTGAGTGCCCTCGTTCTGCTGCACTGAGTTGCCCTCTGCATTCATTCTGCACAATGCCTTGTGTATCTGATGTGAGGAGGCAGGAGAAGGTTATGTCATGAATGTCCCAACATCATCATTCCTCAGGATGGATGGAGAGATTAGATTGGATTTGTGTGGTACTTTCAAAGAGAGAAGTGAAAAAAAACCAAGAAGGAAGATAGAAACTGAAATGGAATGCATGCGAGATGGATATTTGATAGAGGAGTAGTAATGCAACAAAGGAGAAAATCAGGATAAGAGAGAGAAAAAAGCAAAGAACAGGACAGAGACTTCAGTGATCGTCCAAACAGAGGGGCGTTTGTCTGTCCAGTTTCCCTCTGCCCTCCTCCCCTTGCTCATTCTTTTCTCTCACTCTCTCACATTTCTTCATCCTTCTGGCCTCTTTATCAGTGTGGAACCGAGCTTATGGAGCGAATGATTGACAAGTGTAGACTCATAGTCCATGACAGACCAATATACCACAGATTTGTTTTAGAGTCTGTAAATATTTGAATAAAATACTTTTGCGGACTTACTTTTCTGGTGATCATGTACAGTACATGCATAGATATGTGCAGGAGTACTTTGGCATGGGCTGGTATAAGATTGTGACGGTATAAAAATCTTGGATAAAAATATCACAGTTTCACGGTATGACATGTGATCTTTATTAGTTTACAAAACACAGATTTCTTTAAAAGTTGAAAAGGCATCTTTTGATGTATTTCTTTACTTTGGATATAAAGTAAGTAAGCCACTGTACTGTTCAAGTGCATGGCACATGCAAATAGCAGCATAGGATGTTGGTTTATAAGTGATTTTGTTTTTTAAATGTTTGCTGAATCATGTGCTGACCAGTAGCTTTTGATGTGGAGGGTCCTTTTCTGCTGGAGATACTGTTGCCCTAAAAAACTAAATAAAATAATAAAAAAAAAAACAAGTAAAAAAAAAAAAAAAAACACTTACATGTACCTTAGGAAATGTATAACATTATTTTGCGGTTTTAAAATATTGACTTTTCCAAATTGTGATAAACCTTGAAAACAGTTATCATCCCATGCCTAAGGGGTACATTAGAGAAATTTGAACCGCCTGCTCTTGTGCTTTGGTCGGCGCAACAACAAACCAACCTTGCACGGCTCAAACCATTGAAATGAATGGGTTTCATAGCACAGCACTTTTCACATCCTGTGTAAAAGTCGCTTCACACTGTGCAGTAGGCATGGGACAGTAGCCAGTTTCAAGGTTTACAGCGGTTTGGAAAAGTCACGGTTTTAAAACCGATAAAATTATCTGCTGTACCGTTCCTAAGGTACATGTAAGGTTTTTTTGTGTTGTAAAAAAATCTGTGTTTCTGAAACAAATTAAGACAGCAGAAGTCAATGATTTATTTTAATTATTTAGCCTGACATGTTTGCTGCTACAAAATATTTTAAATCTTTCCTAAAATAAAATAAATATAAATAAAAGTTGTTGTATGTATTTTTTTTTACTCAGACATTTAAAAAAAACTAATTTTACAGCAGTTATCGCAATACCGTGATATTTTTATCCAAGGTTATTATACCACCAGAAACTTATACCGGCCCATGCCTATACTGCAGTGCCTGATCCTGTCATTTTCATTCATTTATCTATTTTCCTTCAGCTTAGTCCCTTATTTATCAGAGGTCGCCACAGTGGAATGAATCACCAACACCAACTATTCCAGCATATATTTTATGCAGCTGATGCCCTTCCAGCCTCAACCCAATAGTGGGAAACACCCATTCACACACACATTTATACACTATGGCCAATTTTGTTTACCCAATTCACCTATACTGCATGTCTTTTGTCTGGGAGGGAAACCGGAGCACCTGAAGGAAACCCACGGAGGACATGCAAACTCCACACAGAAATGCCAACTGGACCAGCCGGGACTGAAACCAGTGACCTTCTTGCTGTGAGGCTGCAGTGTTAACCACTGAGCCACCATGCCACCCTGTCATTTTCTTATTAAGAAAAAAGAATGCAAGATATTGTAGAATTACTAGAGATTTGTTTAAAGAATTGCTCTTTTTACAAACTTATTGAAATATTGAAATTTATACGATTTTCATAGCCAGTAGAGCATGAATATCAGTGAGTGAGATCTCGCCAGTTTAAGCTGATATCAGACTCGTTCTGCAGCATTTTCAGGTTTGCATTTAGTCTGGCAGAAATTGGATCAACATGGTGATAACACCTCCTCTGAGGTGCATGGCTGATGAGGACGTGAACACAGAAGTCATTAATTTCCAGGGGCTGTCCAGGCTTGCTGAGCGGAAAAGAAGGCAGCGGAGCCTGAAGGAAAACAGAGTGCTGATGGGCTGCTTTATATGGTTGGTCTGCACAGATGCGGGCAGTTATAGGTCCAGTTAGTCATTCGAAGTCAAGATATGCCATCATATATTTATATGGTCATCACAGCTGTTGGCTGGCTGTAATTGTTTTTGATGTTTTCTGTTTGTGATTACAGCATATGATTTTGAAAGAGTAGTCTGAGTTATAAGTCATTCTTTTGACAGACTTTTCTAAGGTGTATCATTACAGTGGTAGAGGTTATACAGCAGCAGTAGTTGCTAAGGCAACCGCTGAGAGAGAGTGTGTGTGTGAATGGCCAAGTCTCTCCATTGAAGTCAGTTTTTAATGAAATTGCTCTGTAATTGTAATCATTACAGGGGTGCTCATCTCTCTTCCTTCCTGCTCTGTTCCTCTGCTTTCCACTAATGATAAACACTCATGCAGCTCTGTGCGTCTGATTCACACAAGTTTATTCCTGCACAGACCACCATCTATGATTTCATAATTTTAATGATCTTTTTATTTTTATGAGAATAGGGATGCACACACCAGCAGGCCATTTTGAGATTTTGGGCAAATTAAAACCATACCTGTCTCGCTCATTAATAAAGCCTTGGTTTTTCCTTGATGGGATAATGAACATTTTCATCATAATAACTATGTAAGGTGCCAGAAAGATATTTTGAATGTTTGAAAGATTTGAAATAAATCCTGTTCTTTTCATGTTTATATTCATCGAAATATCCTGAAAAAAACGATCATGATTTTCACAAAAATGTTAAGCAGTACAGCTGCAACGTTTATGATAAATAATAATGAATAATTACTGTGACACTGTAGACTAGAGCAATGGCTTCTAAAAAAATCTCTTTACTATTTTAAATTGTTCACAATATTACTGTTTTTACTGTATTTTTTATAAAAAAATAGTCCTGGTGAGCATGAAAATTTCAATTGTGAATATAGGCAATGTATTTAGGTGCATTTAAACAAAACAGATTTATTAAACGGATACATTTATTAAAATAGTATTTTAGTCATCAAACATGTTTAGAAATTGAAAGATAATACAGGGCGACACAGTGGCGCAGTAGGTAGTGCTGTCACCTCACAGCAAGAAGGTCGCTGGTTCGAGCCTCGGCTGGGCCAGTTGGCGTTTCTGTGTGGAGTTTGCATGTTCTCCCTGCGTTCGCGTGGGTTTCCTCCGGGTGCTCCGGAGTCCAAAGACATGCGGTACAGGTGAATTGGGTAGGCTAAATTGTCCGTAGTGTATGCGTGTGAATGAGGTGGATGTTGGTGAATGGTGGATGAATAGATGTTTCCCAGAGATGGGTTGCAGCTGGAAGGGCATCCACTGCGTTAAACATATGCTGGATAAGTTGGCGGTTCATTCCGCTGTGGCGACCCCAGATTAATAAAGGGACTAAGCCGAAAAGAAAATGAATGAATGAAGATAATACAATTAAATTCAAGCAAAATATTGCAAACAAAAGTTTTTCTTGATTTTTCCTATTTTTTACATTTGTATTTAATATTTTTCTATAACATAAATTTGGGTGTTTTTGAACCGTTATCATAAGTTATTTTGTTCCCGATTTGGCTTCAGTACCGACTAATCTAATGTATATGCACAAATATAATATTGTATAGCTTCCTAATAAAAATATGAATTTAAAAGAGATTTGTGAGGGGTGTACTGACATGCTGAGCACTGTAACTGACCTTCAGTTCATAAAGTCATATTTGATCTTTTCTTGCTGATTGATTTTCTTAAATGCACAAAGAGAAAGCTGAAGAAAGAAACAGGATCCGGTTTCTCTCAGTGTTATTGGGAACATGTCAGTTTTGATGAATCGAGCAGAACCTCATTCTTGAGATTCCATTGAAAGAGTTACACCCCAGAACAGACACACTGATTATGCTAATGAACAATGCGAGATTATGAAAACAAATCAATCTTTTTTCATTGCCTACAATCCATTCGTGTTCATGGCTGTTTGAGTTCGGTATCTTAGCAACAAGGTGTCAAACGCAACCATTGAAAAAAGTGGCACTTTTGATATACAACCCACTCAAACACAATGATTGCTAAGCCCATGCACACCTTTAATGGACCTGTAAGTTAAGATAAAAGGAAGTGAATCGTTTCCACCTTTTAGTAAACCGCCTTTGCTTGTTAAATCAAAGTATGACGCTGGGGTTTGGTTACGGTACATTTATTAGTTGTGCAACTGACTGATAAGCCTTTCTATGGCTGGTTTATTTGGGTTTCTCATACACTCAGGGACACATTAATGTCAGTATTACATATATCATATATATTACATGTCTTATCGTAAACTGCAGATGCAGTTCATCCATTCATTTAAGCTATAATTTTATATTAGGTGGTTATTTCTTTCCCACAATGCACCACAAAAACACAAATTGTCTATTAACTGCAGGTTTTATGGTCAATGATGTATCTGTTTTGCATTACAATCCCGAACTGTGAATTTTTTTTTTCTTATTTTTTTTTTTTTCATTCTGTCTCAATGTCTTCCACACACACACACACACACACACACACACACAACGATATTTGTAGATTGCTATCAGAGTTTCTCAGGGTTCAGAAGGTCAATTCTTCCAGCGACTCTGTGAACCATAAGGTTGCTAGTTCAGTTTCTGGCATGTGCCGCTGGGTTGCTTACGCAGCACGTGCGGGCAGAGGGACAAGGGTCTCATCCTGTACCGGCCACCGTGTGTACGGGCTACAACTGCTTAGTGAGATTAGCAGCTGATTCTCAGTGGTGCACCTGCTCTCAGCGGGGACAGACTGAGGTTCCTAAACCGTCTCCTGTAAACACTTCATGAGACAGATTGCTGTGACCAAACAGATGTAGGTAAACAGTTTGGCTGTCTTGCAAGTAAACAACTGGACTTTGCGCTCACTGTCTGCTGGACTTTAGCTACTGTTTTACAGAGATCCAGTAGTCATTTATTAGTGGTTCTAAACACTGCTGTAAAGTTATATTTGAAAGTGTGAGTTTTGTCGAGGAGAGATCTGTTAAACTTTTTAAGCAATTAAAATTTACACTTTTCACATGGTAGATTATAAAACCGCCATAAAAATTCTCTTGACTTGCACTTAAGTATGTTTTAATGTACAACAATTTCCTGATAGCTATCACTGGGTTAAGTGTACTTTACTGTAAATAAAAATTTAATGGCAGGGATCAGTAATCTTTATAATCACTTGCAGAAACATTCCTTCTCTTTTCTTGTTTTAATATAAGATAAGACTATAAGAGTATTATTCCACTGGGATTTCTGATAGTCTTGCAACACTTTTGTTCTAGTAAAGCTTGAATCTAATAACAGAAAGATAATGAGTTTGATTTTCAGAGAATAGATCAATGAAACCTGATAAAATGCTCATGAATGTATACAGTGTATCAGTGGGGTCTGAAAGTCTTAAGATAGCTTTAATCTCAGAAACTTAATTTTAGGCCTTAAAATGTCTTAAATCTATTGAAATATTTTGTAGGTCTTAAATCTTTTTTTTTTTTTTAACAGTTCTTAATTTTCCTTTGTTTATGTATACGTAGCTACTCAATCTGGCCATTAATGCCCATACAATCACCAACAGTCCCAATCTCAATAAAACTTTTATCTTTTTATTTAAAAATAGCATTTAATTACTTTCCTTACAGTAACATTTGCTTGAAATTTTTATTTTTTTTACAGCTGAGGATACAGACCTGACCTATATTTTTTATTATTAAATTATTATTATAGACTGAAGAAATTAGTAGATTCTTCAGATGTCTTATTCTATTCTTGATAACGGTTATAGTTTTTGTGAATGGATATGTTTGAAAATTTAATTAAAATTCAAATATTAAAACAAAATTATTATTATCATTATTATTATTATTATTATTGTATTATTAAATGTATTAAATTTTTTTAATAATTTTTGATAGGTCAAGTGAAATCTTAAATTCCTAAATTTAACCTGGTGAAACCTGCAGAAATCCTGGTATAGGTCAAAAAGTATACACATTCATTTGCTAAAATTGCTTTTATTAAATGTAATTCAATTAATTATAAATAATTAAATTCTCGTGATTCACATCCGGGAACTTTCACGCGTCCTCTGTTCTTGCGGTCTTGAGTATTGGAACTGAACTTTGGCAGTTGATGATGACCTTACACGAGAACATGAGGACACAAGATCGCTGAAGAACCCATATTGAGAAACAGCCAATGTCTTTATTGTCACTTTAGATGACCTCTATTCTTCTTCTAATAATAAAAAAATACTCAACAAAAAAATTGCAAGGTAGCCTTTAATATTATTTAATTATGTACAATAAACTGAATAGAATAAACATACAGTAACTTAATAAACATTACTACATTTCAAAGACAGAACACTAGTTGGTTTAGAAAAGTTTAGTGTCACAGTGCCATTATGAAGGAGCAGTAATAAATCTATAAAATACTGTATGTAAATCACTGACTGATGGTAGTGGGCAATAAGGATTTTTTTGTGGCTGTTAGTGGTGCACCAAGACATAAGTCCAAATCCCTCATTTACTTATGAATTCCTAAGTCTGTGGGCATATTGTGGGAAAATATGGAAGAAACAGGGAGACGGATAAAAAGTGAGCTCCATCTGGAAGTGAGTTTCTCTCACACAGAAGTAGGTTAAATGAAGTCCTGGGGGAACAGAAGGGTGGAGGGACAGAGGGAACGAGGACAAACTTTACTTCGCAAAACATGACTGGCCCTTTTCTGCCTGTCACTAGAAAAAGTTTTTGATTTAATGCTCGTTTTACGACAAACATCATTTTTTCAAATTGTTCAAATTCACAGATCTGTTCAATTGTATGTGTAAGGCTTTTGCAGCTATTGCACAGCTGTGTCCTGTGCTTGCTGTTTTTGCGTTGTCACAGGTTTCCAGGGGTCAAAGTTCAGTGGCTGGATATGTTGCAGGATTGCACAGACAACATGGCTGGGAATGTCCACTTGGTTTACCTCTTTCCCATTCACACGTTCCTCCTGTCCTTCATACAAACAGTTCGGTGTAGATGGTGGTGTGTCTTGACAGCTTTAATAAACACATCTCCTCCACCTCAAATCTTCACGTCTGCTTGTTTAAAACCCTTCTAAAACTGTGTAGACTAAGCTGTTTTATCAGCACAGGAAACACAGATGATATTCACACCTGTTAGAAAGTAACCGTATTTGAATTACAAGCCTTGATATTTTATAGCCTACTATTATGAAAATATAGACACGCCAACCAACTGTTTTGTATTTTCTGAAAGCTTAGAGCAAAACTTGTACAATACGTACAGTCCCGAAAAGGATGAAACGTGATATTGTTGCCATTCTGATGATTCCAGTACATTCTTCACCCGCATCAGTGTCAGACTCTTCATATCGGAGTGTTCTCATGGCCATTTTACTGCAGTAGAGTCTACATCGTGAGATTAAAAGCGTCTGATAGATTTGGGTTATGTCAAATGAGCACATGCTTTAGTTTGGTTGCACCATCAAAGCAGAGCTCTGGCATCTGGATACTTCATTACATTCACAGAGCTTAAATCAAAGCCTTTGTTCGAGGAGAACCTACCACAGAGAGAAGAAAACTCCTCGGGTGAATAATGACTGGCATTAAACTGGCTGTAATGGTCCACCAGAACTTTTATTATTGCTGTTTCTGATGGCTTAAAGTGCCTATTTGAACATTCAGGAGAAGGAATTACACAGGGACTTTGAACCCTGCCCTTAAATTCTGTCATTCAAGCACATTTTAGTCTGTTCATACTTGTCTTTCCTTCCTTCCCTCAACAATGTCTTTTGTGCTTTTTGCTTCTGCGTGTTCAGACTTCAATCATTGTGCTTTGTCTTCAGCTTACCGTTCAATCCGTTCCTGTCCACTTAAGATGTATTTGCTGTCATACACACCGTCTACACTCTGATTGTAATCACAGACCAGTAAATCCGCTGTGCCACTCAGAATTTAGACTCTCATTCATGGACAAGCTTGGAGAGCTTGTGGGTTCAAAGGTTAAATTCTTCTGGCTGCTGCTCTTCAATGGTGAATTTGTCTTAACCATTGGGTCATTATACAAGCTTCCTTTCTCAATTGCTGGAAAGGAGAAAAGACACATGATCACATTTACCTGTGTTTGTCTGTATATACAATCTATCCAAACCTTTATGATAGACTCATGTACTTTTAAGGGACATTATACTGTAGTTCTTGTTTTCGTATTTTGTGATGTATACAAATAATGGAGTTGGAAAATGAAATTGGTTTTTGTCTTTTGGAAATCGATTGCATCGTTATTCCTATTCTGTGCATCAGTACAACAATGTGTTAAGCTGAAATTGTGGTGATTCAGAAAGTTACTCAACAACATTTGATGCTATGAAAGTCAAATTAGTAAAAGTTAATATGCCTAGGAAGATTTTATTTATATATATATATATACTAAGTTGAAGTCAGAATTATTAGCCCCCCCCTAAATTATTAGCCCCCCTGTTTATTTTTTTCCCCGTTTTCAACACATTTCTAAACCTAATAGTTTTAATAACTCATTTCTAATAACTGATTTATTTTATCTTTGTCATGATGACAGTAAATAATATTTGACTAGATATTTTTCAAGACACTTCTATACAGCTTAAAGTGACATTTAATGGCTTAACTAGGTTAATTAGGTTACCTAGGCAGGTTAGGGTAATTAGGCAAGTTATTGTATAATTATGGTTTGTTCTGTAGACTATCGAAAAAAAAAAAAAATTGCTTAAAGGGGCTAATAATTTTGTCCTTAAAATGGTGTTTAAAAAATTAAAAACTGCTTTTATTCTAGTCGAAATAAAACAAATAAGACTTTTTCCAGAAGAAAAAATATTATCGGACATACTGTGAAAATTTCTTTGCTCTGTTAAACATCATTTGGGAAATATTTAAAAAGGAAAAAAAAAATTCAAAGGGGGGCTAATAATTCTGAATTCAACTGTGAATGTGTGTGTGTGTGTATATATATATACAACTTAAGTTGGTGGAAATTTTATTGGTTGGCAACATTTTGATAATCTAACAAATCTTTACTTTCCCTAGACCAGGGTGTCGAATCCAGTTCCTGGAGGGCCGCAACTCTGCACGGTTTAGTTTCAACCCTGCTCCAACACACCTACCTGTAGGTTTCAAACAAGTCTGAAGGACACAGTTACTTTGATCAAGTGTGTTTAATTAGGGTTAAAGCTAAACTGTGCAGAGCTGCGGCCCTCCAGGAACTGGATTTGACACCTGTGCTATAAATGCCAAGCATCCTAAAATGCATAGTTCAGACAATGTTAGGGTGTTAACATTCCTCATAACACATTATGATCTATAAAATACTGCGGTAACACTTTATTTTGATGGTCCATTTGAGTATTAGTAGACTGTCTGCTTAATATCTGTTGATACTGACATTTAACAGTCCTTCAACAGATATTTAACTGACTATAAGAAACTTTGCAAGTACATGTCAACTCACACTAACCCCAACCCTAACCCCAACCTAACAGTCTACTTATAATCTAATGAGATATAGTTGACATGTAGATGCAATGTAACTTATATTCAACAAACGGACCATCGAAATAAAGTGTGACCAATACTGCAATTACTGAAATGTTTAGCCCATTGGCTATACATGAACAACTTTATTTTTAAGTTATTTAGTCCAACATGAAATCTGTACATGCAGAAATTCACAGATTTGTAGCCCATTGTTCAATCTGTTAATATACTTATTGAATAATATAATATGCAAATGTTTATTTGATTTATGTACAATAAAGTTTGTATAATAATATTTTCTGTCTCTTACTAGATACAGTGGTCCCTGACAATAACGCAGTTTACCTTTTGTGGTCTTGAAGTTTCGCAGATTTTTTTTGTGCAATTTGACTTTTTTTTTTTTTTTTTTTACAGTGTATTGTGTTCTGCGTCCTAATTGGCTGTAGACCATTGTCAATCAATCTTCTCTATACTGTGTCTCCTGTACAGTACATAGTGCGTTCAGCTTGGCAAATTGACATAAGTCTTTGATCGCTAGCAGTGTGACTCTGAAGTCCAGTACTGTATGTTTGCAAGTTGTCCACGAAATATTCAGCACTGTCAAAGGCACCCACGGCAGCACCCAAAAGGCAGAGGACATGCTAAAAAAACGGTAGAAGTTAGGCGAGTGTTTAAACAAGAGAAAAAATGTAAAATGTGAAAATGTTAATGCTAATATGAGAAAATAGTGTAGTGAGGGGTTTTACAGCCTTAAAACATCTATAATAATTGTAAAAAATAAAGCAGATTACTTGGCAGAATTTACCCTATTGCTGGCTATTTTTAGAACGCAACTCACACAATTAACAAGGGACCACTTATATTATATGAGATTTACTTAGTTTACCAAACAAGTGATTCTAATTGTATTTGCAAATCTTAAATAATACAGGGAGTGCAGAATTATTAGGCAAGTTGTATTTTTGAGGATTAATTTTATTATTGTACAACAACCATGTTCTCAATGAACCCAAAAAACTCATTAATATCAAAGCTGAATATTTTTGAAAGTAGTTTTTAGTTTGTTTTTAGTTTTAGCTATTTTAGGAGGATATCTGTGTGTGCAGGTGACTATTACTGTGCATAATTATTAGGCAACTTAACAAAAAACAAATATATACCCATTTCAATTATTTATTTTCACCAGTGAAACCAATATAACATCTCAACCTTCACAAATATACATTTCTGACATTCAAAAACAAAACAAAAACAAATCAGTGACCAATATAGCCACCTTTCTTTGCAAGGACACTCAAAAGCCTGCCATCCATGGATTCTGTCAGTGTTTTGATCTGTTCACCATCAACATTGCGTGCAGCAGCAACCACAGCCTCCCAGACACTGTTCAGAGAGGTGTACTGTTTTCCCTCCTTGTAAATCTCACATTTGATGATGGAGCACAGGTTCTCTATGGGGTTCAGATCAGGCGAACAAGGAAGCCATGTCAATAGTTTTCGTCTTTTAGACCCTTTCTTGCCAGCCACGCTGTGGAGTACTTGGACACATGTGATGGAGCATTGTCCTGCATGAAAACTTCCTGTACCACTGCTTGAAGAAGGTGTCTTCCAGAAACTGGCAGTAGGACTAGGAGTTGAGCTTGACTCCATCCTCAACCCAAAAAGGCCCCACAAGCTCATCTTTGATGATACCAGTCCAAACCAGTACTCCACCTCCACCTTGCTGGCGTCTGAGTCGGACTGGAGCTCTCTGCCCTTTACCGATCCAGCCACGGGCCCATCAAGACTCACTCTCCATCAGTCCATAAAACCTTAGAAAAATCAGTCTTGAGATATTTCTTGGCCCAGTCTTGACGTTTCAGCTTGTGTGTCTTGTTCAGTGGTGGTCGTTTTTCAGCCTTTCTTACCTTGGCCATGTCTCTGAGTATTGCACACCTTGTGCTTTTGGGCACTCCAGTGATGTTGCAGCTCTGAAATATGGCAAAACTGGTGGCATCTTGACATCTTGGCAGCTGCACGCTTGACTTTTCTCAGTTCATGGGCAGTTATTTTGTGCCTTGGTTTTTCCAGATGCTTCTTGCGACCCTGTTGACTATTTTAAATGAAATGCTTGATTGTTCGATGATCACGCTTCAGAAGCTTGGCAATTTTAAGAGTGCTGCATCCCTCTGCAAGATATCTCACTATTTTTGACTTTTCGGAGCCTGTCAAGTCCTTCTTTTGACTTATTTTGCCAAAGGAAAGGAAGTTGCCTAATAATTATGCACACCTGATATAGGGTGTTGATGTCATTAGACCACACCCCTTCTCATTACAGAGATGCACATCACCTAATATGCTTAATTGGTAGTAGGCTTTCGAGCCTATACAGCTTGGAGTAAGACAACATGCATAAAGAGGATGATGTGGTCAAAATACTCATTTGCCTAATAATTCTGCACTGCCTGTAGTTAAAAGTTATTAATTTTCATTTCTTGTATTAATTTTAGCTGCTATGCTCTCAAAATAAATCTGCAGATTCTGCGCCCTATTATTATAACTTCTCACTTCCATAGGGCTAAATCTACTTGCTATTAATTGCTATTCTACAATATACAATTTACATAAGAGTTGAAACAGAAATCTCATCTCTGAAGACATTCGATACCATTTGTCATGAACTTTGCTCCATAAATAGGCTGACATTAATTGGCAGAAGAACACTTGAATACTTCACTTGATCAGTAACAACAATGACTTCTGACCCACAGAACCCTCTACAACTTCCCAGAATTATTAAAGGAAGCTGGGAATAATCAACCAGTGGCTTAAAGTATTTGTATCTGTCAGTCCCATAGCAGCGTTCTTCTCTCCACCCCTTTCATTTTCTTGCTTGTTTTCTTTTTGGGTCTCTCCCTGTTTCTGTCAGCTGTACAGCTCCTCCAAGCACAAACATGTGAGGAAGAGAGAACGAAAGAGAAGGCAAAACTGCCCTGTGTAGAATCACACCAATGAAATGCGACTAACATCAGGAGACACTGCGCATGCTGGTCTCTCTGGGTGCTATAAAGATCTAGACTTGATTTCAAAGAGTCTGATTTCAGTTCAGTCTGTGGTATTTTCCCTGAGCATTCTGTTTCCATCAGTCTTGATAGCTTTATTGTTTTCAGCTGACCTTATGTCTGTTTTCACGTGAACAGAGCTCCCACAGCAGGAGAATTTCAGATTGTTTGGCTCTTTGTATAATGGCTATTGGCAATATATCACCCTCGTAAAGAGCGAGCTGCGTTGGTCTGGGTGTTTCTGGCTCTTCTATCAGGGTCTGGCCCTTCCCATTTGTTCTGATCTGTTCCATTGGAATGAGAGGTGACTAAAATCACAGAGTCTCTGGAGCCCATGAGAGCATTTCACCACGTCCGACCTCCAGCTCACAGCTGAAAGAGCAATGTTCAATTGATTGCTGATTGAGAGCGTTTAATCACACTTTTAAAAGCCAATCGGTGTGTCTGTGCATGTCACCAAACCTCCTCCACACAAACCATTTAAAAAACTCTGACCTTCTGAACACTTTGATTCAGTGATCAATTGCAGTCCAGTTTTGTCACCAAAAGTAGTCCACCGAGTGCAACAATAAAGAGTCTCTGACATCAAAACCAATTGTTCATTGCCTCTGTTTGATACGAAGAGTGAATCACACTCCAAGGTTGGCGACATGTGTGCATGTGGATTGGTCTCCAGACCTTCCTTTGACTCTTATGTAACTGCTAACTCTAATAGTGCAGAGAGGCCCCAGCTGGTATTTGCATATCTTATCAGTGAAGTAAAGAGCCAAGTTGTGATCCAGCGTTCAGTGTGTGAGTTTTTGAGGCTGTGTCTGTATGGTTGCATGTTTATGGATGTCTGAAGATGTAAGTGATATCTCTGCAATGCATTGCTGCCAGATATATTACATCAGATGTTTTGCTTGTTAATGGATGATATTCGACAAGCTATTTCACTTGGAGAGATCTCAAAACTTATTGTTCAGGTTGAAGTATTGGAGTCATGGATTCAGATTTTTCAGGTCATCACAAACAACTTGTAACAAATAGACATAGATACTAATAAAATAAAAAGCAATGCATTTTTTTTCATGTAGGTTTTTGTTCTCAACAGTGTACATTAACTAAGAAGAAAAAAAAAGACAAGAAAAGAAAAGCAGTGTGCGAATCCTGAATCTCTAGCTGTTAGCTTAGCAACAATCTTGTTGAAATCACCATGGAATCAAAATTGATCTGCTATTTTGTTTAAGCAGTGATTGTTATAAATGATTCATTTAGTTGCAGTTTTTTATTAATGTGCCTTTAAAATAACACTGAACTTTAATGTTGCTGCCTGTGTAGTTATTCATAAATTCATCACATATGTATAATTTATTTAACAATTTAGTGTGCAGGCAGCTCACTGGTGCTTCAGTGTTCATTATCTTATCCAAGGCTAATTTAAATGTGATATACGTTTTTGGAGATAAAATGGTTAGTTTTTCCAAAAATTAAACTTCTCTTATTAATTACCCACCTTCATGCTGTTCCAGCCCCATGGAACCTTCTTTCATGTTTGTAACACACATTAAGATATTTTAGATGAAATCCCTCAACCTCCATAGACAGCAGTAGTCCTGAGACGTTCAAAGTCCAGAAAAAGAACCAAAACATTGGCATAATATTCCATGTCACTTCAGTGTTCAACTGTAATCATACGAAGCACTTTGTGCACCGAAAAACTGTAATAACTTTGACTGCCGCGCTACCAAATAGTTGACCATGTTTTTACTGCTTTAAATAATGACTGTTAAAGACATTTAAATGACTGATATAATTAATGGTTTACACACACAGCATTGTTGGTTTACAAAACAAATCAAACAAACATAATCCTGTTGCAATACTACCCTTGATATTGGTTTTATTGTAAAAAAAACTAAACAAGGAAACATGTTAAATGAGAACCTGAAATATTTGATGGCATACTTCAAAAATAAAGATGATTTAGTATTGGCAATACTATTATTATTATTTTGAATATTTTTTTAAAATAAATTGGTATTACACTTCATATTTTTAGATTTTTTTATAGTATATGTATTATTTCCAGTATTTACCATAAACCAACATATCAATATTTGGTAGAGGCTGATATTTTAGAAATTATGGGATGTGTTGAAAAAAATTCATTGAGTGTGTTAACTAACAACACTAGGAGTTAAGAAATGCAATCTAAACATTTTTTTTTTTCTTGGTGGGGTATTTGAAGGGTTAATGATTTGTTCGCCTGGCTCTTCTGTATTTGATTAGGGTATGCGTTTACTATATGGCCAATACAATGTGTTGTGCTGCTGACACAACCGGCAATACTTCATGTTGCCCATAGTAAACGCATACCCTGATCTGTCGTGGAAGAGAAAACAAAGCCTAACAAAGTCATTTTACAGTTTTTTTTTAATTCTTTGAGCTTTGTATGATTATATGATTTGAACCATTGTCATATGGAATGTTTTGACAATGGTTTTGGTTTCAGTTACTGTATATATAAGGACAGTCAGAGCTTTTGGATTTCATCTAAAATACCTTTTATTTGTGTTCCGAAGATGAACGAAGGTCTCAGGGGATTGGAATGACATGAGGGTCAGTAATTACTGGCAGAATTTAAATTATTTTTGCAACTAACCCTTTGTGAAGCTCTTTGTTTGTAACATTGTGTGCAGTTAATTTACAGTTAGCCCAGTTACTTGTTATAATTGAAAATGAATTTGAAAAACTGCATTTGTATTATTATTTTTTTTTACTTTTTATGCAGATTCAAGGTTTATTCACTGATTAATTAAAGCTCTTTCACATCATTAATCAAAGACAATAATGCATACCATTTCATTGAATTGGCTAAGAGATCTTACAAGATTAATAAGCTACTTGCATTTAATGTAAAATTAGTTTAAGTCAGCTTTCCTATTTACGACAACGTAAATAGATTATTTATCAAATTCAAGATGGATTTGAGTTCCATCTATACAGCAATACATTTTCCCTTTCATATCAGATCTGTTCATCTATATACTGAATGATAAAATCTTAACATTCATTCTCCGGCAGGTTCAGTAATCTTCTATTATGGATGCCTAAAGGCCTAGACATTAGTTTGAACTTGTTTAAGATTACCAGGCCTCTAGAAAAAGAAGTAGATTTGTTTTTGGTTGTCAGCCCTAAACTTCAGACGGTATTGAATGGCAGCTTTGAAAGAGAGGTTTCTGGTATCTGTGTGTCACTGCCTGGACCTGTGAGATGTCAACATCACAGAATTCTCTGAAGGCAGAATTGCATTACAAATCCACCCCTTGGCCCCCGTCCCCTATCACAGGTACACCCTAATCTCAGCAAATGACTGTTACATAACGTAATAAAAGGCAAAACCCTCTGTGTTAAAAAAAAAAAAAAAATGGATTAATTTAATCTTGTTTGTGTGTGCGCGTGTGTGGAATCCCTCAGTTACTTACTCTTTCTATACATCTTCAAATAATTTTTTAATGTTTAAATAAAATCAAATATTCTATTGTTTTGGTTTTTATTGTTATTTTTTTCTTGGGACACGTCAAATACTTTTTAAAGTGACCGAATAATATTAAAGTTTTTAATTAAAGTATTTTCAATATACTTTTCATTTAAGAGTCGCTGAAAAATCAGTTTCTACAATAATATTACGCATCACAGCCGTTTTAAACATTGATAATAAGAACACATATTTCCTAAATACAATTTTGACTTTACACAAGTTTGTTATGAAGAAGAAAATTACCTAGCTGGGTTGTTCATAGAAATCTGATGCTGTTGGTAGGGCTGTGCAATTAATTGAAAAGTAATCGAAATCGACATTAAGAACCTATAATTGATCTAATTTTTCCAGGTCAATTTTTTCAATTACTCTCCCTTCCACACGTGGAGTCACGTGACCCCACTCTGTTAAGGCTGATGTATACTTTTGCATCGATTGCACGGATATGGTCTGGTGCAGCCTTCATGCGGTCGCATATGTGTGCACCTCTCAAAAAAATAACTACACGTCACAAGTTTGCACCACATTGACTATGATTGGAAGCTGCGCCAGAGACGCATTACAGTAAATTATTATTTACATTAAAGTATTTGTTTACAGAAGCCTCAAGAAATGCACTGTTTAAAATATTATTTACAGGGTATACAAGTTATTTTATTTGGAAGAGATACTGCTTATTTTCAACTTTTAATATTAAAAAAATTAACATTTGAAAATAATAATTTTTTTTTCCAAAATTGCAAGTAATTTATTTTCACTTTTTTATAAGACAAAAAGTGACTGTTGGTATTAGGCAATGTGTGCTTTAATTTCAGTTGTTTAACGTTGACGTTCAATACATAATCATAGATAGCAGATATAGTGCGCGTTTCTTTCAATTACTTTAAAATCAAGTAATGCACCTTCCTTCAAAAATCTCTCACTTGTAATATGTGAGCATATTTACTGTACAAAAGTTGTTAAACAAATAAATCAAATAATCGTTCATTAATCATAATCAAGTTAAAATATTCAATTATTCAAGATTTTGATTTTAGGCCAAATCGTCCAGCCCTAGCTGATGGGATGTTTTAGGTTTTTTTTTTGCCTGAAAAAAAAAAAAAAAATCTCATCAAACATCATGTGTAGTGTATTGTTGTTGTTGTTTGAGTGCAAGCATGCATTCATTGCTAGTAAAGCTGTTTTTTCATGCAGATGTTTGCGTGGATCTCCAGAAGAATAGGGTTTAACACCAGTCCTGGATTAACTGTCTAAACGGATGGATTCAGATTAACTCTTTGTTTGGAATGTAGGCTGCTGTAGAGTCTGCTGAAAAGGCATGAAAAAATAATACACATTAATTAGATGAATTTGGAAAGCATTCACTCTTGTATACACTTTAAAGGGCTCAAATGTGAAAACACAAGGGAGACTGCAGAACAAATTCTTGGTAAAAGCAGAGTTTTCTCGAAGGGAGGTGAAAAGTCACAGCGTTTGTGAGGGATGATTTAGCATCGCAGTCTTTGCTCTGTGAAAAGATTGATGCTCTTGTTGGAACGTCTGGAATGCTGGTATTGTGTTTACGCCAAGACAATGTCATACCTTACCCTTATGTACAATTAGAGGTGTATACGGGCATGTGAGAAAATGTAAACAAACCAAAAAAAGGCTACATATACAGTACATGCAGTCACATGTTTAGGGTTAGTAAAATAATATTTTATTTGCTTTAATTGTTTTAAGTGACACTGTACATTTAATAAAACATTTCTGTAAGTGTATTTGAATATCTCAAAGGCTATTTTTCATCCATAGTCTGTTTACTTTTATTAAATGCATTCAATTGACACAAATGACTGTGAAGCCATATATATTGTTACAATTTTTTGTATTTAAAATAAATGCTGTTCTTTTGAATTCACTTTGAAAAATTCTAACAAATAATATTATTTAAAAAAATTAAATATGAAAAAATATATATTGTTTATAACTAACTAGAATATTTTTTATTTGGTATGAAATTAATTACACTAATTACAAGAGATATCCTAATTTTTAGTTGTTTTAACTTTTTAAAATGCTAGTTTCATCTTCTAGTCATCTTGAGGGTCCCATTGGTAGTTCGCTAAGGGCACCTAATGGCCTCAAGCTCCCTAGTTTAGAACCATTTTATCATACTGCATAGCACACGTTTATCTTTTTTCCTGTGGTGCTTTAATTACAGCTGTGTTTGACGCCGCTTCTCCACCAAGTTAATGAGCTCTGCAGAGTGATGAAATATGGATATCAGCCTCTCCAGTGCTTCTCACTGCTTTCTCTTTTAGTTTTTCAACATGATGGAGAGAACTGTGAATAATTCATTAGGGCTGATAATCTTGAGTCGTCACGTTTTAGGATGCAGCACGTGTCCGTATCTCACGTGCAGCCACAAAACAGATGGGTTTTGGGTATTGTGTTAAAGTTTGAGTGGCAGTGAACCTCAGCCACAGCTAATAAGCAGGTAGAGCGAAGGGGAAACACAAAAAGTGACAGGTTTTGGGCCTGTAAATTGCCTTTCTCCTCATTAAATTATTATAACCAGGTATGATTTGACAAAGACAAAGTAACAGTGACACATTTTTACTCCGTGTTCTTGCCTGACCAGTTACTGGGGCTGCTTCCGAAATTGCATACTTCCCTACTATGTAGTATGTGAAAAACAGTACTTGAGCCAAGTAGTATGTTGAAATTCATAGTATTGGAAAAACAGTAGGTGAGAAGTACCCGGATGATTTACAACTTCTGGTGGGATTCTGAAGTGTGCATCCAATTCATGAATGGGAGTTAAGCGACGCAACTGGCGCGGGTAGGTCGTTATAATTACAAATAGTGGATGTAGTACATCCAAACCTCATTCATACCCACATTCATACTATATAGAACATACTTTTCTAACGGTTGTGTAGTAATTTAAAATTCATATGTATTACCTATATCAGTAGTCCCCAACCTTTTTATCACCTCCATTGGAAATAGCAAACTTGCGTGAACAATAGAAAATACACAATGCGACGACCCCTAAAAGGCTGCCATCATTTGTGATCTCCGGCAGTTGATCTTCTTGCACAGACATGCTGGATTCACCTGATTTGTTGACAAATGGGCTGCGGATCTATTCTTTGGCAGTTCACGGGTCCTTCACTGGGCCTTTTCCCTTTTGCAAAGAAACTTTCCAAAGACATCTGTTTCTTAGTCATTTTGTTATTTGTGGGTTAAATTTGGGCGCTCAAGTGACCGAGAAATTATTTTATTCCAAAATAAAAGATTTTTCAAAATAAATATTGTTCCGACTCAAATAATAAATAAAACGGAAATAATTAATGATTTCTTGTACCAATTGATCCAGAGACCAGTAGGACCACTGACCTCTATGACTAGTAGGCGATTTTGAACGCAGCCTATATGTTTTGCACTTCTTGCTGTGTACTGTTCCTGCTGAGTAGCCCGCCCACTGTAAAATCTCATTGGTCTATATTCAGGCTATCTGTACATACTTTAAATTAGGAGTGTCAAAATTAATTGTTTCTTCGGTGCACCGCGATGCAGACGCAGACAATTCGGTATCGGTTCAGTAATAATTATACCCAGTTATTATGTACTGATGTCATGTATCTCATATGCGCTATGTTACGGTAGCTTACTATGGCGAGGGAGGCGAGCGTGAGTATTTACAATGCTCCAATTACTTCAAAACTCAGAAACTGTGCACAATTTCACTGCGTGTGTGTTTGCTGGACAGTCTTTTACTGACACACCAGAGTCTTCTCTACCGCGTCTATCAGGGATCAGCTATGATCACCGCTGCCGTTTATCAGTGTCACTCATCTGTGAAGAGCGCTAGCGTGTAAGAGCCAATCACAGCCCTTTCTGTTGAGCGTGTGACCAATCAAAGGGGTGTAAGAATAAACTTGGTAGACAAGGCTCAGAAAGCGAGCGAGATATTTATTTATTTGCTATAAATGCTCAGGTTGTTTGAAGGCACAGATTATATATCTGACTGTTTGTATTAAAGGACAAAATTTTGATACAAATAGTATATAAATATATTTATACATTTTAATTCCAAGAATTGCTGTGCTGTGAAGTATAAAACTGTGTGTGGAAAGAATCGTCAATGCACCGAGATATCGAATTGAACCGAATCGATGGGATGATAATCGTAACTGAACCGTGAGACCAGTGTAGGTTCACACCTCTACTTTAAATGATAACTTTAGGTTGTGATGGTGTTACATTACACAGTAGGGTTGTGCAATTTGGGGAAAATATCGAATTGCGAATTATTTTTAAATTTTTTATGTATTGTGGTTATGATTTGATCTGTGATTGCCCAAATTAACTCAGCCCCATTACGCAACATGAAATCTTAGCTCTATCTATAGTCGCTATTTAGTCTGTGGTTCAATATACAGTATAGAGTGTGTATGAGCATATCTTTTTCAATATATCCATCTTTTGTGCTCAAAATAGACCCTAGCATTGATCTAAAATTTCAACAGATCTCTACACATCTACGCCACATCCATTGTTTTCTCCAGCAGCTAACATGACCTCAGTGCAACTGACGTGCATATCAATGAATAGGTCATTGTTTTTGTTGTTGTTTTTCTTCGTATTACATAGTTTGCATCCCATATGCTGTTATTTCTCTCCCATTAAAGTTGTGTGTGTGTGTGTATTTTGTAGATTCATGCAAGCATACAGTATGTGTGTATGCGATGTTCGGTATGACTCATGGTTCAAGCCTCTTTCCAGCTTGATTCCCTCGTTCATCATTCCTGTTCTCCCCAATCCAGATGAGGAATGCATCTGCTGCCTCTCTGATCTCTGTTGCAGATTTTACACAGATGTGCGTGAAGAGTGTGAACACATTTTTGCATTTTGTTAAAGGGGGATATTTCATGAAAAGCTTTGTAATGTTCAGTGTGTACTATTGAACATTCAGAGCACCCAGTCACGTCCACTTAGATGATTTATTGAAACTCGAGTCACTCAAAGTAGTTTTGCATTCCACCAAGAAACTTTCTCTGCACTCAAATGAAAGTATTTTATTAGTTTAAAATAATAGTCATTGTTTTCGTTAGCTCACAAATTGATTTTTATTTACACATTTATTTTTCCATCACAATGTCCCTTTTTTTTTCTTTGTAAATTGCCCATTAGGGCTGCACGATTCTGGCTAAAATGAAAATCATATTTTTTTTGCTTAAAATCATGATCACGATTTTCTCACAATTCTGTATATGTAATAATGTTAATGTGAGTAGAATATTATTATTGTTATTCTCAAACATATGGTAAAACAACAACAATAATGTTAGGTCTATGTGTAGCTCTACTGTTGGTTAAAATAATCAATGCTGATTTTAAATTTGTCCTGGTCATTAATGCACAGTAAAGTGATTACATCGGAATACAACTAGTCATAATTCTAAAGTTGAATTATTATGTTTGAGACATATGCTTGCAATCTGTCATCGACAACATTATTAGACCATTTTATTCACTGCAGATCAGACATTTGTCCTTATCAGATTCCCTCTTGCATTATATGCTACATTATATAGGCTAGAGTAGTTATACTGACACTGTAAAACATTTTTTTTTTATGCACAACACTTTGTGTTTGCTAGGGGAAAAAAAATCATATTAAATGCTTCTCGCAATCATAATTTCACAATGCGATATGATCATTTAAATGATGTGCGTGGTTTTGGTTTCACTTTCACTGCCGAGTACGGCTCATGTTATGGCTGCCGTCACTTTGAGGAAAAAAACATACATTCAAATCATACTTCCCGTGCGGCACCCAAACGATCGCTCTGTGTAACAAACTGAACTTTATTTACAACTTTATTACCTGTTATTCACAGCCTATGCAGGTTCTGTTCACTAAAGTATATATCATTCGCGGACATCATCTCAGTAGTAAACAAACAGCTCACATATGATTTCGCAGCCGTGAATACATCATTACATTAAGACAGAAATGACATTTTTGGGTGAATTATACCTTTTTATTACTTTTAACACCATTTGGAGGTGTCAACAATATGAAGACTTGTGTGACCACCTTTATGCTTCTCCTGAACTACAAAATATAATTAACTGAATTGTAGAGATCCTGAATTAAGATCGTGTAGGATCGAGATCGCAATCTTTTTTTCGATTAATTGTGCAGCCTTATTGCCCAGGTTAACATATTTACAGTATTCAACTGTATGTGCAAAAAGGTTATCTAATCTTAAGAGAGTTCTTTCATATTAACATTTAGGAGGATTGGATTAAGTAACTGGCTAATTTTTGGGCTTAGAGAGAGGGTGGGAAATCAAAACGTTTTTTTGCTGCTGCTAGAAACTTTCTCTAACATTGTAAGTGGACTTCAGGGAAACACAGAAAAATGAAACCGTAGATGACTCTTTCAAACCTGTTCATTATAAGAGCACAAAATCACAGTGTTTACTGCACAAAACTACATGTTCTCAAAAACGTCTTGCCAAAATGACTAATCGACCAAACCCTCTTAAAAAAACACTTTGCGTAAGATGTTTTCAGAAATGGGTCCAAGCAGGGGTTAACAAGTGTTGCGTGTTAGAAAATTCAAAGCTTGTGGCTGTAAAAGCTGTGAGCTATTATTTAGATTATGTTTACATTACATACATATACTTGGTCTTCACATGCAGGTGTCTTTGACTTCCTCAATCGTGTCTCGTCATGTCAGTGGTCGAAGCCTGTTTGCACCTGTCTGCATGCTTTGAAGTTTCTGCATTTTTTTTACAAGTTTGAAATGCAAGAGAAGCTGAAAAAAGCTGTAGGTGTATGCTTGTTCTGTTTCTGTTTGTTTCGGGTTTAATCTGGCTCATTGGCACTCACAGGAGTGAGCTTTAATCATCCGCCCGTCATAAGTGACAGATCAGTGCTTTGACAGACCAACCAGAAGTCCAGGTTATGTAATTATAGAATGGCTTTATTGACGCAGCACACCTGCGGGATGGGCTTTATGTAACCGTGGACACTAACTGTATATTTTCTCTGTGTGTGAGAGAGAAAAAGGGATCAGATACAGATATAACTGAAGAGAGATGTTTGCTTGTTGATTTAAAAAATATTATTTTTCATTATTATTTTTTTAATGACACCCAAACTTGACTGGTAGCATAGCATGTACTTGCTCTTCAAAACTGGATAAGCTGCATTTTCTTGTTTACATTGAAATGTGTGCATACAGAGCAATGGCTGTCATGAACTGTCATTTCCTCTCTGAAGTTCATTCCACATGACCACAAGTGGGACAAAGAATGCCTTGCCTGGACATGTTTCAGAGTTTGAGTTATATTGGGTGATTTATGAATGTTATGACATGTTATGATCTGAAACATCACCCTTAGGCCCAAGGGATCAAGACTATTGATCAACAGTGTGGTCGTCTTCTCATTGCTTTCTCTCATTCTGTTTACTCTGTCAGGGTTGGTTTGCTCAATGTGAAATTGCACAGCTCAGCCCTTTAATGCATCATAAGCTACAAGAGTTAATGAATTGTCATCTTATTAACTCTTTCAGTTACACAATTGCACTGGGAAATTGAAGAACATCTTATACCAAGTTTGAAGTTTTGAACTTGCATTGAACTCATCATCATTCTCTAGAATGCCAATGCATAGAAAGAGGAAGACATACAGTATAAGAACTGCAATCATTTATGACTAGGGCTGTGCAAATCGATACATCTAACTATCGCGATAATTTCTTTTACGATAGTGTATCGATAATCCAACCTCAAGTATCGATTCAAGTTGTGCCAAACGACCTCCTCCTCCGCTTCTTTAGATGTCTCTAACTTGTAATCAACAAAACGCCAAGTAGTACGGTATATGCACTTTGGTTTTAATGCTATACCAGGGAGTACTGAATTAGACAAAAAAATGCCATTTGTAAGCTTTGCAATATATATAGTTCTCTGTTCAATCACACTGTGCAGTTCTAATGAATTGGAATGGATGGGAAAAAAATTGGAATTTTAATTTGTCTGCCGACTTTTTCAAATTGTCAATATAATGTGACACATACTAATACAAACTATTGCAATATATCACAATATTTATTGTATCACAATATATCGTGATATATTGTATCGTGACCCATGGATCGGGATATGTATCATATCGTGAGGCCCTTGCCAATACACAGCCCTATTAATGACAAGAAATGACCTCCGTCTACAGAGATATCTTCTTACATCAACTTAAAATACTATCTTAAAAGGCCAAGAAATTATTAATACCACCACTAGCTATGTTTCCATCCACCTATTTTTATGCGAATTTTAATATGCGCATAAAAATCAATTGATAGAAAAACGCCAAGATGTGCATAAATTTTCAAAATAACCGAGTAGGATAAACTTTTTTATTCGATAAGAAAAGATGTGCATAAACAACGATGGAAACACCTTTACCGAACAAATTCCAGTATGCGCATTAAAAAAGTCATGTGATTTTGTTATAAGAGATCATGTGATGATAATGTTTGTGAATGTATAAAGCAGCAGGCTGAGCACATTGTAAAACATCTGGAATGTCATTTTGGTCATTATAAAAAGCCTTAACCATCTCAGTAGTAGTGTTATTATATTATTAATGACCTCCTGGACTGTCAAGAGTGTCTGCGCTCTGTTTCATGGCTTCAAACAGCACCACGAGTTCATTGCGTGTCGGCATCATCTTCTGACATGAAAGTCATTTAATTAATAAAGAAAAGATTCATGCAGCTTCACCTACCGCAGTAAATTCTGTTTTTACTGTTGATATTTGGCGCCAGTTAATCAGGAAGTGACGGTTTTGTTCACTTTGACTCGTTGGATGGAAACGCTGCTTTATTTGCACGTCTTTTATGTGATAATCCTGTTTTGTGCATAAATTTAATTCACGTTTTTGTATGGAAACAGCTATTGAAGTTTTCATATGTTTATAACAAGCGCAAACCTAACCATTGTTTTGATTTTAAGATGGGAGCCCAAATGGGATTCATCTTTGTTTATTAAAGTGTAATGAGGTCTATGTGGATTTACACTTTAATAAGCTTACTACCATTTCATTTATGACTATGGAGAGTTACATAATTGGATCTCGTGATAATATTTGAGCTATCAAACATGATATAAAGTCAGTTTGTCAGTGTAAATCATTATACTGCTGTCTCACATGTCCCCGATACTGTGGAGATCAGTCGTTTAGACCTTTTATCCACATCGGATTATCATTGTGCAATATATATTTGGACTATCCCATAGGAACATCCAAGAGTTCATTGCTTTTCTCAAGGGCACGGCAGTAATAGCTCACAGATCATCTCTCGTGTGGTTCAAACTAGCTGTTGTGATGTTTAATCACTGTCTCACACACACACACACACACACACACACACACACACACACACACACACACACACACACACACACACACACACACACACACACACACACACACACACACACACACCACCGAACTCATTATGATTTAATACAGCAGTAGTGCAGCAATATTGTGATCGAGTTACATGCCACTAGTGAAGTTGGTTTGCTTTATTTTAATTTTATTTTATAAGTAGGGATACAAAAAGAAATTGCTTCATAATGGAAAGAGTTTGTTTTTGGTCATTTAGTTGTGAAAGAATGGTAATTTTAGCAACTTTGCTCACTTCACAAGTGTTAAAGTAGCTCTTACAAAGTTGAAAGTTTTTATTGTTGCAAATGTTAACTACTGGCCAGGTTACTCATACACCAGATTATCTTTCCCATCTGATGTGTGGTTAGTGACAACAGCTTTGAAGTAGGAATGAGGGGGAATGTTGGGTGTGTGTGTATGTTCTAGTTAATGTGGTTTACAAGGTAATACCTTATGCCCTTGTAATTTAAAATGCTTAACAAAATCATACTTAATGAGGTCTTTTGACATAAAATTTTTGCCACAGGTTTCCTGTGAGGGTTGGGTTAAGGGATCATACAATAATCGTCTTTTTCATGTGGAGAATACTCATAAACCTTACAGTAGGTCTGTGTGTGTGCGTTTTAATGGGTCCATGTGGAAACAGGGTTAACCTAAACTCCATTTGTTCTGTGAATCAGGGACATTTTGAGTCATGCTGAGTAAATATCATCTGAGGATTTTTAGGACACCACTTTAACACTGCATATCTGTGCCTGTGGGTTGATTTGTGTGGGTATGTGTGCCTGTGGGTGTACTGCCATTTAATCATTCAACTCGTTGGCTGATTGTTGTGTCTTTAGTCATATCTAGAAGGACCACATGCAGAGATGCATTATTTTCATGCGTCTTTGATGCTTTCAGTTCATATTTATTTATATAGCGCTGTATAATGAATTGAAAATGGTGTTCAGATTGAATTTGAAGCTATATTTATTGGTTTATTTAATATGGTTTATTATCATTAAGAGCATTTTTGTGGATAAAATAACATGTTATCAGATCTTTATATAATAATAAATGTTTTTTTTTCTTTTACAGCCCAAACACTTTAATTCCTCAGTATGAGTATATTTGCTTGATTAAGTGGACAATTATTACATCACATTGTTTAGTAATAACATTTCTTTTTTTTCTATTAAATCACCAATCATGATTTTTCCATGGCTGTTTCTGATTACAATAATAAAGGGCAGAAAATGGTCAAACTACTTGCTCTACAAAGGAGTGTGTTCATGACTACACATTAAAAGTATATTAATATAATAAGAAAATATCATTTTTTTTTTTTTTTTATGTCTAAAAATCAATAGAAGTAAATGAGACCGGAAGACTCGAGCCCAATACATTCAAATTGCTGCACCAGCTCGTACAGGAAGAATAAGGTCAAAGACTATAGAATACACAAGACATGTCACTCGTATATTTTTAAATGGGGGGGAAAAGTGTAACGGTCAATATAGCCCCGCCTTCTAGTACAGGAGCCAGTCATCGATCGCTATGAACTGAAGATTCACCGGGGGAGGGGCTTGGACCAGACGTGAGTTTCTGCAGATTTTGTGTGATTCGAACACTTAGAAATGAAACTAAAGAGACCGTTGTTGTTTAGTTTTATTAATGATTCCTAATATGAAATTTAATCAAAAGCTTGGCAAACAGTTTTGGAGAATTTAATGTTTCCCTTTTCTAATAGAGTGCCCGAGTATAATGCCCGAGAGGTGTTTCAAAGATGGCCACCGAGTGAAATGACTTGCCTTAAAGGGACTTCGATAAGGTCAATAGAGCTACAGGACTAACAGCTGTTCCTTGGTTACAGCTGTAAACAACGCTGCTCTGGTCGTGTTTAATATGCGTCGTACAGAGATAATCTAAGATTATTATGACATTGTTATACACATAAATGCCCACACGATAATATTCAGGATATTCCTTCAGTATTTCATTACATTAAGAACAGTAAGTGTGTTTTTCAAACAGCATAATTCCATGTACATTAAGTATAGATGTTTACTCAGGCTTTAAAATAAAAAATAAAAACTTTGAAATATAAACCCCAAGTGTTTTGTCGCCTAAATAAAAACTGTCAATTACATAAATATGATCCATTTTTAATGTTGAAAATATTAGGGAATCGCAAAAGTATAAAACAGATGAAGGTTAAAGTTTGTTAAAATGGATCTCAAATGTTTAGAATTCACATTTGATTATAATTTATGTTATAGGAGAAAAGTTTAAAGTAATTCAGGTTATTAAAACCACACACATTGCAACTCAAATTTGATACTGCTTTTCTAAAAAAAAAAAAACATTTACAACAAAGCTTGATATGTTCTACAGCATTTGTCATGACTGAAGCTTACAACAGTAGAAAGAAACCGCGAGTAAAATATCAATAGAATGGTAACATTTTTAGCTTGTCTGTAATCTGTTCTCAATGTCATGCTTGATCATCTGTGCTTTGCTCATGACATTTCTTCTTTTAAATCTTAATGATGAAAAATCCTGCAATATTCTGCAGTCCTCTGTTCTTCAGACCACTAGTGTTTGTGATCTGTATGCGTCATCTGACAGGTGCTTCAGTGTTTCAGAGGAACTTGTGAATGTCTGATGTTGCTCAGAACAGGAAGGAAAGACTTTCTCACACAGATGAACAAAGCAATGGGAAGTAGCCCAGACTCTGAACGAACTCATGGGATCCAGACGTGTGTGTTTGTCATTTTGAGTGAGTTTGTAAATCTTCCACAGCTTCTTAAGCTACAGTGACCAGCATAAATGACTACAGATTTCTCAAAAAAAAAAAAAAACCTTCTCACTAGTACTAAATCAGGTTTATTTGTTTCAGATTAGATTAGTCACTTACAAAGCATAAATGGCCATTTATAACAAGGGCAGCACAATATTGGAAAAATACTAACATTGTAATATTTTGTTTTTTCGCAATATATATATTGCAATAATATTGTGACTAATTGCACAAGCATTCGGAAAGAATTCATAATTTTACACTGATTGGGAGGATTTTTGTAGCAAAGGGATGCTGCATAAATTGTATAAAATTATAAAATAAATAAATTATGCTTTGTGCTTTTCGGTAAAAAACAAGATTAGGAATTTCTATAATCAAATGTAAAATAACACTATAGAGCAGGGGTGTCAAACTCAGATCCTGGAGGGCCGCAGCCCTGCACTGTTTAGTTCCAACCCTGCTTCAACACACTTACCTGCAGGTTTCAAACAAGCCTGAAGGACTCAATTAGTTTGATCAGGTGTGATTAATTAGGGTTGGAACTAAACTGTGCAGAGCTCCGGCCCTCCAGGAACTGAGTTTGACACCTGTGCTATAGAGTCTTCATTGTATAATTAAAAACAAATAATCTTTGTTAGAGTGGCAATCGTAGAGTTTCATTTTTTGTGTCCAAATGGTTTAAATTCACTTTTTAAATTACTTCTTACATTGCGATATTGATGCTGAAACGATATATTGTGCAGCTCTATTTCTAACAAAATAATTTAAGATCATGGTGATGCACAACAAATACACCACAATAAGTACACTACTGGGTTTTACGCAGTCAATTTGTGTTGAGACAACATGAAGAAATTAAGTTAACTTATTAGTTTTTACCAATTTAAGTGGATTGAACATAAAACTTGAGAATTGTGATGTTTCAGCTAATTTTAAAATAGTTCTAAAGTAGTTTGAACTAACAGCAAATGTAATTTTTGAAGCATATGTTAGGTGAAAATATAATATATTTAATAAAACCGGAATAATCACTTTTTTGTAGATAGAAATTATTTTTGCAGCACATTTACGATTTGTGTATTATTTTTCTTATCCTAAAGTATTTAAGCCACCACACTCTACATTTAATGTTTTATACACTGTTTTGTAAAAATGCAGCTCTATATACTGTATAGTTGAAGTCAGAATTATTAGCCCCTCTGAATTATTAGTCCCCCTGTTTATTGTTTTTTTTCCCCCCAATTTCTGTTTAACAGAGAGAAGATTTTTTCAACACATTTCTAATCATAATAGTTTTAATAACTCATATCTAGTCAAATATTATTTACTGTCATCATGGCAAAGATAAAATAAATCAGTTATTAGAAAATTTTCAAGACACTTCTATACAGCTTAAAGTGACATTTAAAGGCTTAACTAGGTTTATTAGATTAACTAGGCAGGTTAGGGTAATTAGAAAAGTTATTGTATAACGATGGTTTGTTCTGTAGACTATGGAAAAATATATAGCTTAAAGGGGCTAATAATATTGACCTTAAAATGGTTTTTAAAAAATTAAAAACTGCTTTTATTGTAGCCAAAATAAAACAAATAAGACTTTCTCTAGAAGAAAAAATATTATCAGACATGCTGTGAAAAATGTCATTGTCAGAAGCAGCATTGCAAAAAATAATAGATGAGACCGTTAACAAATTTGGTAAGAAAAATGACTAATAATGCATTTTGGAAACATTGCAAATGACAAAAGAACAATTCAACATGTCTCAATAAGCATCCCTAAAAACAATATTAGGTTGTCCCCCTAAAAAACTCAAAAATTGTGTCGTTTTAGCTAATTTTAATTAAGTAGTTTAAACAAACAGCAAATGTCATTTCTTTAGTCTGAATTATTTATTTGAGTTCCTCCTTTGCTTTGAAATTGACCATAGTGTCTGTGTGGTAACTGTTTAGTCTTGGATGCAAGGCCATGTGCATTATCAGACTGTCTAACAGAGTCAAACGTGACCTGTAGCCCACGATCAGCCCATCAGTTGTTTGTGTGTGTGTGTGTGTGTGTGGAGTTATATTCTAGGGCCAGTCTGTTCAGGGTCACTCTGAGGTAATGGATGTGCCTTTATCCGCACTCATTTTCCCTGGCACGCCGGCGGATATCAGGGACAGATGCCTTGGCTACAAGCCCAGGGTAAATAAAGGACAGGAGGAGGCCGTCAAATCTGCCTCCAGGCACTGTCCATGAAGGATAACCGTGTTGCAAACAGGCAGGAAAAACCTTAAAGTTAAAGAGCTTTATCTGGTGAGACAGATAAAGCAACAACATTGCTTGGTTTGATGTTTGCAGTTTCCGCATTAGAGGTCAGATAATGTTCTTATGAAATTGTCAGCTATGTCTGGATATAAATATCATTTTGATTTCATTATCAGTCAAGGAGTGATGTCTGGCGTAGTTGCAGAGGAAGATGCTCAGTAACCATTTACTTTAAATTACAATACAGAAATCCAATATTTATAGATTTATTAGATTATAGATACTCCGTCTTCTGTTTTTTGCTTAATATATAGTAGAAAATTTAGAATATATGTAGTATATTATATGTAGTAAAATATATTTATATTAATTATTCAATTATTTTAATAATAAGATTGCTATTATATTAAAAAAAACCTTCTGCTCTACCTCTTTGTAATGTAATGTAGTTCTGTTACATCTTTTTTATGTAGTTTCTTTGTGTTTTTGCTAATAGCATTTAGTTTTTAAAGTCTCAAAACTGACTGGAAGATAGGTCAAATATTTTCCAGAAGTAATTTGAGTCAAATTAATGTTAAGTTGTGCAGAGTTTTTGCATAGTATAGTGTTATAATCCCCCAGAACACAAAACTGCTTCAATAAAAAAAATCTGTAGAACATTTAAAAGGTGCGATTTACATACGACTGATTGTGATGAATGTTTTAAAAAATGTAAATCTAAATGATTTTTGTGTTTATTGTGATTAATGTAAACTCAAAAGAAACAAACAAAAAACTATCAAACTGAAAAAAAGTGCTTGGATTTTGACAGTTTAGTTTAAACGAAATCTATGATGGTTAAAAGGCATAAGAATTGTCAGCATATCAACATACTGAGAATTAATAAAATGCCCAATATTGATGTGTAAATTGTATTTTTTGATTAAAATAAAAATGATTTAAATAAAAAGGATTCGTTTAAATAATAATAAATTATAGCGTTATATTTTAGCTTTAAAAACTAATTCTTGCAGTGCAGCTGATCACAGAGAGTCGGAACAGATCTTTTTTTAATCCTGGTTTCTTTGCAAATCCTGTACTGTGGACATGTTTATATGTGTTAGACATGTTAATATGCTCCTGTTAATCAATTGGGTGGGTGAGGAAAACCGCACTCGTATGCCACATTGCAGTGGGTCTCAAAATCACTGGGATTTGGATCCTAATTTAATGTCAGGAAATGTAAAAAAAAAAAAAAAAAGAGAGACTTGTTGAGTTTCTAAAACTCCAATATGACTGTGGACACACAGTACCTACACACAGTTCTGTCCAAACAGCTTACAAAAGTTGATTTTGCAACATAGGTGCCTTTTAACACAGTATTTGTTCTGTACTATTTTAAATAACTAGTATGTATTTTAACAAATAGGAATTTGACCCACCAAACTTTAGACAGTTTCTGAAAGAGGGGATGTAAGGAAGCTACCGTGCTAAAGAGAATGATGAGAAGGAATATAACAAAGTAAAGGAAGAACATACCGAATCACTTTCACCAAAGAGTCTGCAGAGTTGAAAGGATGAGCATGATAAAGTTTCTTCCTCTGTCCTTTGATATTGTACAGTCTGATATACGTGCTCTGCGGCCACAGTCCAGCTTCATTTGGCCCAAAACCCAGCGATGGTCTTTGTCCACATTTCTTGTGTAAAGTCCCTTTGCCCCAAAGATGAACTGTTGTGGTGAAGAACTCTGAGCCCCTGTGAATAGATGGCGCAAATGTTTTCATCACCTATGGCCAGACTTTCACAATGATCTAAGACCTCAGTGAACTGCGCTGTCTATTTTGTTAATCATCATAGGGTGATGATTGTGTTGTTTGTTTGATCTTCTCATTAATGTTGATACTGGCTGACTCCTTATTTGTAATGATGCTGATTGCTCATTCTCGCTTTGTGTCTCTCCACAGGCAGGAGGTTCAGGAGAACTGTGTTCGCTGGCGAAAGAAGTTCTCCTTTGTCTGTAAGATGAGTGCCAGTCCTGCCACAGGGGTCCTGGACCCCTGCATTTGCCGAGTGTCTGTGCGTAAGGTTAGTCTCACTGTTATGCACATAGATCTTCATTTTTGCTCGATGAAGACTCTTTTTCATATGAAGTGATGAATATTATTATAACATTTTTGATGGTTCACTCTATGAACAATGGCAATGTGGAATGTGGTCTTTTTCTTAACCATTTCATACATCCTAGATAGAAATTGTTTAGCATAATTTTTTACACTTTTTGCAAAAAATTTAAATAATAAAATATATATATAAATAAATAAATATAGTGCTCAGCATAATTGAGTAAACCTTTATTTTTTAAAATGAATATTTTTAGCCATTTCTGAGTAAATAGAGGTGATATATTTTGATGCATTTGAACAAACCAGTTTTATTAAACATTTATATATTTATTAAAATAATGGTTTAGTCACCGAACATCTTTAGAAATAGAAAGATAATACATTTTAATTCAAACTAAATAGTGCCCAAAAAATTGCAAACTAAAATTTCAACCACTGTTTTTTTTTTTTTTTCTTCTTTTATTTTTTCTTCATATTTTTCCCTAACATATACATTTTTTAACTGTTATAGAAGTTATTTTGTTAGATGAGCTCCATATTTGGCTACAGATACTACTAATCTAATGGATGTGCACAAAAATAATATTGTTAAATGCTAAAGAAATGCTAAAGAAAATATACATTTAAAACATAGGTTTTGTGAGGGGTGTACTCGTATATACTGAGCACTGTAAATAAACAAATTCACAATAAAAGCCAATAAACACTAAATTATTCAATGTTTATCTAGTTTATCTTTTTTTTACACCACATGGGTTTTATGCTGTACTCTTTACTGATACTTTTGTATTCTTAGTAATCCGTTACACTAATGTTCTGGACAAAATGTTTTATTATCTTCGAAAACAAAAGATAAGTAACAAAATACACAGTTGAATACAACTTTTTAAGTCCTAAAATCTAGGTCTATGACAAGGATAAAACAAACCAAATCAAGATATATATACAGAAAAGGTTGTTGAAGCAAATATTAAACTTAAATGAAATAAAGTATTCTCAACAATTTATGACCTTCTTGAAGTTTAAAACTATGTAAATACAAAATCACCCTCTGGCATATAGACACTACAAGTCAATGGTTTGGGGTCAGTAGGATTTTTAAATGTTTTAAAATCAGCTTCTCCTGATCACCAAAACTGCATTTATTTAATTAAAAATACAGTACAAATTGTGAAATGTTATTGCACTATAAAATAACTGTTCAAAAGTAGTTTAGAAATTAATTTAATAATTTATTTCAGAGATTTTAAAGATCAATTTTTAGCTTCATTACTCCAGTCCTCAGGGTCACAAGATCCTTTAAAAATCACTCTATTATTATTATTATTATTATTATTATTATTATTATTATTATTATTATTATTATTATTATTATTATTATTACTATTATTATCATTATTGTTATTATTATTATTATTATTATCATTATTATTACTATTATTACTATTATTATCATTATCATTATTATTATCATTATTATTACTATTATTATCATTATTATTATTATTATTATTATTATTACTATTATTATCATTATTGTTATTATTATTATTATTATTATCATTATTATTACTATTATTATTATTATTACTATTATTATCATTATCATTATTATTATCATTATTATTACTATTATTATTATTATTACTATTATTATCATTATCATTATTATTATCATTATTATTACTATTATTATTATTATTACTATTATTATCATTATCATTATTATTATTATTATTATTAATGGTAATGGTGATAAAAGCAATAATAACTGGAGAGATAATTTCATTTGAAACTACATACAATAAGTAATAAATAAATATTTAAGAAATAAGTATTTAACAATTTTCCTTTTTTTTTACATTTTATAAATGCCGCCTTAATGAACAGAATAATTTTATTTAAATTATTCAATAAAATTAATAATAAAAAAAAACTGACCCCAAACTTTTGACCGGTAGTGTAAGTGCCTTTGGTTAACAGAACACTGCTGTGAACTGTGAAGCATGAAGTCACTCACTCCAGATTACTCTCCTCATGCTAATTTTCCTATGTCATTGAGGCAAATTCTGTGCATTTCCAGCAAAGTCTTTGTGCATTTTCTCACTCACTCCACCCGGCGGAAAATCACCTATATTTGTGCATTTACATTGACTTCGTTGTGAATCGACATACGTAAATATCTAAATTTGCATTTAGTGTGAACCAGCATCACCCTTAATAACAGGCTAATTAAGGAGTTATTCAGTGAGTTAAGGTTTATATATACTCCATACAGTCTGTCTGCTGTCTCGTTTTTTCTTTGCTCTCATTACCCTTTACTCCCTTTGCCTTAGTGTCACCACGCCAATGGCAAACATATTGCATAACAAATAATCTCTTTGTTTTTTTGCCTTCCAGGAACTGAAAGGTGGAAAGACTTTTTCAAAGGTAAGATCTTTCCACCTATATCATCACTTCCATCACATGTCTTTTAGTTTCTTTCTCTCCATATGATTGTTTCTTCATCATGAACATCTGAGGACTCATCACAGATTTTTCTCTCACGCTCTTTTACAGAAGGCATTTTTTTTCACTGGGTCTTATGTTTATAAACACAAAGCACTTATGAGTTCCATTTATACACACAAGTTTGCATAATGAAGTCAAAAACCTTCAGGGCATTGCATGTACAGGAAGTACAGCAAAAGCAAATATAAAGAGTGTAATGCAGCAGGAGGTTAGTATTAGAGATTCAGAGTTCTGCTCTGTGCCTGTAAAGATGTTTTTTTTTTTTTTTTTAATAACACCTTGAGAATCCAGAAAGCACACTGCCATCAGACATTGCTGTTCCAATCTTCAATAATTGTACAAAAAGTCAGTCAATCTGTGATGACAAATGAAAAGCTGAACAAATGTTTTTAGTAATTACAGTACAGCCTGTCACGATTATGTCAACAATGGAAACAAGACATTCCCTAAATGGTCCAAGGCCCTTAGTTTCATTACACTGCTGATGCATGCATATATACGTGTACACGCATACACAAAGACACACACGTTTAGTTTGTTAATTGTGCAAATTTGACATATACCTACATTATTTTTATGTCGATCAAACGATATTAGATAATAAAAATAATAATAATAATACAATTGTAATGTGCTTTTCTTAAACCAAAAGCCGTACAATAGTAGATATTAAACGCATAAAATAAAAAAGTACAAGATACAAAAAGAATAATAAAAACAAACAAACAAAAAATAATAATAAATGTGTCAACTTTTTAAAGTGATTCAAAGTTGGTGTGTTTTGGATATTGATAGGAAGACCGTTCCATAATTTAGAGAATCTGAATGGAAAAAAAGCTCTTTCTCTCAGTCTTTAGTTTACATTCCTGAACACACCCCTATTACTAAATCTACCCCTTACCGAAAACCTGTTTGCATCTTTAAACTTTCAGATAAACGTCATTTATTCATTCATTCACTTTTTTTCGGCTTAGTCCCTTTATTAATCTGGGGTCGCCACAGCGGAATGAACCGCCAACTTATCCAGCATATGTTTTACGCAGCGGATGCCCTTCCAGCTGCAACCCATCACTTGGAAACATCCATATACACTTATTAACACACATGCATTACGGTCAATTAAGCTTACTCAATTCACCTATACCACATGTTTTTGGACTTGTGGGGGAAACCAAAGCACCCAGAGGAAACCCACGCAAACACAGGGAGAACATGCAAACTGAAATGCCAACTGACCCAGCCGAGGCTCGAACCAGCGACCTTCTTGCTGTGAGGCTATTGTGCTACCCACTATGCCACCGTGACACCCATTTATTTATTCAATTATTATTATTAATATTATTATTATTTTAATCATTTTTCCCCCTCATAGGGACCAAAGGCTGGTCCAGACAGTTTCTATGGGTCTTTTACTTTGGTCCCCACAATGTAGCATAAACCACACACATATATTTTAATGTAAATACCCCAGACTTCTGAACAGCAATGTACTTTATGTAGTAATGTTGGGAATCTTTTTTTCTTGAAAGAAATTAATATTTGAATTCAACAAGGATGAATTAAATGTTTACAGTGGCAGTGAACATATTTATCAAATATATGGTCATTTCAATATTCTTCAACTTTTGCTCTAAATTTTATTCCAAATTATTTAATGTAAATTAAAAAAAATTTGACCTTAATGTTTTTTAAAAAATTAAAAACTGCTTTTATTCTAGCCTAAATAAAACAAATAAGACTTTCTCCAGAAGAAAACATATTATAGGAAATACTGTGAAAAATTCCTTGCTTTGTTAAACATATTTTTAGAAATATTTGACAAAGAGAAAAAAAAATCATAGGAGGGCTAATAATTTTGACTTTGACTGTACATGGAGTGTTTTGCAATATATTGTGAAGACGTGTTGTGTAGCACTTGTAATAGTCAGCAGTGTTGCTAGTTGTTTGGGCATGTGATTATGCTGCTTTCGGTCATCGTGGCCAAATTACTGCAGAGGAACATGTTTGTAATGAGTTACAGGAAGATGTTGTTTTGGGAGTATGTATCCGTGTCCTTTTCTCATTTACTGATCCCTTACGTCCTAAACAAGAGCGGCGTGTCAAAGCAGAGCACTGACGCAGCAGAAACAGCAAATTTGTGAGGTCAAATCTATGGACTGTAACCGGGAACGATGGAGAAACACAGGAAGGAGGGGTGGATTTGACCTTTAAGATGAAATAAAGAGACCTTTACTGTAGCAGATAATTAAATGCTATAGAACATTGACACATTTATTAATCAATGTGAATCCTGGAATCACTTGGTTATTGGCTGTCTTAGAGCCTGGAATTGTACAAGTCTGGAACAAACCACATAAAAGTTTTAAGGACAGGAATGGTTTTCAGAAAGGGGATGTGTGCCAGTCATGGAGGAAGTGGTTTGTGCTAAAGGTAGCAGTGGAACATCCAATATAGATAAAGGAGCACAAACACAGACACACGCATACTAAAATCTGAGATGAAGACAAAATATGTACTTTCTTAATCTCTTCTGATTATTAATGTTCCTTTTTTGACCACTTTTCATTTATTTAAAAATTTTTAACACAAAAAGGGGGAAATGAAAGAATAAATAAAAAAAAGAACAGAATTAAAAGGTCACCAGAGACATCACATACAGCTCTTGCATCATGCATATGCAGTGATGCCTTATTATGACATACAATCCCATTGGTTTCCTCCCCCTTTGGGAAAAAAACGGGATAGAGGTATAATGAATAAAACCAGCAAAAAATAGATAATAGTAATAAAAATGTATATGGTACAGCAGATTTAAATCCACAATGCTCAGTAAATACCTTGCAAGAAACATGACACACACTCCATACTTGATCATGTAATGTCCCGCTTTTAAAGCTCATGTACAGGATGACGATTTAAGTGTATATAGTTAGTCAAAGTTTTTTCTGTATCATTTATAATATGACATATATTTCTGCAAGCATGCATGAATGAGACCCTATTTGGGGCTAACGGACATACCTGAAGCTCTCACACAAGAAGTATTGCCCTCAGACTCCTTGTAATCCCCAATTCATTTCTTTTTTTTTTGGTTTATTGCACTTGAATGGCCAAATGTGACTCTGTCAGATTTGTCTTAAGTGAATAGCAGAATTTTGTGGTTTATTAGATCTGTGTATTAGGTCTTAATATATTAATGTTAATAAAATGAAGTACAAAAGACAGAGAAAACCGCTTACAGCTTTTGTTTTGACTTTAAAAATCAATACAATTTCATGGAGTGTTCATGATAAACTTTCTTCCACTTACTGCTGAAAGTGTAATAAAGTATATTCAGTGTGTATGTGTGTGTGCCTGCATTTGTCCTTTTATCCCTTGCTGTAATATCACACATCAATGATTTTTAAAGGCCAGCTGGTCACGTGCAGCAGTGCTGACTGTATAGAGTATTCAACCAATAAAGCAAATGAAAAGATTTATATCAGCTACTCTTATATCATTTGCCAAGGTTAAGAGAATTGTTTGACCAAGAACGTTGTTGTTGAGAAAGAAGACAGAGAGAGGGAGATTTCAGAGAAATGTAGGAAGAATGCTTGCCAGTAGTATTGGAGAAACCTTTATCAAGTGAGAACAGAGGGATTTCATGCATGACTGACTACCAGCTTCACATGCCTGTTGTTATGTAAGAGCACTCTTAAGAGTTAACCAGTTCCTTTCCTTCTTCAGCGAGCGAGCTTGTGTGCTTTTTACAGCTTGACAAACTGCACTTTTTGTCTTTTGCCTGAATGCAATGTTCCCTGAATAAATGAAACTAGAAGTTGCAAAGCAAGATAAATAGGATAAACACTGAACATGTTTGTTGTGACTTGTTCAGGATGTCATGTTCGTAGAGCTAATGATATACAGTGGGGGAAATGAGTATTGAACATGTCATGTATTTTTCCTGAGAATAATATTTCTAAAGGAGCTGTTGACATGGAATTGAGCCAGGTTTTGGTAAAAACCCAAACAATACCAACATAAAAATAAAAGTAAACAAAACAAAGTCTGAAAAATGAGTTATGTGTAATAACAATGGAATGATTAAACTACTAAAATGTATTTAATACTTTATGTAAAAGACTTTTTTTGGTAATGGAAGGCAGCTTAAAGACAAATGGACAATGCAGTTACGCATGCATTGCTCAGGTTTTTTTTTTTCAACAGACTTCAACAAAAGTGTGGAAAGTCTTGATAGTTCTGTGGGTCTCATCTATCAAATCTGATCTTTATGTTGTATTTTCTAATCGATTCATGTCTGGGCTTTCACTGCCCTTCTACACCTTTTTTTCATGTGTTCAATGCTTTTTCCGTGTGTCATTTCATTTTCATTACACATAACTTAATTTGTAAACTAATTATTTTTGTTTCATTTTTTATGTACTGTATGTTCTTCTTTGGTTGTTCTCAACATCTGGGGAGAATGTCAAGTCAATAGCACCTATACAAATATCTTTTCTAAGAAAATGGGGATGTGTTCAATACATATTTCACCCACTGTAAATATTAGGGATGTAACAATTCACCTAACTCCATTCACAATTCTGGTCTCGCACAATTTTGAGATCTTTTTTCACGATTTTGAAAACAAATTGAGTTGAGACGCATTTGAAATGAAGAAGTGGCCTTTTATTATTTCTCAAATGCTGCAAATTTCTTTGTACAATAAAAATATATATATTTTGTCAAAAGATAAATGCAAGTTGAAATTTTAAAACAAATTCCAAATAGATAAGAAAAGTATAATACAAATAAATGAAACTTTAATTTAAGCAAATAAAGACTTTGTTATTCTTTTTTTATTCTTTAAGTTTCATTTTATTATCCTACCAACATTTTTTTTTTTTACCATATCTAAATTTTCTGCCAAGCTAGAATCTCTGCACATTTGCAGTGTACCCTGCTGATGGAAAAAAAACTTGAATCAGTGAAAGAAAGAGTCCAAAATCTGAGAGCAGCTTTTTTTCCATCGCTGTCCACTTTCAATTTGAATCGATTTCAACTGGCTCACTGTGAATGGTTAAATCCTAATAACTATAAAAACTGGAGAACAAGACCTGTATGGTAGAGTTTAGAGCTTGATTTTGGAGTGTTTAGAGCTTATTTCTGAACTGCTGATCAAATTTTTGTTTTATTCTTTTTTCCTTCATCTCCAGCTGGGCTTTGCTGACCTCAACTTGGCGGAGTTTGCTGGTTCAGGCTCCACTGTTCGCTGCTGTATACTGGAGGGCTACGACACCAAGAACACTCGGCAAGACAACTCCATACTCAAGGTGAGCACGTCTTTTGTATGTGGAAAAATACTTGTACGTGTGTAGGTGTGATCTCTGGCTTTTCCTTCAGGACTAACTCAACACGTCTGTTCTGATTGGCCTGTAAGGCTCATACACAAAATAAAAACATTGGCCTTTTCATCCTGTAAGGTTATGACCTTAGCACCTTTGGAAATTATTGTTTTAAAAGCAGAATAACTGTCCTCACCATAAACAAAGTCCTCTGTGTGGGCGACGGGAGACCGGTCAAATCACGAGTCTCTGTAATGACTGACTGACTCACTGTCTCTTAGACATGTCAGGAGGAAAAATGCAAAAGAACAGACATTTAATCAGAGATATTTTGGTTGTTTTGAATCACGTTGATTTAGATTTCATGCGTAGCTTTCACGAGTATGTTTTAGGAGTCAACTGTCATTTTAAGGTGTACATCACCTCTTTTAGATTTAAAAATTTCATCTTTTCTCCCAGGTTACCATTGGCATGACTTTGCTCTCTGGAGATCCCTGCTTCAAAACGTGAGTATGCTTTATAATGTAGATTACTTTGTTTTATTGAATAGTCTTTATTTATTAGTTCTTAAACTACTAGGAGCCCTTGGCAAACTTGCAGGGATGTGCGAAAATCACTTACTATATGATTTAAAATGAGACAAAAATACATCTGCAGCTGGAAATTAATGAGAATCATTTATTTTATTTATAAAATTACCCAATAATTGTATTTTATTAATGTCTACCCCAACTTTCACAGTAATGTAAAAAAGTAATTATACCAAGTATTATTCATATTATTAATTAAATTACCCATTAAATTGCATTTTATTAATTCCTATCTCTACCCTAACCCTAAACCCAACCCTCACAGTAACATAAAAATAGTCCTTGTTATACACGGTCACAAAAATGTTGCTATATTGATGTGCAGCTGTATCCCTTCTAGACTTTATATTATAAATCTCCTGTTGTTGATTTTTCAGACAATTTATAGAGCAAATGTTGGTCAATAGAGAGGAAACATGAGCTCATTGCCCCCTGATGATGTCTAAATGATGATGTCTGTGTTTTCTTGCTCAGGCCTGTGAGCACAGCTAAGACCATTGCCATGGCTGGCCAGGACCCCTCTCTGCAGCTGGACCGCAAGGGAGAGGGCACCGCTGACCACCCTGTCCAACCCTCAGCGGGCAACACTCGCAGATCAATCAAAAGCAGGACCCCGCTGAACAACTCTGGTATGACCAACACGCATACTGCAGACCACCCGAACTGAAAAACTGTAGAACAAGTAGATAAACTCTTTACATCTATAATTGGAATAAAAGTGTAGTATTTTTGTAAGGACCATCTTGAAGTTGTACTGTAGTGTACTTGTAGTAGCTACCTAAGGCTGTTGATTTTCAGCAGGTCTTCAGGAGGGATTGGAGGAGAACCTGTCCAGTCCTGATGAAGTGTTCCACACTGGACACTCCCGAAACTCCAGCTTTGCCAGCCAACAGAGCAAAATCTCAGGTGGGACTCAGGGCACGAACAAAGAATATCAGGTACAGATTATAGCCGATTTCAGAATAAAAAATCAACTACACTTCTGTCTTTTACATTTAATCTTTTAGATTTGCAAATTAACAAAGTCTATAAGGGTTTTTAATACAAGAGCAGTAATAAAAACTAAAACATTTATTATAATCAATTTTCACTTTATCAACTCACTCTTTTCCTTCTTCGTCTTCTTTTTTTTTTTTGTTGTTGTTGTTTATTTGCATTAATACAAATGTTCCTGTTTGTTTAGTTTGTCACAGATCTTGTGCTTGTCCTCCACAGGCTGCAGCGCAGAGCACTCGCACTCCTCCAGCCTGACAGATCTGTCCCAGCACCGGCGCAACACCTCCACCAGCAGCAGCAACACATCAGGAGGCACGTCTACGACTGTGGAGAGCCCGGCAGAGCAAGAGAAAGAGCTGCTGAAACCAGAGAGACCCCCTCGGCCCCCGCGGCCTACTCTGCCCCTAAACAGACTGTCAAGGTGAAGAGTCATTGACACATTTGCTGAACTTCAATAAGACACTGACACTTGCTTTATGTTCCACTTAGAATTTGTTTGCAGACAAAACTGACTACCAAGTAGAGTTAAGACTCTTTGCCTGAGCCCGAGCAATGGGCTGATAATTCCTGCCACTATCTTTGGGCTTTTTTGTTGTTTTTAGTCATTACTTAATTAGCCTAATTAGGAAAGCTATGCCATAATTAAAAATATTATACAAATATTTCAGCAAAGTTGTCCTAAGCAACAAATTTGCACAATTCGCAACGCGTGTTTTGCACAGCAATGCTCTAGGTTCTGCAACAGCATCTCCTCCACTGGCACACATTCCAGTTCCACATCCTGCACACGAAAGCAAAGGTGAAGCAGTGCATGTGCAGCGCGTTTGTAGAGCGGAAACAGTGCATAAGAATCAGTGGATCTTATCGATGATTTATTGGGTTAACATTGTTACTTCTTACTGTCATTCAATGTGTTTTGGTCATTATCAATGCGTTGTCACTTTAATTGAGCGAGAGCAGCGGCAAAAATAGACCCAGTGCCGAAATGATCGTGGCAATGCTGCATCAGCTCTGCTCACGCTCCGCACTGATGCACTGCTTCTGCGTGTGGTATGAAAGCTCTAATCCGTTAATATGGACGCCAAAAACACACGTGCTGCTTACACACTGCTCACGCTCTGCTCGCGTGTGCGGTGTGAAATAGGTGATAGCACTTCCATGATGAACAGACACATGAAGCAGTACTGCCATGGCAGAAAGGATGATAGTCAGTCTTCAATGTCCTTTTTTGTTACAATCCATTCTGAATAAACAAACAATGCAGTTTGCATGCTTCGTCCTTGTTGCATTATTAAAATAATAATACATTTTATTTAAAGGCGCCTTTCTGGCAACTCAAGGACACCGAACAGTAAAACAAGAGCAATAAAACAAGAAAAATAATGTAAAAATAAACACAACAATAGTGCAGATACAAATTAAGTATTCATAAAGATAAATCTAAACTAATTTCTGTAGTTTAAGCAACTCAGAATTGTAGTTGAGAATGCCTGTTATAACGGCCCACGTATTAAAAAACAGTCGGGTTTAAATCGATTAATGTGTCGGACCTGGTCGGACTCGTATGCACAGTGAACGGGCTTGGGTAGGGTCGGTTTAATTTTTTGGGCCTGATCTAAACTCTACCACCAATTTCTTAAAGGAATAGATCACTCAAAGTAACATTACACAATATATCACCCACAAGCTATTCTCTAAATACCTTAATAGGTCTGCTGCGCCAGTAACATGACTGAATGCATGCTCTGATCTGCTTGTGGATTGATGATGGAAAAGGATAAGCCTAAAACATACACAAATCTATAAAAACTAAGCAACATTATTTTTTCTGTATTATTTATTAGATGAGCAATTGAAAATCAATAAATGAAAATGAACACTTCCAACAGGGGGATTAAGCATGTCTCATGAAGCAGATTGATGTGTTTTTGTAACAGAAATATTTCTCATTTTTATTTAGAAAATGGCTGCATCTTGTTGAATGCCACACAATTTGTTTGCAGATGATGATGACAAGAACTAGTTGGCTTGGCGTTTCTGTATAACATTATAATTCAATTCAATTCATCTTTATTTCTATAGCACTTTTACAATGTAGATTGTGTCAAAGCAGCTTCACATAGAAGATTATAGTGAATTGAAACTGTGTCAGTCCAGTTTTCAGTGTTGAAGTTCAGTTTAGTTCAGTTCAGTGTGGTTTAATATTCACTGCTGAGAGTTCAAACACTGAAGAGCAAATCCATCAATGCGCAGCTCTACAGGTCCCGAACCATGCAAGTCAGTGGCGACAGCGGCGAGGAAAAAACTTCACCAATTGGCAAACGTGAAGAATTAAAAAACCTCGAGAGAAACCAGGCTCAGTTGGGCACAACCATTTCCCCTATGGCCAAACGTCCTGTGCTGAGCTGCAGTATAACATTATACAGTATATTAGTATTCTAGTATTGGTATTGTACAGTATATTACTTTTACAATGCCATGAATGTGTTTTTAGCAGAGTTTTTGATTAGTAATTCAATTAGCACTTAATTTAGTTTTTAACTGGTTATATCTCGACCAAATATTGTCTTAACAAAGTATACAACATTGGAAAGCTTACAGTATTTTATGTCAGCTTTCAGTTCATATAAATCTTAATTAAAAACTAGACTTATGGCAAGTATTGTGGTCCACTTATTTAAAGTGAAATATTAAATCTGAAATTGCAGGATAACATTACTGAGTTGATTTGAAAGATAATCATAATAAATAATACAAAATAAATAAAAATACATATTAACAATCTTCTATCTCTACACAGGAGGAAGAAGGACTCTGTAGAAAGTCATCCCACATGGGTGGACGACACTCGCATCGATGCAGATGATATTGTGGAGAAGATTGTCCAGAGTCAAAACTTTGCCGACGTCAGCAACAATGAAGGTGTGTTGAGACACTGTTGAGGTGTATTAACACTATTAACACCTCTTTAACTCATTTATTTACATGAAACAACTTTGATTGTGTGTATATAAGTCAAAGTATTTCCCACTTGTGAAACTTTCATTTCTCTGAAGCTGACTATTGTGTCACTCTTTCTCTCACAGACAGCAATTTAACACTGTTTATCAGCAGAGATGGGACCACAGCATTGAGTGGCATCCAGCTTGTCAACAGGTAAACTGCTGCTCTTTACTTTGTCTATGCTTTTAAATATTATTATTAAATATGCAATTTAAAGTAGGACACAGATTACATTGGTCCAAACGTAAAACTAGCCAAATTTAAACTGAATATAGAGCCTAATTGTGACCGATGCTACACTATCTCATAAGTTTTGGGCTTGTTCAAAATTAAAGGGTTTCTGGCAGCTAATATTTAAATTTCTCTCTGACGCATTAAATACCTTTTATAGAACCTGAGGACATAATTTCAATATTTGGTATCACACTACAGTCCTTATGTTTTAATTAAAGTAAGATAAATGTGATTGCCTTTGCTACACTTTTAACTAGAAGGTTAATGTCGCTCAAATGGAAGAAAAGATTTAAGCAATGGCTTATAGAACTTCTACACCACCTGACCTTAGAAAAAACAAGATATACTGTAAGAGGTTGTACTGATATGTTTTTTCTCACTTGGCAACCCGTTTTAGATCACATAAAGATGAACCCTTCAGTTATTTTAGAGTAGAACTTATCCTTCTTATTTTTTTTGTAATTTTCTTTTACCTTTTCTATCCTTTTATATATGAGTAAAGTATGTTTTACTTAATACTATTATTTATTCGTATTTTTAAAAAATATTATTCATATATTTTTATAGAACCATAATGTATATGTGTGCGACAGGTTTTGTTTGTTGTCAAAAAAGAAAAAGTGAAAAGCTATTTGTACTGCATGTTTCATATCTAACATGTTCAATAAAAACACTTTTGAGAAAAAAAATATGCAAAAAAACACTAGTAAGAATTTAATTATTGATTTATTATACAACTAATGAAATTTTTGAGGTTGGTAAGATTTTATGTTTTGGAAAGAAATATCTTGTTTCCATGTTTGCACTTGTTTGTGCAAATATACTATAAAAACAGTATTATTATGAAATATTGTTACAATTTAAAGTGACGGTTTATTTTAAAATCCTAAAAAAAGTTTTATATTAAAGTATTTTTCAATCTGAATTTCACAGTCTATTCAGGAGAGTATTTGTATTTTGATAGTTGTTTTTATATTATATGTGATTTGTTCTTCTCTTTTCTTCGGCAGGGTGTCTGCGGGTGTTTTTGAACAGGTGGTGATCGAGAGCCATTAGATCTGTGGTGTTAGTGGCCACTCTCTTGCACAGCCACTGCCTTTTTAATTCAAAAATTGTAGAGAGCAAGACAAGGACTGGAGGTCAAAGTGGCCCACTGACTTCACAACTTACCCCTCTTATAAGAGTCTGACATATTACTCATATATTATTACAACCCTTATACCCTGATCATGCAGTACAATTACTGACAAAATTGTCTTGGGGATTTTTGAAAAAGTTAATTGTTCTTAGAATGATTTTACAGAACATTCTGAGAGTACAAACTACTTGAAATGCCTTAAGAAGTGAGGCAAGATGGGAGCTTCAGTCTAACACTGTGAAATATGAGGGAAGTCCAAAGGATTTAGACTGAAAATTCAGTTCATAGTTATATTGAAATTTTATTTAATGTTTTAAAGTGGGAAGATTTAATGTCTTAAATTAGTTTAAGCATTTACACCCCTTTTATATACAAACCACTGAGTTTAGTCCGTAAGCAGCCCTTTAACGTGTGAGGAACATTGATCAAGTATGTATGGCTGGCCATATAAACATTCTGAGGCAAAGAAAAAAACAGTTCCTCCATGTGACTATTTTCAGTATCTCATTGCTTGTTCATCAGAGTTGGGCAGTGGTTTGCTTGCATATTTCCCAGCTGGACTGGTGAACATGAAATACATTAATATACTGTATCTGCCCCCCTTCCTCTTTTCTTTTTCTTTCTTTTTACTCTTTAAGATTTGAAGTTTAATTCAAACTCAATCTTTCCAACTTTCTGTTTCTCTTTTTAAGTCTTGCATTTTGCTGCTGGTTTCAGTTTTGAATGATCGTGTGACTATGAGTTTGTCTCTGGCAGTACTGCAGTGCATGCAACACAGCACAACAGGCCATTTGTGGTGATCCTTTGCTAGGGTTTTGTCAGTCAGATCAGATGGCAGTGAGATTCTGCATTGTGTGGCTATAATGGGGTCTAATGAAATAGTTTTTTATTTTGTGGATTTCCCCCTTTAAGTTAAACTAAAAATCTAATTTTAAAAAAGACTTCGTAAAGGGATGGATGAACCAAAAATGAAAATTCACTCACTGTTTACTCACCCTTAAGGTTTTCCAAACCTTTATTATTTTCCTTTTTCTGTTGACCACAAAATAAGATATTTTGAAGAATGTTGGAAAAACAAATACTATGGAAGTGGTTACAGGTTTCTAACTTTTTTCCAAATAACATATTTTGTGTTCAACAGAATAAAGAAATTTAAACCGGTTTGAGACAAGTGAAGCATGAGTAAACAATGACACAATTTTTGGTTTTGGGTGGATTATCCCTTTATGTTTCTTTGTATACATGATTTTGCATTATTACATTACAGCCCTTCTATTGGGGTACATTTTAACATTATATTTTTAATCTTTTTTTTTTTTTTTTTTTTTTAAGAGTTTGAGCAGCTCTATAGATGAAGTTCATGCCCTCATATAGTGAGATGATAAAAGTTTTAGTTTGTGTAGTAAACAAAACCATTCATACACACACAATCAGAACATGCAGACTTCATAATTAAACATACTTTTACATTCACATAATACATCAATATACAGTGCTCCGCATACACTGTACAAGTACACCCCTCACAAATCTATCTTATATTTTTAATAGGAAGCCATACAATATTATATCTGTGCATATACATTAGATTAGTCAGTACTGAAGTAAAATCTGGAACTTGTCTAACAAAATAACTTGTGATAACGATCCAAAAACTAGTACACTCAAATTTATATGTTATAGAAAAATATTAAATACAAATTTTAAAAAGAGGAAAAATCAAGAGAAGCAAAAAAAATTTTGATTTTGTAGGTTGTCATTTTTTTTGCGATATTTTGCTTTAATTTAATTGTATTATCTTTCAATTTCTAAACATGTTTGGTGACTAAAATATTATTTTAATAAATATATCTGTTTAATAAATCTGTTTTGTTTAAGTGCACCTAAATACATTGCCTATATTCACTGAGAAATGGATACAATTTTTCAAAATGGGGTGTACTCAATTATGCTGGGCACTGTAGCTGGTTGATGACGTTTACAGACCTACTTTTGATTTATTCATTCAGAACCTGCCAAATTCCATGAGATTCTGTATTAAATTGTACATTCCATTTTTTTTGGAATGGATTCCACAGTGTGATTCCATGTTTTCTGCATTGTGCCCTATACTAAAACTTAAACTAAAACCAAAGCAAGAGCACGAGCCAGTTGTAAGACTGAATAATTGCATTGTTTGCAGTGTTAGATCAGAGACAATGACTCACAGTCACACATCTGTCCTTGGCAAGTGTTTCTGACGGCACCCGGTGTGCTCTAGGAAACACTTTACAATAAGCATGACAGTGAACGGAAAGCCTGTGTTTCTCCGTCACGTACTGCTCTGTCACCTATTTAGCTGTTCATAATGGTAATCTTTCTCAGTTGATCTGAGAGCATTTACCAAAATTAAAAACTGACACTGTGAGTTTTATACTCATTCCGCACACCTTTTTTTTAATTTTACGTGTGTCAGTTGAGAGAAAAGTGCAATGTGGGCCCATTGTTTTGTGAACGTCCTTTTCAATGAGCCCTTTCAGGGAAGTTAGCCCTTAAATATATTCATGAAATGAGGTCTAAAGAGAATGAACTAATATAGTAGAGAGGTGAGGGTAAGTTGCAAACCATTGATTACATTTTTCATATATATCACCTTTATTTTATTATTATTCATGTCATTTTAAACTAACAAATGAGTGTGTGGCATGATCCAGCTGCTTCTTTGTGGAATTGTTATTCCTGCAAATTTAAAATAACACTAACTTTAAAAGGGCAAATATACAGTAATACAGCGGCCTGATAAAGCCTATAGTGTTCTTGATGTTTCTACTTACAGCTAGTATAAAGGGATACTCTGAAGACACTGAAAAATGTATCTTATTGTTTTCATTGTTTACTCTTGGTACTTGTCTTCAACTTTTAAACGCATACAAAAAAGCTATTAAGAACAAGAACTCCGTCCTGTCGTCTTGTGTTTTCGCACCAGCAGGCTGGTTCAGTAGAAGCTTCTTTTACAGGATGTTTTTCCTCCTCAACTTTGACGTTGAATAATTCTGTAATGTCTAACATTTGTGATTCTCGCTTCTCTCTTTTTCTTACAAAGAGTTTTTGTAATGTTGATGTCTTTTTAGTCGAGATTGACTGTAATCTGTGATCTTTTATATGCAGAGAATAGATATATATACAGTACATACACTCACCGGCCACTTTATTAGGTACACCTGTCCAACTGCTCGTTAACGCAAATTTCTCATCAGCCAGTCACATGGCAGCAACTCAATGCATTTAGGCATGGTCAAGATGGTCTGCTGCAGTTCAAACAGAGCATCAGAATGGTGAAGATAGGTGATTTAAGTGTTTGAACATGGCATGGTTGTTGGTGCCAGATGGGCTGGTCTGAGTATTTCAGAAACTGCTGATCTACCTGGGATATTTACGCACAACCATCTCTATGGTTTAGAGAAAAAGAAATATTTAGTGAGCAGCAGTTCTGTGGGCACAAATGCCTTGTTGATGCCAGAGGTCAGAGGAGAATGGCCAGACTAGTTCCAGCTGATAGAAAGTAACTCAAATTTACAACCGAGGTATGCAGAAAAGCATCTCTGAACACACAACATGTCCAACCCTGAGGTGGATGAGCTACACCCGCAGAAGACCACACCGGGTGCCACTCCTGTCAGCTAAGAACAGGAAACTGAGGCAATTCGCACAGGTTCACTAAAATTGGACAATAAAAGATTGGAAAAACGTTGCCTGGTCTGATGAGTCATAATTTATTCTGCGACATTCAGATGGTAGGGTCAGAATATGGCATCAATAACATGAGAGCATGGATCCATCCTGCCTTGTATCAAGTTTAGGCTGCTGGTGGTGGTGGTGTAATGGTGTGGGGGATATTTTCTTGGCACATTTTTGGCCCATTAGTACCAGTTGAGCATCTTGTCAACGCCACAGCCTACCTGAGTATTGTTGCTGACCATGTCTATCTCTTTATGACCACAGTGTACCCATCTTCTGATGGCTACTTCCAGCAGAATAACACATCATGCCATAAAGCGCGAGTCATCTCAGACTGGTTTCTTGAACATGGCAATGAGTTCACTGTACTCAAATGGCCTCCACAGTCACCAGATCTCAACCCAATACAGCACCTTTAGGGTGTGGTGGAACGGGAGATTCGCATCATGGATCTGCAACAAAGAAATCTGCAGCAACTGAGTGATGCTATCATGTCAATATGGATCAAAATCTCCAGTACCTTGTTGAATTATGCTATGAAGGATTAAGGCAGTTCTGATGGCAAAAGGCGGTTCAACCCGGTACTAGTAAGGTGTACTTAATAAAGTGGCCGGTGAGTGTATATATACTTGATTTAAGATGCTGTTGCAGGGAGCTGACTGGGGTTTATATGCAAATGTTCATGTTGGAAACAAGAGGGTTGATTTTTATTTACAGTTTGTGTGCATTTCAGCAATCTGGAGTTCCTATTTTTAAAGAACATCATAGTTGAATTGGAAAAAATTAACTGAAATAGAATTCAAAATTTCAAAAAATCTCGAATATGATGGCAAATGATTATAAAATGAAAAATGTTCAATATAAAATGAACAATACTCTATTTTAAATAACTGAGCTCAGACTCCAGAATACTGAAACCTCTGATATTTCTACAGCCTGTAATTTTCACTACAACAGCACTTAAATATTGAGGACAGATGTTACTCACACACTCTCCAGAAAGTTTGATTTCTCCTTTGCTGTGGTGGAGAATGAGCGCTATGCACTTACAGAACGCTTTCCCTAATGACATCCATATTAACAACAGCAGCATTCACAATAAATTAATTATATTCTGGAGATAAAATGTCTAACTTGTATAGACTAAATGAATTTACCACTAAAGTACTACGGAAATGGATTTATTTTTCTGATTGTGACAGATATTTATATTTTAAAATCACACATAAGCGATGTGTTGCTCCAAAGTGTTCTTGGTCTTGTACGTTTGGATCTTCATGCACAGTAAGGTGATGTCTAACGGTGGACCAGAACTGTTTCTACACTCAAATGTGAATGTTTCTTTAATCTAACTGTCAAGTGAGGTTATCTGCATGTATTATTTTGGGGGAAATAAAGATAACGTTGGGTATCATCATCTTTGTCTGGTTTATTTGACAGCATTCAGATAATAGTCCTGCTGGGGGGAAAAAACTGAACTTGTTTTTGCCACAAAAGACCTTTTAAAACATTAGTTAAAATCAGTTTATTGTAATAGCTTATATTGTATTTGGGGTCATGCTCCATTATGTAGTGATTTTAACACAAGCCACTGATAGGAGACAATAGATTACCAGTACAGAGACCTGCAGGGACCATTACAGCTTCCATCAATACAATTCCTATTAAAGCCACTGAAACTATTACAATTTCTATTGTTTTTGCCATGATAAATGTGTTTGTCATGTTTTTCCCCCTTTCCAATTTACAGAATATACAGTAAACAAAACTAGTTTAAAACTGCAGTTTACAACTGCAACTGTGCCTTTTTATTTAGTAAACTCTATAAAAAGGTCTAAAAGTTGTCCCATTTTGGTCTGTAAATAAGTAACTTACCAGAAGCATAAATGTAGGCTGGCACAGTTGTAACTTTTTGTTTACCTTTCTATATCTTTGAGATCTTTTAAGCCTGTGTGTTCAAAATGTGATTTAAACTTGTTACAAGTGTCTGATTTTAAATGGCATACATGTTATCTTTGTATAACACAAACAGAAATGCAGTTTCAAACAGGGGTACAACGTTAGTTGTAACACACCCTGGGGTGAGATGTAACGCTGCACTGTAAACCCCAACAGTCAGCTTTATCAAATGAAATGAGTGTAGTTAACTCAAAATGTACTGAAAGTTAATTCTACTCATTTGAAAAGAGTTTTGAACTCATGTTGAAGGTAATGAGTTAAATAAATTCTTCATTACTTAAATTCGTAATTAAATACTTCAATTTCACAGTACTCATACGAATAAGTTTTTTTTAACTTAAATGTTTTGTAGCAATCTGTTTCCTCAAACGGTTTGAGTTGCCTTAAATTTTTGGTTTTTACAGTACTCAGTTGGTTTGAGCTCTCTTCATTTATTTTACTGTGCTCAAATTGCTTCATTTACTCAAATGGATTAAGTCACAGTACTCATTAGGATTAGATTTTGAGGTCTTTCGGTTTGTTGCAATTGGTTTCCTCAAATGGTTTGAGTTACCTTAACTTATTGAGTTTTACAGTGTAGGATTTCCACCAGGCTGACATATAACATTATAAAATGAGAATTGTTCTGCCCTCACTCCGGTGTCTCTCTTCTCAAAGTTGAACAGACAGATAAACTCTTTCCAACACGTGAGATTGTGGGATAATGCTGCTTTATTCCATGCCACATTGAGTATGTTGAAACAGAGTGAAACTATGTAAAAAGATGTACATACAATGAGCTATAGTTATCTACATAACATTAATATCTGAAATAAAATGTAAATACAAACAGATAATAAACTTACAGACAATGCGTCTACAGATGATCACAGGGTGAGTGGATTGTAAGTGTCTTCTTGTAAGGTGTTCTTTTAAATGAGGCAATTATCTGATTCTAACTGTCAGAATGTTTCTATGGCAACAACAATTTAAAAGAAGCTAAATGACTAGGCATTAACTTATGGTTTCTAAATAGTAACATTTAGTAGATAATCCAGCACAAGAATTATGACAAAATGTGGATTCAGCTCTGAGTTTTCAGTATAATCGGTGTGTGTGTGTGTGTGTGTGTGTGTGTCTGTTTTAAAGATGAATAAAATGTTCAAATGTGCATCAGCTTCAACAATTGTAGGACTATTTGTGTGTACAGGCTTCATGAGCGCACAGAGGACAGGTCACAACTTGAACGCAAACTACTTTGGCTTTGAGGTCTTTCTCTTCTTAGACTTATAGGCATGCTGAAATTAAATATATAAATACAGCTACATTTGCTTGGGGTTTGTGATAACATTTCACTGATGTTAAATAACCAAGAGGTTTTGTTACAACTGACCCAGAATATTGTAGCCATGGATTTGCATATCTTCCTGCTAAAACGCCAGCATCATGCTTTAAACATATCTACACAGACACACAATTGACACAGTTTAACTTTGATGGGTTTAACTAATCAGGAATTGCTTTACTAAAACGTAAATTAAGCAAAATATAGGCGAACTGTCTTAGCTCAAAAGTAGTTTTTCCTCTATAACATCTGCTGTGTCTGACTCTACTTGTTCGTATGTGGAATGAGGATCAATATGAGCATCTTGCCTATATCTGCCAACATGTGTCTCCGAAATTCGGGGTGTGAATCAATGGACCATGTTTCAAACGGCGGCGGAGATCGGATATTGTACATACGTGTGTGTGTTTGTGCACATTTCCCTCAGATATAATGTAATGCTCAACTGTAGTGCAGCATCATGTATACCGTAAATCCACATGCAGAACTTTACCTTACAGCGCATCCTGCTGGACACTTATGCACACTGAGCAGAAAAACACTTCTCGAGCAGAGGGCCTCAAAATAACTGCTAATAAATCAACCACATAAAACCACTAAAATAACAAACCAAATATATTTATTAGTTTAATTCATTCTCTAAAATTAATGACAGGATTCCTGCAGTCTTCAGAACTAAACAGGATACTTGAGGAAACCCATTTTAACCCATTTTAGATTTACAGAAACCGTTTATGTTAAATACACGAGTTACAAAGTATTTATTCATCTTTGTTAATGTTAATTCCAACATTTAATATCACATTAATAAAACAAAAGGTTGAAACTTACTTTTTTTAATGAGCCTAGACATGGGGCTCAGTTAGCATTGATGCCTCACAGCAAGAAGGTTACTGGTTCGTGTCCCGGCTGGGTCAGTTGGCATTTCTGTGTGGAGTTTGCATGTTTTCCCCGTTTTGGCATGGGTTTCCTCCGGGTGCTCCGGTTTTCCCCACAGTCCAAAGACATGCGGTATTGGTGAATTGAATAAGCTAAATTGGCGTAGTGTATGAGTGTGTAGGCTATGTTTCCCAGTGATGGGCATCTGCTGTGTAAAACATATATGCTGGATAAGTTGGGTTAATTTCGCTGTGGCCACCCCGGTCCCCTGATGAATAAGGGACTAAGCCGATGGAAAATGAATGAATGAATGAATGAATGTAGAATCTGCATAAAAAAGAATAAGGTTTATTATAAAGCAAATGTTAAAATTTGTATAAAAAAACAAAACACAAATAATTACTTTTGGAGTAACAGAAAAGTTCTGTGAAGTAGGCTACTATTTGAGATAGGCCTAAATAAATTAACATTTTGCCAAAATTGGAACACAGGTTGCATGACCAAAATAAGCGAGGAGTGTCAGTGTTATTCTGACAAATTAAAGCAATTTGTTTAAATGTTCAAAAAGACTGTTTAAATGTGCGACAAGTAGGAGAGGCTGACCCTTTTCACGTTCTCGGGTTTCTCAGTAGCGGATCATAGTTGGTAAACTTATAGAGAATGGGAAAGCACAACAAATATTTATTTTTACAATCCTGTTAGCTGAAATAATAAAAGGAAAACGTCATGGTGGTGTTATCAAGACTTTCAGAAAAAGGAAATACTGTGAGACTGACAACGGAATTACAGGAGTTTTCCAGGAGAAATAACAAAACGGCAGGGTACGTGGCGGAGGTTAACAAAAATTGTTTGTATTATTTATTTCCCATTTATTGTATTTTATTAACGTCTATCCCCATCCCAACCCAAATTTTGCCCCTAAATTTTGGGAGTAAAATGTAAATTTTATATTCACAAATGCAAATTCTCAAATAGTAAACCGTGGTCTTCATTAAGATATGGAGAATTAAGTTGATTTCAGGATCGACTTATAAGAAGCTTTAAAAACTGTCAAAATATGCTCTGCTTTTAAGATCTTCGTATGAGTAATCTTAAATTAACCCTTGTATTTGCAAAATTCTTTAATGTTTTTTTTTCTTCTTCCCTATCTCTCTTCTCTTTATTCTTATAATGTCATTTTTCCCTTTGTTTCATACTGTGCTGTGCTTTTTGTCAATGTCACTTGTTGATTGATTCTGTAATTTTTGTTTTATGTACAGTTTTGTATGTATGTTCCTGGTTTCAGCAATAAAAAAAAAATCTAAACCTGGGTCTGTGTTTGTGCGCCCTCGTGTGAGGAATAATGAAAATATCACGGTGAGTTGTTTCAAACTACAATTCCCAGCACTTCCTTTGCCTGTCGGAAGTACGTATGTTTCACAACTCATGCGGAAGTGGCACGTTCGTAATGGTAAGATGAAACGAAATGGGTCTAAAATTATTATTTTGTCCTCTGTATTTATATATGTTGTATATTACAGTACACATTTTAAGACGCCTCGTCGTTCCTAGAGGTTTACTGTTCAATTTTCTAGTTAATTCGATGAATCTGTTTCACGAGCGTTTCACAGTTTTATTAGACCATTAATATAACTTTTTGATTAAAAAAATAGTATTTATTCACTATTTGTTTATTCATAGTTTAAAGACTGCTGCTGAAAGCTAGGCTAATATATACTTTGCAGTGATCCAGAGATCCAGACAGAAAGCCTTCATAAACACTATATACATGTTCATAATTTTGTGCTAGATAAACTTGCGTTAAAATTACTATTTTTTTTTCTTTGAGTTTGGATTGAAAAAAACAATTGAAATAATGCCAAATAAGACATATTAGGAAATTGTATTTACTCCAAAAATAAATATTTAATTGAATTACTTATTTTTGCATTTATATAAAGTGTGATGCATTAAATATATGAGCTAAGCCCAAAATAATTTTTCTTAAGGCAACCGGAGCAGATCAAGCTGTTGGCTTTGGACTCGTTGGCTTTAGTCTTTTGCTGTTCACGTATTATTCCATTTGGGTGATAGTCTTGGTAAGTGCTAATTTAAGTTCATTTTTTTACCAGTTGATAAATCGTGCACATTGTGTTATTTCCTGTGCTACTAAAACATATGCTACTGAATAAAGTGATGCAAACTCTTCTGCTCTTGTTCCAGCCTTTCGTAGACAGTGACCATGTGATCCACAGCTATTTTCTTCCACGAGAATATTCAGTCATACTTCCTGGCATCGCAGCATTAATCCTCTTGCTCTTTGTTGGTAAGCTGATCAAGTAATAAAACTATAAAAAATAACATGAAATGTTTATGCAGTATATTTTGATTAAAATATGATCATTTTAAGCATTCATGCCTCAGTGCATGCTATAGAGGTAAAGTTGGTTTTATATTCGCACATTTGTTCAGTGACAACTTATGACATAGTCCCTATATTGTTTACCACGGTACTTTGAATATTCAGTCTGAAATAACCTGCAAGTATGACTTGTAATCAACATTAGCACTGTTTATTTGACTGTGAACAACGTTGTACTTTGATAGTCTTTGGCTGCTAATATGATTTCACTGTTTAGAATTAGCAAATAATACTTTTCTGAAATTTTATTATTAAGGAGAAACTCTGAATGTGAATATAAAACCAACTTTACCTCAATGTGCATGCTGGGATGACAGCGAACAACAAAATACTTCTTTAGTAATAATAATAATAATAATAATACATTTTATTTGTGTAACCCTTTTCCTACATAACATACAGCTCAAAGTGCTTCACACGTTCACAGGCATGAACAAATATTAAAAACATCAACAACATCGGGTGCATAAACATAAAAACAGATAACAAATTTTAGATTGCAAGAAAATGTTTAGAATTAAAATGATTTATCAGAAAATTATTATTAAGATTAATAGTTTTGAATTATTTAAACAGGATGATTAAACTTTTACTATAAGATAATAATTGTGTATATTAAATTTAGGTGAACGTAATTCTGTTAAAAATAGTTTTTCTTACATTTTCTTGAACACTGCATATAGATTTTATTAAATGATTTTGAACAATGTTCACTTTTAGAATATTTGCATAGCTAAAAAATTTAATTCTGACCTTTTCATGTTTTCCTCTGTTTTTAATAATCAAGTGTTCTACTTTTTTTAAAGGCACGTTCATAGGGATCGTAACATGGAAGAATCGAAAGCCTAAGAAAGTTGATTAAGACTCTCCAGGTTGTTGGGATTTATTCTACAGAAAGAACGGTCAGCGTAGGTTTCACTCATCCATGTGAAGAAGATGAACTCCTGGAATCCAGTTATTTGTCATGTTCAGGTGCTGTAGTTGTTCAAATAAACAACAATATAGAGTTCATTAAGTCACTAAAGCCGTACTGAACATGTACACAATAATAGTCTACCTGAGCTTTGTATATCTAGTGGCCACAACATTGACTTAAGACCATGCTAGTAGTGCAATGTTTTAGGGAATTAGCACAAATAATTCATGAGATGATAAAATGGGCACATAAGACATGTGTAGTTTATTGCACAACTAAATGAAATATGGGAGGAATGTTTCATTGTTCTTGTACTATGCTTTAAGTCCATGTGTTTCTTTGTAAATAGACATATTTATAAGGAAGATTGCTAGCTTTTAGCCTAAAAAAATTCAGGACAAGAGTCTGAAAATAATGTGAAAGGGAATTTTGTTGTAAATTCCTCATTAAATGAACAGAAATATACCAATGTCATGTGTTTTATATGATTTATTTTCACACATATTTGACACAACACTTCTACTGTAGCCCATCTGCTTCAAGGTTTGAGGTGATCTTAATTTCTCAGCTATAATGACTGTTACTGTTTTGCCTTTGTCATATTGAACCAGTCCAGCTATTCCTTTGCCTCTGGCATTAAGTCATTTTCACCCACAGAACAGATATTAGATATTTTCTATATATATTTTGCAATAAAAGGCCAGTAGATCACGGTGGCAGGCCATATGACTGTCAGGTCCCGGTGCTCCCTATGGCCAGTCTGCCCCTGTTTCTGGCATTATAGGAGACTTCCAATTACGCAGGATCATCCTAGCAGCTGTACATCATCCAATCTTGAGAATAATAAAGGAATTTTCACCTATATTAGGTATCACTAGTTTGTCACCCAGAAGGCATAGCTGTGTCTCTACAGGTAACTCACAGCCTAGCCACTCCTCCGTTATTCTTTAAACTTTACACCAGAATAAGTAAACTAAGCAACATTCCCAGATCATGTGTAAATGAGTACCCTTTTCTTCATTGCTTTTCCGATGGAGTTTTATTACATTTCACAGACACCTCCACCTGTTTAAACAATATATATATATATATATATATATATATATATATATATATATATATATATATATATATATATATATATATATATATATATATATATAATATATATAGACCATTTTGAGAGATGTAAACAAAAACAATAGTCCCAACGTATTTCCTGTTTTACATTTGTAATTTCTATAGTTTCTGAGAATCCAAAAAGAGCCACATATTGATAAATAATGTTATGATAGCTGTTTTAGCATAAAGTTATGATTGAATTGCCTCTTGTTACGGTTATGAAATAGTTTGATAACAAGCAGGAAATGTTCTTGGCCAATGCAATGACCACATTGAAATGGTCTATATGCTCCAACCTTAAACCTAACCCTAAGCACTTTTTGAAATCTATTATGATGTTTGAGGACTGAAAAACATATCCACAAGATCAATTTTTTTCTGATATTAGTCTGTAAGATTTATCCCTCGAGCATACATACACCTTACATACACTCTGTTCAATTTTTGTCTTCTGTTACAGTGTTTACGCGGAGCGTTCACACTGAAAATCCCAAAAAAGATGTGTAATATATGTGTGGACACCTTGCACTCTTAGTAGAGTACACTGTGCAGGGCATTATGAGCTACAAAATCAATTTAATATAAAGTTCATAAACTAGAGAACACTGCATAGCGCATTATAACATAGTGGGTAAGTGTTTACTGCGTCGTTTGGGAAACTAATGTACTAGAGAAAACTACGGCGTCGTCACAATCTACTGAAGACAGTTGTGGTTTAGGCTTTTTGCAGTTATCAGTATCTGTGGTCTGTGTTCTCTCTCTCTCTGTGTGTGTGTGTGTGTGGGGGGGGGGGGGGGGGGGGATGGGGGGGGCGACGCTGCGGGAGCGCGCACTCTGCTCGAGCGCGAGCGTCTTCATCTGCACACCGGCCGTGTCATGTCACGAGAGAACAGAGAGAATGCGCTGATCCCCCCATCCACAAGCCGGACAGAGGACATATGTTCATGAACCACAGCAAGGTACGTGCATATCTTTTTAATAACCTATATAAATACACCACATTTCCTTCATTTTTTTAATCGCAGTGAGGGTAAACTCAAGTTCAGATCAACTCAGGCTCTCCTTAATCTTAGATCAGTGTTAAATGTGCACCAAATTCCTACTTTGATTGATTCACCATTATAAATATAAAGCCTTTGTTATTATTATTTGTCTTTTTGCCATTCATTTTTTAAAATCCCAGGTTGCCTTTATAGAGGGAAAACCCCTGAAATGAGATTGAAAAATTGAATTTCTTCATGCAGAGCAGCTGATTACCATCACTGGAAACAAATGTACTTCTGTCAGTTTAAATACTCTGGCACTCGGTGTATAGTGGTGAAAAAAACCCGTCGAGGCACATGACAGTCGGAGGGACAAACTAAATGGTGTTGCACTGGTGTTGAAGTGGGCAAAAGTGACACTGTTTGCAACTATGATTTCCTCATGTTCAAGCAGCATACTAAAGGAGCAGTGCGTTTATTGCAGCTGATGTTAGGACTATGTCAGATTGCTGACGGTGGAGTGTACACTTCATAGTAATGGAGGTTCCAGATAACATTATTTCAGATAACTAACTGCTTATCTATCCGAGTGACCACACCTAAAGACCTCTGAGATGCTTGAACAGAAACTAATTTTGATCTTTTGACTGGGAGTTTTCAATCTGTTTTCTTGGCATTTTAAGATGATGACAAATCCTTTTGTCATTATAACATAGTACTAACTAGCTATGTAGTATATAGCTGTATAGTAGTAACAGTATATAGCTAAATAGTGCAGTAACGGATATAGACAGGGTTTTTTTGTGTGTGTATTTATTTATTTTGTGTGTCTGTGTTTGGTTGCTTTGAGACGTCATAATAATAATAAAGGTGTCATACAGAAATAACACATTTACATTGTTAAATTTAAAATTTAGACACCCACTAAAATGTCATTTAGTGTCACAGCAGTTTACCTCTATCTCTATGTATGCTTTTGTATACTATAAAGTATTATTTTATTTTATATAGCTGACATTTTTACTTACATTTAATACAGTTTCTATTAGATTTAAATCAATTTAATTTGATGCAGAATATATTATATTGGACTCTTACTATGCTTCTCCAAGCAGGCATCAAAATTGTAGGTGTCTCTCAGTCTTTCAAATATTTCTGCATTGTTTAGCTTCCGCCCAGGCATTGTTAGTTGTTTGTTGTCTCCTGTGTGTTGTAGATGGAGATGTCAGGGCCGAGTGTGAACCACCGCAGTCGCACGGTGAAGAGGCGACGGTGGGGAGGACTGAGGCAGCAATGGAAACTACTGGGTCTGTTTGAGATCGACCAAGAGCATGAGTTTTACAGTCTCACCTGCATGATGAAGGAAGGGCTGCGTGCCGCTGTGCAGAACACCATTGACAACCCTTTACCTGTGAGTATACACATGTTTATGAGGTCACACCTCTAGTCCCTAGAGAATATCACTCCTTCCAGATGCAGGGAAAAAAAGTAGAAAAGACTGTCAAAGAGTTTTGTAGATTTTTACAGGAGTCTGTGAAAAAAGGAATATAAAACTTTTTGGAACTTATTTTAAACTTATTAAAAAAAAAAAAATGACATTTTGTTTTCTCTGGTTTAGTTACTATTTGTGAATACATACATTTCAGATTTTTTTGAAGATAGTGCCAATAAAAGTTTACCTTTTTGCACTAGAGATTATTTAATTTTTAGTTTAGTTTTCCAAAAGATTTATTACAAAATTTCATTCAAATGTATATTCCTTTCATGGGATTTTCCATTTTATTGAGTTCATGACTGTTAGTTTGCCATTGTTGCTTTAATTTGTCAAGTACTCAGACATGCGAATTGAACATGTAATGTGCATTCATGAAATATCAGCATTTCCACAAAATCATGTTTGTACTTAATGATACTGAAATAGTAAAACAAAAAAAAAATGAAACTCATTTAGTTTCAGGTAAAACAGCAGTTTGTCACTGTTGTGTAAACGACAAAAACATCAACTAATCAAACTGTTTAAAAAGCAGAAGAAAATGTGTAGTAACGATATGCACTTAGACATGCTAGTGAACTGAATTAATTGCAAATTAAAACAAGAAAAAGTAACATTTAAGCATGGAATTAACCTCCTTAAATAAATAAATAAATAAATAAATAAATAAATAAATATATATATATATATATATATATATATATATATATATATATATATATATATATATATATATATATATATATATTTTTTTTTTTTTTTTTTTTTTTTTTTTTTTTAATTATTTAACCAGGAATGTCCTATTGAGATACAATATTTCTTCTACCAGGGAGTCCTGGTCAAGACAGGCAGCATAGGACAGAGTTATAATAATAATAATAATAAAATTTTATAAAATAAAAAAAAAATACATGTCACAACACATAGACACACACACAAAAAAAACAATAATCAATTTTTAAAACGTGTGCACTGTTCTAAATTGACAGTCTTTAAAATATATTTAAATATAAGTATTATCATTTATTGTGTTGTTTTATTTATAGCTTTTAAAAAAATCTGGTGCAAATAATCTTGTACCAGTAAAAAATCTGGTATTCTAATCTGGTAATCTGTTATTGCTATGAAACAGTAGAGATGAATGACAACAAATCCAAAATGCAGTTACTAAGAAATGAAGCATTCAGCTCACATTACACATGTGCTGAAATAAAAGGTGAGAGAGACAAAAGCTTTGGTCTGATCAAAGACCTCCAAGGAGACAAGACATGCTCCATTTGCCATTAATTAGTATGAGGGGAAGCTCCATGGAGAGGGCAGCGTTTAGTCTGATCTTTCCATGGAGACTTTGTGTTTGTGGTGCTAAAGGGCCTCCATATTACAGTGATCGAGCTTGATTACAGCTTTACTTTTCATTATGGTCATTTGCTCAAGAATAGCTGATCCAGGGAGAGTGTTGGGGGTAATCCATTAGTAAAACAAGTTATATAATTAGACTACTTTTTAAAAGTAATTAGTAAAGTAACACATACATTTTTTTTTAATTTCCAAGAAAATAGTTACTTTTTAAAAAAAATTATTTATTAATGGCTCTTCTTTTTCTTTGTTGAGAGAAATCAGAGATGTTGTCTAAGTACTTTTTAAAGACAACTTTTTACTTTTAAAGACAAAATATTATTTTGCTTTTAAAAGTGAGATTCCCCAACTCTGGTCGGTTTGTGGAAGAATAACCAAGTGTTTGAGCAACAAACACTATTGTACTGCATGCATTGGGGAGGAGGAACAGAATGCCAACAATGCACCATAGAGAATGGTAACACTACAACAGTGGGCAGAAACGGGACTGCTAAAATCAGAGGCTTCTTCTAAACCATAAAACCAGCATGAAGTAGAATGATGATAAATAAAAACATAAGCATTAATACGCAGTGTACATTTAAGTCTTAGTTTGTATTATACTAAAATATCAGTATCTTTTAATTCTGAGCATTATGTTTGCATGACTACATGATTCCCAATTTAGATTGGACAATTTTCATCTACAGAACTGGATACCGAATAACTGGATATTTTCTCTATTTTAAGACAATTTCTGTAAACAGAAGATATGTATTTAAAGTTGTGTTTTGGGGTTTAAATGTATATGAAAACACAGCCAGGAATTAATATCAACCTTCATATAAAGAGATTAGTCTTATAGTTTATTGGCTTCTCTTCACTTTAGAAAAATAGTTAGAGCTGAGTGATATGACATGATGCATAAATGTGCTTTAAGCACATATTCAGCAGTTTACATATGTCATTTGCCTCATTACTATCATATTATGCTGCAAATTTCACTATATACATGTTAAACTAACAAAAGAAACAGAACATAGTATTCAATTCAATTCAATTCACCTTTATTTCTACAGTATAGCGTTTTTACAATGTAGATTGTGTCAAAGCAGCTTCACATAGAAAATTTATAGTGAATTGAAACAGTGTTAGTTCAGTTTTCACTGTTTAAGTTCAGTTCAGTTTAGCTCAGCTCAGTGTGGTTTAATAATCACTACTGAGTCCAAACACTGAAGAGCAAATCCATTGATGGGCAGCTCTACAGATCCCGAACCATGCAAGCCAGTGGCGACAGCGGCGAGGAAAAAAACTTCACCAATTGGCGAAAGTGAAGATTTAAAAAACCTCGAGAGAAACCAGGCTCAGTTGGGCACGACCATTTCTCCTATGGCCAAATGTCTTGTGCAGAGCTGCAGTCTAGGCGCCGGAGGCTGGAGAATGCTGGACCTCAGTGAAGCCTCGTCTGTCCCTTGGAGCGTCACAGTAATCAGTCTCATGCTCTCCACTCCTCAATGACCACCACAGCAGCTGCTCAGGATACGGCCTGGTCCAGGATTATGAAAACCTCGGGATCATCTCGTCGCTGGTCTTGGATCGCATCACTGGCACTGCATAGTCTGAGGGCCTCGGGATGAGTATCCCCAGGTGGAAAAAGAGAATAAAGAGAATAATTAGCGTAGCTGCTGTTCATAGTGTATAGAAACGAGATGCAAAAACCTGCGTGGGGCACACTCATGCGTCATACCGCTATGTGATGCACTAAGTGTATGCTTTGCTAAAAAGCGAGAGTGTGTCTGAGCCTCGGACATCAGGAAGGCTATTCCAGAGTTTAAGAGCCATAAATGAGAAGGCTCGATCTCCTTTACTCGACTTTGCTATTCTAGGTACTACCTCTAATATGAGGTATAACCCAGATCTTTTATAGTAGAGCTAACGCTAATTTTGTATCCCTCTAATTGCAGGTCGAGTTGTGAGAACTGTTGTGTACAGGATTTAGGCCCAATAAGTGATAATTCTGTTTTAGTTTAAGAGAAGAAAATTGTTGGTCATCCAGTCTTTAACATCTTTAATACACTCATACACTCAGTTAGCTTAGACAGTTCAGACATCTCATCAGGTTTAGTTGAAATATATAATTGAGTATCGTCTGCATAGCAGTATAAGCTGATCCCATGCCTTCTAATAATGTCTCCAGGGGAAGCATGTATATTGTAAACAGCAAAGGGCCTAAAACTGATCCTTGAGGCACCCTGTACTTTACTGGCCTGACTTGTGAAAGCTGTCCAATTATAATACAAGCTTAGTGAAAAGTGAAAAGTTTATTATTGATGTAATAAACTCTCTAGGAAATGTTGTGGCCAATTAAATGCTGCTTGAGCATCCATTTTAATTATTTAATGTGGATCGTCAGATTTTGTGTTTTTTTTTTACCAGGGATTTTACCAGGGTTTTACATTAGAATGAGGAAACAATGACATTTGAGGTTCATGGTTTGTCAGTTACATTTTCTGAACTATCTTAGTACAATATATTAATATCTTTAATATTTTATTTAATTTCATTTTCCTTCGGCTTAGTCCCTTTATTCACCAGGGGTTGCCACAGCGGAATGAACCACCAACGTATCCAGCATATGTTTTACACAACGAATGCCCTTCCAGCTGCAACCAATCACTGGGAAACACCCGTACACACTCATTCACACACATACACTAGGGCCAATTTAGTTTATTCAGTTAATCTATAGCGCATGTCTTTGGACTGTGGGGGAAACCGGAGCACCCAAAGGAAACCCACGTGAACACGGGGAGAACACGCAAACTCCACACAGAAGTGCCAACTGACCCAGTCTGGACTTGAACCAGCGACTTTCTTGCTGTGAGGCGACAGTGCTAACCACTGAGCCACCGTGACGCCCTAATATTTTATTTTTGTTAATACATTTTCACTGCATTTGAATCTTGCTCTTTCTTAATTCTAAAAAGAAAATTCCAAAAGAACCCCAATGAAGCACAGGAAACAGGAATAAGATAATATAATAAAAGCCCAAATGACAAAACACAAAATAAACTGAACATTGAATAAGTTACACTGGCATAAAGTGCCACCCATGAAACACCTCAAAATAACTATATAGATTTATTTCAACAGAATTGTGGAAATAATGTGAAAATATGTTCCCCTTTTAACAGTACATTTTTAATAGTTCTGTTTTTTGATCCACGCAGATGGTTAGAGGCATGAACATGTCTATGAGACAAACACATCCCCTGATCCTATTCTGTTGTGTGGTCGCACTCATGGTCATGTGCTTGTCTGTAAACAAACACACACAGAGATGATGTTGCAGAGAGCTGCTTCTATTGAATCCAGTGTGCTTATGCAGCAGAATGAATCACAAATATGCTGCCTATTGTCCAGGGGTCAAAGCACTATTGCAATGATCAGTCACAACTTTGTATCGTATTCAGCTTGATTTTGACCAATAAAAGAGACCTAATTTTATTTAACTTTTTATTAGGAGAATAAACTTTGCAAATGCTTTAATGCCCTTATTATATATATATATATATATATATATATATATATATATATATATATATATATATATATATACTGTATGTATATATATATACACACACACACACACACACACACACACACACACACACACACACACACACGCGCACACGCACACACACACACACACACACAATTCTTTTTAAGAGACATAACCATAAAAAATATTTTTAATTAATTTTTATTTAGAAAATATTTTATATACAGTTGAAGTCAAAACTATTAGCCCCCCTTTGATTTTTTTTTCTTTATTAAATATTTCCCAAATGATGTTTAACAGAGCAAGGAAATTTTCACAGTATGTCTGATAATATCTGATAATAATTTTCTTTTGGAGAAAGTCTTATTTGTTTTATTTTGGCTAGAATAAAAGCAGTTTTTAAATTTTTAAAAGCCATTTTAAGGTCAAAATTATTAGCCCCTTTAAGCTATATATTTTTCCGATAGTCTACAGAACAAACCATCATTATACAATAACTTGCCTAATTACCCTAACCTGCCTAGTTAACCTAATTAGGCTAGTTAAGCCTTTAAATGTCACTTTAAGCTGTATAGAAGTGTCTTGAAAAATATCTAGTCAAATATTATGTACTGTCATCATGGAAAAGATAAATATTAGAAAGAGATATTAAATATTAGAAATGAGTTATTAAAACTATTATGTTTAGAAATGTGTTGAATAAAATCTTCTCTCCGTTAAACAGAAATTGGGGAAAAAAATAAACAGGGGGGCTGATAATTCAGGGGGGCTAATAATTCTGACTTCAACTGTATATATAATTTAATTTATGACTTTTATGGCAAATTACAGTAAAAAAGACAATCAAATATGATATCAAAAATAATCAAATATTATTTACTGTCATCATGACAAAGATAAAATAAATCAGTTATTAGTGATGAGTTACTAAAACTATTATGATTAGAAATGTGTTGAAAAAATCTGCTCTCTGTTAAACAGAAATTGGGGGAAAAATAAACAGGGGGGCTAATAAATCAGTGGGGCTAATAATTCTGACTTCAACTTTATATACATACATATACACATATACACACTACTAGTCAGTATATGATAGTCAGTATATGATTTTTAAATGTTTTAAAATAAGCTTATCCTATTCATCAAAGCTGCATTTATTTAATCCTAAATACAGTAAAAATTGTACAATTGTGAAATGTTATTGCACTAAAATAACTGTTCAAAAGTAGTTTATAATAATTTATTCCAGGGATTTTAAAAATGAATTTTCAGCTTCATTACTCTAGTCTTCAGAGTCACTTGATCCTTCAGAAATCACTCATATTGTTTTTATTATTATTAATATTATTATTATCAATGGTAATAAAAACAAAAATGGCAATAAAAGCAATAATGACTTGACTAATAATTTCATTTAAAACTACATACAATAAGTACTAAATAAATATTTAATAAATAAGTATTTATCAATTTTGTTTACATTAAATAAATGCCACCTTAATGAACAGAATAATTTTATAAAAAAAAAGGACCTCAAACTTTTGACTGGTAGTGTAGAAAGTGCTGCTAGAGATATAATTATATATGGTGTTATTTACAGTAGGTGTCCATAACGTAAAATATATTTAGCCTTTTCTCATATTAACACTTTAAAAACAAAAAACTGTTAACACACAGATGTTTTTCGTTTATTTACACTTTAAATTGCATTATGGGGTCTTGATCTCAGCTCTTATTTGCATTTGTATTAGTTTGAACCAATATACAGTATGATGAATAATATATACAGAAAAACATTTGTGAAAAAACAGAAAAAGTATTTATTTAGATTTTAATTTTTTTTTTACAAAATAGGAGTAAATGCAGTACTACTATGGTTAAAAAAGCAGTTATTGCTTATTTAGTTTTATTAAAAATGCATGTAATGACAATTTTATAAAATAGAAATTCTTTGGGGAATGTGAAGTAATGCAGATTTTGAATGCACTATGAGGGTTAAACAACAAAAGAAAAACAATATGAATACTTCTCATCATTGGTCATCTATTTTGTGTTTTATTTTTAGGATGAGCTGTGTGAGGATGACTTCAGTCTCGAGGTTACTCAAATCCATAAGGTATGACACCGCTATCTGTAATTTTAGCAAATTTGGCTGTGCCGGTGTTCTGTCGATTTATCCTACCTTATCAGATTGTCCTACCTTCCATTCAAAAAGTAGGTAGCACATTTTGATGACTCAATATGCTACCCATCAGACTTTGCTACCAGTGTAAATTTTAATGTGGATTAGTGTGATATGAAGCTGTAATATCGCCCCTAATCTACCTCTAACCCCAACCTCAGAACCATTCAAATACACTGTTGGTAGCATAATCTGATGGGTAGGATAAAATGTCAGGACACCGGATGAAACGTGACAAAATGAAAAAGCAGCTGTTAAGCATGTACTTAAATTCCGCTTCAGATATTTCTGTATCATTTGTGTGTATATTTGTGCTGAAGGACTTCAGGATGGAGACATATGCAGGACCGGTGTTTGCGAGTCTGCGTCGCTCTCTGGGAATGACGGAGAAGGAGTATCAGCAGTCACTCTCCTCCGAAGGCTGTTACCTGCAATTCATCAGCAACTCCAAGAGCAAGGCAGATTTCTTCCTAACGTGAGTCAGCACTAACATCTCACATGCTGGAGAATTTGCAGCACAGACAGAAACAGACACCGCTCACAGAAACATGAATGAAAGAAATCACTTCGCTTAATATGGCTGCTGACCTGCAGTTAAAAAAAACCTTTTTGATTTTTGAATCAAAAATCAAATAAATCAAAAAAATCATATTATTATGATAAATAATCAATCAATATACTTACATTATTTACAGGTATAGTTAAAGTCAATATTATTAGTTCTCCTTTGAAAGTATGGAAAATATATATGCAGCAAAAATAAAACCTCAATTTCCTCCATTTGAATTATAGTCTGAGCATTTGATTTGTCATTTAATTATTACAGGATTTTACTGAGTTGTTCATAAAAATTAAATATTTGATTTCTCATTTGAGAGTGCATTTTGATTTATTATTTGTTTAGTTTGAATGTTTGATTTATCGTTTGGGTAGTTGTTTTGAAAGTTTGATTTATTACTTGATTTTGTTAGACATTTGAATTTTCCTTTTAATTTTGTTAGTAAAAAACTTCTATATATGTTTTACGTAGCGGATGCCCTTCCAGCCGCAACCCAGTACTGGAAAACACCCATACACTCACATTCACACACATACACTATGGCCAATTTAGTTTATTTAATTCTCCTATAGCACATGTGTTTGTACTGTGGGGGAAACCAGGGACCTACAAACCCACGCAAACACAGGGAGAACATGCAAACTTCAAACAGAAACGCCAACTGACCCAGCCGAGGCTCAAACCAGCGACCTTCTTGCTGTAAGGCGACAGTGCTAACCACTGAGCCACCATGCCACCCAACACAAATTTTACTTAGCTTTTCATTTTTAAGGCTGAACCTTAATTCATGACAGATTAAAGTGATTAAAGCTTAATTCATATACTTTTTTATTCAATTATGTTTTAAACAACTCATAAAAACAACTGCAAACATCTGTGAAAACCTTTAAAATATTCTTTAAAATAGGACAAGTCTAAGGATTATATAACACCAAAAGTGTTCCAGAATTATATTCATTAATTTCAGATGAGGATTGGGAGTCAGTCTTATGCAGAATTTGCAAGTCTTCTGTCTGTGCAAGACATGGACTTCTGCAGTGCATAATTGTGCATTGTGTACACTGGACAAACCTAAAGCTCTCAAAGCACTTTCAGCATATACTGTAGATCCTGCTGGTAATCGCTGTAATTCCACCCAGGCACTCATGCACATATGTTTTAGTCTTGTATAAAGCTTAACTGCTTTTAGGACACTATTTTTAAAACTTTTTGGGGGGGGTATATCTGTCTTATCTTGCCCACTGATTGCCATTTTGGGATTTTTCCCCACATCATATAACCTTACAAAGATACGATCTGATTGCATAGCTTTTATTGTGCTCCTAGCCAAACGACTAATACTGCTTAGGTGGAGGAATCAGAAACCTCCAACCCCAACACAGTGGATTCGTGATGTACTCTTCTTCCTAAAGTTGGAAAAAATTCGACTGTCTCGAGGTTCATCTAACCAGTTTAGGAAATTTGGGACCCATTTAGGAAATATATCCAAGAACGTTTTATTGTCAAATATAGACCAAGTCCATGTTACAGCAAATTGATTTTTTTTCTTTTCGTGCAAAGTAGTGTGTATTGTGTGATACTGATTGTTCAATTGTAGTTTTTGTTAAGCCACATTATTATTTACCTTTTATTTGTTGGTACGTTTTTTTTATTGTATGCGCTTAAGTTGATACTATCTATACCTTTTGAAATATAATAGTTTTTTTTTGTCTTTTTTTGTCTTTTTTACTGTAATTTGCCATAAAAGTCATAAATTAAATTATATATACAGTCGAAGTCAGAATTATTAGCCCCCCTGAATTATTAGCCCCAATGTTTATTTTTTTCCCCCAATTTCTGTTTAACGGAGAGAAGATTTAATTCAACATATTTCTAAATATAATAGTTTTAATAACTCATTTCTAATATTTAATATCTATTTCTAATATTTATCTTTGCCATGATGACAGTACATAATATTTGACTAGATATTTTTCAAGACACTTCTATACAGCTTAAAGTGACATTTAAAGGCTTAACTAGGTTAATTAGGTTAACTAGGCAGGTTAGGGTAATTAGGCAAGTTATTGTATAATGATGTTTGTTCTGTTGACTATTGAAAAAATATATATAGCTTAAAGGGGCTAATAATTTTGACCTTAAAATGGCTTTTAAAAAAAAAATCCAAAACTGCTTTTATTTTAGCCGAAGTAAAACAAATAAGACTTTCTCCAGAAGAAAAAATATTATCAGACATACTGTGAAAATTTCCTTGCTCTGTTAAACATCATTTGGGAAATATTTAAAAAATAAAAAGAAATTCAAAGGGGGGCTAATAATTCTGACTTCAACTGTACAGGTATATGCACAACAGTTAAATACAAATTAACAGTTCTCATGCGCTAAGCGTTTTTTTGTGTGAAGCGAACTAGGTAAATGTGAGATGAAAATTCACATTAATAGTCTTTCTGCAGCTGTAAAACCTCCCCCCACCCCACCCAATTACCAAAGAATAATAATTTCAAATTATGTTAGCATTATTGCAGTAGTGCTTTGTTGTTGTTGTTGTTGTTGTTAATAATGACATTAATGTTGATATTGGTGTTACTATTGTTTTTGTCGTTGTTAGGTTTAGAAATACTGCAACCTTTATTTTTTCAAGTGAGGAGGTCTGAGATTAAATAAACTTAAAGTAACAAGTAAATCAGTGCGGTTTGTGATAGTTTTTATCCTGTCATTATAAGACTTTTGAATAATACCGTATCTTAAATACTATTGAATAGCTAGTATGTAATAATAAATAAATAAATAGTTAAACTAGCACAAATTGTTAATATAGCTATTATAACAAACTGTGCAATAATTATTTATGTATTAATTTATTCCCATCTGTGATTTTAAAAAATTGGGTTATATTTTATATAACTATATTTATATATATATATGAAATTATAAACTCTTATTGATTATGTTAGGTTTTATATATTAATAGTGTTTGATGTTTTTTATGTTCTTGTTGGGTCTGATGCAACGTAATTTTGTTCTGCATTACAATTTGTTGTGATGTTTTGAATGACAAAAATAAAGGGAACTGAAATTGGGTTGGCAGAAGCTTTTTTGCGTGAACCTGCAAAGTTTTGCTCATGAAACTAATCTTTTTAACCTAATGGAGAAAATTGTAGTAGTTGTACCTTCATTTTTACAGATTTTTGCCAAACCAACAAAAAAAAAAAAACCCTAAGTAATTTCAACTTTTTGTTAAGTTAAGTTTTTTACAGTGTGAAGAAAAAAATCATACTGGAAATCCTTGCTCTGTTAAATATAATTTGGCAAAAGAATAAAAATGTTTACTTCAACTTTACATACTGTACACACAGATTACAAATAGATTATGTAATGTAAATAAAATAAAAGAAGGTAAAAAACAGCATGAGGATGATTCTGAAGGATCATGTGTTACTATAGACTGGAATAATAATGATACAGTATGTGACAATAATACACTTACCATATTTAAACAAAATGTAGCCTTTGTGAGCATAAAAGATTTTTTTAAACACATTAAAAGTTGCACTGACCCCTAAGAAGTAGTGAATGTCATATGCACAGCTGTCAGTAAACTCTGTAACAAACACTTTTCTCATTTCTATTCAGCAATGACAAGCGATTCTTTTTAAAGACACAGAGCAAAAGAGAAGTGCGATTTCTCTTGTCTAACCTGAGAATCTACATGGAGCATCTGGAGAAATACCCTCACTCTCTGCTCGTCAAGTTTTTAGGTGAGCTGGTGAGAAATCCCCCCAAAAATCTATCTCTATATTACTTTTTGGAGTATTATAGACATTTGTAAATGGTACTAGCAATGCATTAGGATTTTAAACATGTATTGGGATTTACATTATTTCAATTGTTATTATTTCAATATTCAAATAAATTTTATCTTTGACACATCTGTTTAATAATTTTTTTATGCTTTATTTATGAACAGGTGTTCACAGAATCAAAATAGCAAATCAGAGGAAGGTAATTATTTCAATTATTCCATATCTTCCATTTACAGTCTATGTTATTGATTATATCACGGACCCTGAAAGCTGTATTAATGTTTTGTATGCAGAAGTACTTTATTGTGATGCAAAGTGTCTTTTACCCTGATGACAGAATCATGGCAAGGTAAGGCTTGCTCTAAACGAATATGAAGTGTTGTCCATTATCAGTCCTCTAAATATTTAATGTCTCAACATATGTAATCCCCAGCATTGCAGTTATTGGTGGTTAAAAGCTTTGCCTTTTAGCTGTTACTTTTGCCTTCCACTAATGATAAAATAATGATCTTCTTCACTCTTCTAGTTTTACATTCAAATTTTTTTCTCCATGTTAAAGGTATGATATAAAGGGCTGCGAGGTGAGCCGGTGGACGGATCCAGCTCCTGAAGGCAGCCAGATTATAGTGGTTTTAAAGGATCTTAATTTTGAAGGACAGTACATTCATTTAGGTAAGCTCAGAGGTGAAAGTGGACATAATTAGACAAGAATTTGACCAATAAACCTAAAAAAGCCTTACACGGGAAGGCTGCAATGAGTTTCATTTATAAAACTTTGTATAGACACTTTCCTAAAAATGTGAACGTATGGCAGAATAAATTAGAATTTATTAATTAATGATTGTGGCTCATATTAACCTCCTAGGGCCCGAGTGTCCACATACGTGGACAGCACATTTTTAGCTCTTAAGTGGCTATTTAAAATACTTTGAATGTTTTATATTTTGTTACAGACATACAGTGTCATCCTGCAACTGTTTTGCAGCATATGAAATGTCCCAAACCCAATTTTTAACTGTCCAAAATGGGATTTTTTTTTGTTTTTACTCTCTGATAGTCAAAGCAATATAAAAAAAAATTCTATGTTAAATATGCATAAAAGAAAATTCGGGAAAAAGTGTTTTATGTAAATTCGGACCACGAGTCCACATATATAGACATAATTTTTCTCTAAAAGTACATCATATCAAAAGATGATACTTAGATTTTTATTCTAATTAGGTTCCAATAAGCCCAAATAGCAAAAAGAAATAAAAAATGCATGTAAAAAAACACCTTGGGCCTTAAGAGGTTATGCCATTTGCATTTAAGATAAATATGTTTACTTAGTGCACTTAAGCACATTCTCCCATCAAGTTTGTTTATTATAGATCACACATTTTGTGTGGTAACTGGCATACACGCGTTTCCACCCCATTTTGTGCATACATTTTTTCACTGCATGTCTTTAGTTTTTCTTTAAAGCAGGGGTCTCAAACTGCCAGCCCGCCCTCTTCTTCCCTCTGGCCCGCAGCTTACGTCCAAAATATAACGAGATTTCCCCGTTATGTGACAGATGCAAGATCTCAGAGGGAACATATGCTCATACTTTTTGGTTTTGAAAAATATTTTTCAGTTTTGTTCAAATGTTTTAGGAGAAAACATTATTCCAGATATTGAATTAGCCCTGTTTGGATGCTCTGACCCTGTGTTAGCACAGTCACATAATCAGCAAATGTCTATTATCTTTGGTATGGTTATGGCTAAAAGGGTGATCTTGATAGATTAAGAGTCCACTTTTCCACCTACTTTTCATAAATGGCTGACTGAAATGGTTGCTACTCTTAAGCTTGAAAGCATTCGTTTTGCTAGGGCAGAGGCTTCTAAAAAGTTTGAAAAAATCTGGGGCCTCTTCCTTGCTTATCTTTTTAAGAGTTGAAAGTAGAGCGCTTATGATTCATGGACAATTTTACTCTTACTTTTCAATGTTTGAGTTTGATCAAGTAAAACTTGATATATATTATTTACTCTATATGGTGCGTGTTTGGATGGACTGGTGCTTGTTTTTATTTATTTATTTATTTGATTTATTTAAATTTTGAATTATTTTCTGTATTTTTTCCTTATTTGTATAATAACATATTATAGATTGTATAAATGTTTTTGTTCTGTTTTGTACTTATAAAAAACTGTTATTAAAAAAAAAATATATATATATATATATATATATATATATATATATATATATACAGTTGCAATCAGAATTATTCAACCCCCTGATTTATTAGCCCCCCTGTTTATTTTTTTCCCCAATTTCTGTTTAACAGAGAGAAATTTTTTTCAACACATTTCTAAACATAATAGTTTTAATAATTCATCTCTAATAACTGATTTATTTTATCTTCGCCATGATGACAGTAAATAATATTTTACTAGATATTTTTCAAGACCCTTCTATACTGCTTAAAGTGACATTTAAAGGCTTAACTAGGTTAAATAGGGTAACTAGGCAGGTTAGGGTAATTAGGCAAGTTATTGTATAAGGATGGTTTGTTCTGTAGACTTTTGAAAAAATATATAGCTTAAAGGGGCTAATAATTTTGACCTTAAAATGGGTTTTAAAAAATTAAAAACTGCTTTTATTCTAGCCAAAATAAAACAAATAAGACTTTCTCTAGAAGAAAAAAATATTATATATATATATATATAACGAGATTTGGCCTGTAAAAAAAACAAATATTTTTGAACCACTAATCATTATTGTGCAGTTGCATCTAGCCACTTGTGGTTTTGACCCGCCACCTAGTCGACATTTAAAGTACTGCATTCAGATTAGTTTTACTTTCATTTTCTCTCAGTGTACGGTCAAGAGTGACGCACATGCGTTTTAATTCTGTGGCTGATTTAAACATTAAAATATATGTCCATAAGTGCTCTATTTTTACTAAAGCTCTATTTTTGTAAATATTCAAGGGTTGTTTGATTATTATCAGTTTTATACCACCTGTATTTTGTTGTACAGAGACTTCTTCATGGCTTACACGTTATGCTGGTGGTGTAACAAATATGACAATTTTGCTAATATTCAATTCAAGTGGCCTCATTTAATAGATTTTCTCATATGCTTAAGATTTTTTAAGATTAGTAAAATTGTACTGCTAGTTGAATTAAACTAAAGTAAATGTGAATATGTACATAATTTCCCCCTCGTTGTTGTAGTTTTACAAAAAAGAAAGATATTGAGAAGAACAATTGCCAGTAAAGTCACTTAAGTTACCCAGACTGCTTTTTGCTGTTCTTATTCTATTGGGACAATACAGTTGGTTGGGACAGAATAATAATAATTATGCCTATTATTTGTAGTATTTTCATACAGTAGCAGTTTAAACCCCCCCTTCAATATGTACAACAAGAAACAAATAGCTGGAGTTTTGACTGCATATACGCTGTGGAAGAATGACTGAGTGTGTCTAACACAATAGCCACAAATATATTTCAGCAGCTGAAGTGTGGCAAGATAAACATTCTGATGTGCATTATCACAGGTGACCGGTAATGCGTGAAATATAAACGCCATGTCTGTTGTCCTAAAATACATCAATTACGTCGGGTTTTTACTTTTTTTCCCTCTTATGAATTGTCATTCACTGAAATGGCCCCCCGCCAATTTGAGTTTGAGACCTCTGCTTTAAAATATTTTGCCAAAAAAAGTTTGCACTGGTGTAGTAAATCTGATCCTTAGGCTTCATCTTCATGGATCTCATGCCTCTTTGTTTACATGACAGATCAACAGCGTCCTTGGCTCCTGCGTCAAGTGGAGATCGACACAGCTTTTCTTCAGACACTCAATGTGTTGGACTACAGTCTCCTGCTGGCCCATCAGCCCCTGCACCAGGATGAGCTCAGCCAGAGTCTGTCCTTCGCAACACTCATCATGCGCACCAAAAAGTGAGCAGATATTTTCCTTTATATTATAATGCTGGCCAGTTTGATTTGGAACATAAAATTCTATTTTTAGTAATACTAATTAATAAAAGAGGAAATTAAAATTAATAATAAAAAAATCTTATATTTGTTGGAAAAATTTAATATAAATGAAATATAAAAAATGTTTTTATATAGAAATGTTTCATATGTCCTAATGTGTAAGAAGGAAAACGCTAACACTTTACAATAAGATGCCATTAGTTAATGTAATAACTAAGAATGAACAATTCTTAAATAGGATTATTAATTATCATAGTTCCTTTTCACTAATGCATTATTAAATGGTAATGGTAATAAATGGTAATGAATAATCTTAATGTTTTAGTGTTTTTGATCATTTTTAAGTTCATGGTGTGATTTGAATGAAGTTTCGTTGAAATGTTTGACTCACAGCAGCCAGAATTTCATTCTTATCATCGATCATGAACTATCACAGACATTTATAAAGATGTTTTAACATCTCTTAGTAAAAATTATCAAAATAATCTAATGTTCACCAACATGACAATTAGAAACCTGGTTTTTATTAAGAATAAGCATGAAATTTTGTGATGTTTTCTAAATATCTACTTTAAAGTGACAAAGTTTCCTTTAACTAATGCCAGATCATTGAACCAAGCTTCACTGCTAAATGAGGTACATGCAGGAGATGCTGTAGTATTGAACTTTATTTAATGAAGTGTAGAATACTGATCTTTTGTGGTCACTGTTCACGTTTAAGCCAGGTGTGGTCACATTAACCATTGCTCAGCTAAATTTTATGAGCAAAATCTAGTAGGCAGTGGTGGAAAGAGTACTGAAAATTCACACTCAAGTAAAAGTACCATTACTTGCCCAAAAATATAGTCTAAGTAGAGTAAAAGTATCTGTTGTAAATATTACTCAAAGTAGGAGTACAAAATAGCCATTTTAAACGTACTCAAGAGTAGTGAGTACTGAGTACTTAGCTGTGAAAAGCTGATGAGTTTAAATGGAATATGTGCTTGTGTGTGTAAACATAACATTCTGTAGTACATTTAGTTATTATTTAAGACTATTTAGTGATTTCAGTCATCATACAGTAAACATCTGTCATCTTCTCATCAGTGGCATGCATCTAAACAGTCTCTGGATCATGGTGTGTAAAGATTTTGGACATCTTCTTGGACACTTTTAATCCTTCCAGATGATTTACTGCATTTATAAAGCATCCATGTCTTTAGGTTGTTCAGTATGATGCGATTTACTTTCATTGTGTGATTTGATTGGACAGGTATCACAAGACTCAGCCAATCCCCATAGACAGAAAAAAATAAAGTAGTGACTGCAGGTTGAAGGAAAGTAGTGGAGTAAAAGTACTTTTAGGCCCAGTTTCACAAACAGGGCTTAGCTTAAGCCAGGACTAGACCTTAGTTAAATTAGCCTATTTAAGCCACATTTTTAAAAACAGCCTTAGAAAAATACATTACTAGAGTGCATCTGTAGACAAAAAATGCCACTGACATATTTTAAGACATCTCACTGCAAGTTATGTTCAGTTGAGACAGCTCAAACATGCAATTTAATCCAAGACTAGCCTTAAACCTTGTTTGTGAAACCGGGGGATACTGTACTAAAAATGTACTCAAGGGAAAGTAAAAGTACACATGTTTAAAACTACTTAGTAAATTACAATTTCTGAGAAAATATAATCAATTAAAGTAATTTGAATATTTGTAATTTGTTACTTTACACCACTGCTAGTAGGTTAAATAATAGTTTCATGTGAGGGGAAAAAGTTCCCCACACAGATTTCGCTTGTGTTAAAATTGGTTGTGTGAACTTATCACACTGATCAACAGCAAGTTGTTTGTTTGAAAATAATATTTGTGTAAGCATTATCTACATTAGTGACAAGGTAAAATAGTCGAATTTGGCCTGCCAAACATCACCAAAACTGTCTGAATGTGACCACACCATTGGAAGGACTCATACCTGCAGCTGAGTTCAGGATTTAAGGATAACCTTGACTGTGAATGTTCATGTTCACCTCTGTTTCCAGATCCTTTCCTTTCTTCTCCAAACGACCACTGGCAGGCAGGCATGTAGCTAAATCCCTCCAGCTTTAGCGCCATTTTTCTCAAAGAAAATAACAAAAACTAAATTACTAAACCAAGCTATAACAACCATGTGTGTCCTTGCTACTACCACGCTATCATTCATTAATTATCATCATCTCATGCATTGTAATTTTCCATCACCTAAAAGTCACGTCTTTTGAAACCTGTATGATTTTGTCTCTTCCACACAACAAAAAAGTACATATTTATAGCAGAAAGTCCAAATTTCAAGGAAAAGGAATAGCAAGATTTTCAATGAACAACAGCCTAAATTTAAGACTGTTTGTCACAAAAAACACACTGTTTCTACCTGGTATTATTAACATGTGTTTTTTTTTGTTTTTAGTTGCATGGTAGCCATATCCAGGCTGTTCTGTTTTAATCAGTCAAAATAAGCTCTTATGTTTTTGAAAATTACAACAGCTGAATAAAGACTAAAATAAAAACACTAACAATGGTGGTCAGATTTTAGTATTTAAAAATAGTATTTATTTATCATTAGAAAAAAATATCCTAACATTTACTTAATAGCTGCATAAAAGCATTACTTTGAACCAATCTAGGGTCTGAACAAAAACAGCAGACAGTCTGAAAAAATTTGTTGATCCACTTTCTGAGAGTAGGTGGTGTTTATGGAATTGCAGAAATAGAGTTTCCTCTGTACACTTAGCACTACTTTATTAGTATTATGAAGGTACTGTAAGACGTAAAATAAACTTTTCCCAGGACAGTCAGTTCCCTTTTATATACATTCATAGAATTAATTTTTAAATTGATGTAATTTTCTTCAGCACTCAGTTTAAAACCTTTCTTGACCTACCATTATATTTTCACACAAAACATACCCTATGATGTCTCTATGAGTTAGTTGCTAAAATCGCTTAACCTTGCACAGTATTTACTGTATGCTGTAATAAAATCTTTATTTGATGATTATTAGAACGGTTATATTGACCATCATAAATTTAGTTTATTATCAGATTAGTATCTGTTTCAATCTTGCTTGTATGTCTTAAATTATTGCAAGTGTTATGATAACTTTTCTGGTGCCCCCTAGTGGGGGTTACTGGATGACCCACTTGGTTGGAAACCACTGATGTAAATATGTGCCCTATCATACACCCTGCGCAATATGGCACAAGAGTTGTTTGGCGCAATTTGTTGCCGTTTTCAGACTAGCGTAACCCTAAATTTCATGTTTTGCGCCACTCTTTTTAAAAAGCAAATCCATTTGCACCACTTTGTGGACTCACAGGTGTGCCGGTCTATAAAGGTGGTGTGTTAGGGCGCATTGTTGGCACGTTGCTATTTTGAAAAACTGAAATAGACTGCGCCATTGACCAACTAAAAAGCAGGTCTAATGTCCAGCGCAGGGCGCATTAGTTATGTGCCTTTGCAGGTTCAAACGCTTGATACACACAGAATGTACAGCAATACACAAATATCTTTACATATGAAAACATTAAAGGATTAAAATGTTACAATAATTATTATTTTCTACATGGATATAAAAAACACTGTCTCCATGACTTCATGTCCGGGGGGCTTTTTTCAGTTTAATCATGACATTATTCATTTGCTTTTTTTATTATAATGTTTTATTATTAGTAGTATTATTTATTATATTTATATTTGTTTTAATAAAAACAAGTTTAGATTTGTCCACCTGTCGGGTTTTGGAGACGTATGCATCGCCGTTTGGATATAACTCCACATATGACCACACTACATTATTATTGTTTATTTATTAGTTTGCTGAAAATTAGAACCGAATTTAGAAATAGTTTTAAAACAAATCTTTGCGCTTAACAAGCTAAATTAAATATGTAGGGTAATGGATGTCTTCAGTGGAGTGCATACAACACTCTTTTTTTACTCCACAAAAGGAGTAAAAGGTGAAAGTAAAGAGGCCGAATGGAGGAGGCTCGTTCTTTATCTTGGAGCTGCAGATGGTTTGTTTAACTGTTTTCTTGCTAGTGAAGCATTCTGTTTTTCCACTTACAAAGTCCGCCATGTAAAAAGCAAATGCTCTATGACTCTTAAAGGGAATGGGAGATGAGACTCTGATTGGTTTAATGAACGTTATGATCAAAACACACCCATAACTCATTAAGAGAATAAGCACAACCCTCTTAGTCCTTAAAATAGCAGAAGTGGATTTGGACACGTCCTTTTGCGCCATGCTTTTGCGCCATGCGCTTTAGACTTTGTTAGATTGTTAAAATAGAGATTGTTAAAACAGAGCCCTATAATTTTAAGATGAACATCCTGTTCATGCCATATGTTAACATTGCCACTGTCTTTTTACTTGCTATTAATAGCATGGAAAGTTCAGGTGAAGTAACCGGCTGCTAAAAAAACAAGAGCTTCAACTCCAAAATAAGCAACAGCCACATATTTTGCACCTGCTCCATTTAATGTTCTTATGTTCTGTCTGTCAGGTCAGTGAATCCAGTGTCCAGTCCCACACATGCCGCTTCACCCACTGTACCTGGAGTGGTGACAGATGAAGACTCATCACCCGTCGCCTCTGAATTAAACTGTACACATAACAGTCACATAACAGAATGTAGTGGCAATGATGGAACGGACAATACAAGTCTTGAAGGAGAAAACATTGAGGGCGCCAGTAGAGCAGGAGCAGAATCGGCCGATCTACAAGCATTTCAGTCCCAGAACCGGAGGCTCCTTCCCAACTTCAAGAACCCGCTTCATGTCATTGATGGACCAGAGCAGCGTTACTTTATCGGCATTATTGACATCTTCACTGTGTATGGTTTTAGGAAGAGGCTTGAGCATTTATGGAAAAGACTGAGACATCCAAGTCAAACGTTCTCCACTGTCAGTCCTCCGGCTTACTGTCACCGTCTGTGCCATTGGGTTCAGGACCACACCAAATAAAAGAGGTGACAGATGATGTGCCAGAAGATATGCGCCTGACCCATACATACCTCATTAGGTAGTGGAAAGGTCCTAAATGTACATTTGACGGCAAATGTTTTTTCTCTTTAAGAAGACCTTTGTTCACCCCAAAATGAAAGTTCTGTCATTACTAAGTCAGGCTAAATACTATAGAATACACAAGACGTGCCACTCTTATACAGTACTTTTGAATGGTGAAAAAGGCAATGGTCTCTCCAGAGAAGGAAGCCCTTTCTTCCAGTACAGGAGCCATTCATCAATCGGTACAGACTGACGATTCTTTAGAGCAGGAGCATGGTCCAGATGCCTGTTCTTTAAGACAGTTTCTGCATCTTAGCAAATACTACCAATATTTTAAATGAATGTTTTCAAGCGCAAATCACATGGCGGCCACCAAAAACTTGTAAACAAAGAGCTTGCTGTCATTTTTGGAGGAGATTTGCTGTCAGGAATTAGTTGGAAATTACCTAGACCAATGCGAACCAATCAGAGGATTATACTGTGTAACATGTGAGTAATTGATTATTGCGGTAGTTACATAATTGGATTGACAGAATGATATCTGATTGTGTCCTCCAGTAATAGCCATAAAGAGATTGGTGTCGGAAATTTGTTCCCTCCGAGTGCGCGTTTGCGCCAGCTCATAGCTTGGGGAACCTGAAAAAATGCATCTTTTGTCATGACTTGAACAGTTAAAAACTACATTTCTGTTTTTGTTAAAGTTCATTGGTGATGAGATTAAGATATAAATGTCAAAATCTTGTCAATTTGGAATAATGAGAATAAACGATGACAGAATTTTAATTTTGGGTTGAACTAAAGCTTTAAGTTGACCATTTTGAAGTCAGTTTTTGAGCTTTTTGTTTACAGATAATGCTGAGTATTTGTTGTAACATGGCACTTTAAGAAAAACACAAAAAAGATAAATGTTGTATTTAAAATTATTATAAGAAACGGTGCAGAGACCATTGCATTATGCTAAAGATGCATAAGAATGAAACATAAAAAGAGTATTTGATTTAAGTCTCATTTTGAAATAATGATTGCATTATGTAATACCAATTACATATATCCCATTCAAGAGTTACCATTTGATAAGCAGCTACTGAGACAGAAATGATTGTCAAAGTTAATTATACCAAGATATCAGACTTGCAGCTTCGCAAAAGCAGCAGCTTCTATATTTCTTAATTTTGTTCAGCATTGGTTATGTGAAGCTACATAAGTGGGCACTCATGTGAGCATGTTTTGTTTTCAAATATTTATGCAGTATAATAAAACAATTATGTTTAAGCTCGGTTTCTTTCTTTAATAATTTGTTAGATTATTTTGAAAATACAAACATCAAACAAATGCAAAGTTCCCAATCTTTTAAACAAAAGAGTTTCTGAAGATATAAATAAAAGTGACAACAGGTAGGCTGCTTAACTTCTTTGTTTTTTTTTTTTACAGATTTTTTTTTTTTTTAAACAAAAAACAAAGACAAAAAAAGAAACTATACCATCTATGATGGATTGTCTGGAGTGGTAAAAAGACCTTATAAACATTTAGCATTTATTTGTTGAATGTTTCCTTAAAAGCATTTATTTGTGGCGTGTATTGCCTTTGTCTTTTTGTATTTTCTTATTAAGTCTCCATGATCAATTGTAACATTGAATTTAGTATTAAAGTAAAACCACCCCTTGTCCTTTGTGTAAAAGGAACCCCTAAAAATGTTAATTTGAGTCAATTTGATTTATGTACTTCAAATAAAAGAGGAAAGCTAACATTCTGGTAGGGATTGAATCCGTTATGATATGTTAAAAGGTCTTATCTTTCAAATACGGGAGAGATTAGACCAGTATGAAAGAATAAAAGAACATAGAGCACACATATTCATGAAATCTACTTTATTAAAGAACAAATGGGAACGAAATGGTTAAAGTGCATCCGGCAGGCCGAGTAGATGATGGCGGATGTAACCGATGGTAAGATCATTAAGGTCCAGGTTGCGCTGTCGAATCAGCTTCGTCCTGCACAATCGATCCCGTTGCAGGGACAACCAACAAGCTGATGTTGCTGAAACGCACACAGTGAAAACGCTGACACGATGGATTTCAATGTCAAGAAACTAGCGTCTGACGCAGGTGTCTTCTTCACTCGGGCTGTCCAGGTATGAAACGACCCCGTGCTTTTTTCCACACTTTCTACGGGAGTTGCGTTCAGTCGTGAATGAAGCGGGATGATGGGATGCATGGATGGATGGATGTGCGCAGCGGCAGCAGCTCATGTCAATGAATGAACGAACCGCTTCTCTCTTGTGGCCTTACTGTACACGTCCACGTACAAAAACGTCGCGTAAATTCTTAGTTTGTCTGTAGCTGTCGAAGGGGACACCCCTTATGTCATTTGTCATGCCGCGATGATCTGTATTTTCCTCGCCATTGTAAGCCGATAGACGCAAGCCAAGCCCGTATCCATTATTAATGGCTGTTCATGTGACAGTCACCAGCTGAATTCTGGCGTACAGACGAAGCCCTGTTTACTACGCTTTATTACTTTTCATGTGACGATTCGTGTTTAAAAATGTTATCGTTCGACGAAAATGTCCAGACTACCAAAATATTTTATACGTTAGATTTTGTAAACCGAAGACACAAGAGTGTAAACAGGATGAAGATCCTTGTCCAAAGTTTAAAGGAACAGTTCACCCTCAAAATAAAATATAATTTTTTTTATCAGTATGTTGTTCTGTACCTGTATAAACGGTGTGGTTTTTTTATGAGGAACTGAAAAAAAAAACGCTGTTCTGCTTCTGTTGTTAATAGTATATTTAACCCACTGAAACTTCTGTCATCATTTACTCACCATTTTCTTGTTTCAAATCTTTGAGTTCTTCTGTTGAAAACAAAAGAAGATATTTTGAAGAGAGCTAAAAGCCTGCAACCATAGGCTTCCATAGTATTTGTTTTTCCTACTATAGAAGTCAATGGTTACAGGTTTCTTACATTTTTCAAAATATCTTCTTTTTTGTTAAACAGAAAAAGGAAATGGATGAAAGGGATGAAACCACATGATTGTGTGTAAAAGACGAGTAAACTTTCATTTTTGCAATTTGTAGTAAATTCACAACTTTTTAAATTGAGTAGCTAGTAATTAATAGCTATATTACTTTGCTATATTAATAGGCATGGAACGATAACTGTTTTCAAGTTATACTGTGATTTGGAAAAGTCAAGGTCTAAAATTTCAAAAGTGTCAAAATATTCTGCTATACCGTTCATAAGGTATGTGTAAAAAAAAAAATTATTTACTTTTTTGTTTGTTTTTTAGGCAACAGTATCTCCAGCAGAAAAGATATCCAAAAATGCAGTTTTAAATGGTGAAGAAATCTGTGTTTTTAAAACTAATGAAGACAGCAGAAGTCAATGATTCGTTTAAATTTTTTTTAGCCTGATGTATTTACTGCTCTAAAATAAAATATTTTGTGTTTAATTGTCATTTTTTTTTTTACCCAAACATGTAAAGAAGAATATGTTTTAGAGCAGTAATAACTATACCGTAGAATTTGTATGTTTCCATGTAATCCATTCTCAACCTAAGTGACCTTTTTGGCTTCTTTTTTTTTTGGTACATATTATATGAACCTCATCGTACATTCAGTATTGTGACATTGACTACTAAAACAGAATATTGAATAGAGAGCCGTGTATATTTTAGTGCTCCTCCTTTTGGTTTAATGGATTACAATAAGTAGAATAATATATCATACAGTATAATGGTGTGTGAGTGTATCATATGATGGTGTATAGTTATCTTTATAATTATTCTTCTTGGTCCTTAACTTCAATCTCCAAAAAGCCAAATGTCAGCTAATAATGGTTTATATTTCAGTCTGTGCCTAATGCTAAGCTGCCTATCACTCCTGTTATGACTATTTTTGGAGGTATTGATCACCATTCTCTTGATCACCATTGAAGCAGCATGAGAGGGAGCAATTTCGTTTCAATAGACCTGCTTGTATGCAGAGCTCTGAAAGATGTCTGGCCAGCTGGTGGTGTATGTGTGACTGAGGATAGCCATCTGTTTCCATGTGGGTTTGCATTTATGGATAAAAGGTGTTTGTTATTTTTATCATTTATTTTCTAGGCCGACCCCTGAAATGGTCTGTAGACTGTGAGAGATTTTTTAAACTGTTAATTTACATCAAGAACCAGAATGGAAATAAGTTTTGTTTTTACAACTTTATTGTGTTTATCCATGACGAATTAAGTGTATTCACTTTTTTTCTGTCAAATAAAAAGAAAGAAAGAAAAAAAAAAATGAAAATGTAGGATAAACATTTAATTTAGGGCTGCGCAATATATCGTTTCAGCATCGATATCGCAATGTGTTCATTCACAACAGTCACATCACACAATCTGTAATGTTTAGGTTGTATAAAAATTTACCATTTGCATGTGTTTCTGATGTTTTTAAAAGCAGTTAATGATTAAAAGCTTTAATAATGATTAATTGTATCAACTTATTTTTATCATTAATTATTTTACCTGAATACTGTTAGACAAAAAAAAAACAATAAAACACATTTTATTTCTGTTGTATCTTTGTTTTAATTGTATTTATCTATGCTTGTAGACTAGATTTATTATATTTTGTGCACAGTTCACTCACATACAGCATCATCTCAATCAATCTAACATTATAAATTCTTTCCAAATAGAAATATTAAGTCATCTGGTGAAATTATACTCAATATTGCAATATATATAGCAGAATAACAAAATATTGCAATGCTCGATTTTTCCAATATCGTGCAGCCCTACATTTAATTAATATCACCCCACAAGGGCCCATGCAAAACAGAAATGGGAAAAATGGATAGTTTAGGCATATCCCTATAACTGAGACAACTTAGTTGACATTAATAGTGATGACATTAATAAGCATCTCACAGCCATTACATATATTGCAAATAATATATTGTGCGTCTCTAGAAAATAAATAATTGGTTTTTCCTGTAAAACATCCAATATTGTTTAATTTTAATAATTTTTAGCATGACCGCAGTGGCGTGAAGAAAAATATCTTACAATGTACAATTATCAGGATTGTTAAATCTATAAATATACAATTTTTAATGAGTTTAGATGTTCATTCTTGTGTAGTTATCTAATATTGTCACAGTATTACGATCTACGCGCAAAGTATAAAGTGTATGGCGTAAAATCATTAAGAGCGTGTCTGAATCCACTTTTGCTATTTAAAGGACGGAAAAATACGCTCTGCATCAGAGTCTCATCTCCCATTCCCTTTAAGAGTCAGTTGCATCACTCCATGGTGCATTTGCTATTTACATGGCGGACTTTGTAAGAGGAAAAACTGAACGCTTCACTAGCGATAAAACAGTTAAATAGACCATCTTCAGCACAAGGATAAAGAACGAGCCTCCTCCATTCGGCCTCTTTACTTTCTCTTTACTTTTACTCTTTACTTTACATTTACTCTTTACTTCACTCCTTTACTTTCGTGGAGTAAGGAAATGTTGTTGTAACCACTCCACTGAAGACATCCATTAGCCTACATATTTAATTTCGTTAGTTAAGCGCAAAGTTCTCTTACAGTTCTAAGAGTTATATTCAAACTCGCGTCTTATTCTTATGCCCCATATGATCCAAAACCCGATAGGTGAACAAATCTAAACTTGTTTTTATTCAAACAAATATAAATATGCATATAATAAATAATACTGCTAATAATAAAAACATTATACAAATGCAATTTGTCATGAGTAAACTGAAAATTGCCCCCCCCCCCCCCCCCCCCCAAGGTGAGGCACATAGGTAGTGGTTTTTATATTCATGTAGAAAATAATACTTTTTGTAACATTTTAATTCCTTAATTTTTGTTTTTATATGTAAAGATATTTGTGTATTGCTGTACATCCTCTGTGTATTAAGCAATGTGTAGGTTTTGGACATGCATAGGCGCATAGCTAATGCACTCTGCACCGGACTTTAGACCAGCTTTTAGTCAGTCAATGGCGCAGTCTATTTCAGTTTCTTAAAATAGCAACGCACCAACAATGCGCCTTAAAACACTACCTTTATAGACCAGCACACCCATCGGTCAACAAAGTGGCGCAAATAGATTTGCTATTTAAACAACGTGGTGCAAAATGTGAAAATTAGGGTTGCGCTAGTCTGAAAATAGCAACAAATCGCACCATACACGTTTTGCGCCTTATTGTGCCAGGTGTATTGATAGGGAACATAATGTATTATTCCTGGATGTGAAACTGCAGGTCACTTTCAAAAATCACTTGCTCAGCCACAAGATACTGCAAACACCTCTGTCAGTGTGTTTGTCAGGATTCCTCATTTGTTATGATCGACTGACATATATTCTCAGCTCACTGGTGACATAAATTCAGAGCTGCAGAAGTAGAGGGAATCCTTCATGCCGAGTCGCAGCGTGTGAATGTGATTTATAGTCTTTTTTTTCACCTCAGGCTTCAATTTTATGCATTGTCAGCAGGGGCTATTCCTTCGTGAGAGTGAAATATTAAACAACAGTATCATATTGTTTTCACCACGTCAGAGGAAATCCTTGACTGCAGGTCCCACGGTGTGCCAGGAGCTTCCTGTTTATCAATGAAAGTCAAAGAGCATTTGATCAGCTGTTAGAATGACTCCAGTCTCTAAATTTAGATATCAAATGAATATCAGTAACAAAGGCCCAAACAAACCCATGCAATTCAACTCATCTGGTCATTTTTTTGACAATCTTGCTTATAGTGATGTCTCCCCTGAGAAGAGGATAAAATGAGAAGAGCTTGACAGACCTGTAGTCTGTTTTAGCAGGGAGCAGATGTAGGGGTTTTGCCTGTCAGCCAATCAGCTTTGGAGACACGGATAAGTCACTACTGCTGTACCTGTTGCGGATTTAGCTGGAAGCAGATCATTATCATTTAAAGCCACAGTTCTCTTTGCGGAGTCACTTCATTCAAGTTTATATACTGTAGACACAGCATTTTTGGTTTACCCATTACTGTTACAGAGGATTGTATTTATTTAAATTTTTTGGAAGATTGGAATCTTCAGCCTTTTACCTTTTATAAAGTTTGGGGTCAGTAAGATTTTATTTTATTTTATTAGTTTGGGGTCAGTAAGATTTTATTTTTTATTTTATTTTATTTTATTTTATTTTATTTTATTTTATTTTATTTTATTTTATTTTATTTTATTTTATTTTATTTTATTTTATTTTATTTTATTTTATTTTATTTTATTTTTACTGACCCCAGACGGTTGAACTGTAAAATGCACACTGATGTCACATACACAACACATGTACACAAACATTCTATTACAGTGTGTATTATTCACAACAGATACACACTGTTTAGGTAACTAGAATATTCATTTTATTCTTAACAGTTGAATAGCCACTTCATTGCTTGTAGTTTAGGATGAACTGCTGCAGATTTGTCAGTTGCACATCCATGATTCGAATCTCCCGTTCCACCTCATCCCTCTCTATTGGATTGAGATCTGGTGACTGTTGAGGCCATTTGAGTTCAGTGAACTCATTGTCAGGTTCAAGAAACTAGTCTGAGATGATTCATGCTTTATGACTGCGCGTTATCCTGCTGGAAGTAGCCATCAGAAGATGGGTACACTGTGGTCATAAAGGGATGGATATGGTCAGCAACAATACTCCGGTATGCTGTGGCGTTGACACGTTGCTTAATTGGTAATAATGGGCTAAAAGTGTGCCAAGAAAATATCCCCCATACCTTTACACCACCACCGTCAGCCTGAACCGTTGATACAAGGCAGGATGGATCCATGCTCTCATGTTATTGACGCCAAATTCTGACCCTGCCATCCGAATGTCACAGCAGAAATCGAGACTCATCAGACCAGGCAACATTTTTCCAATCTTCTATTGTCCAATTTTGGTGAGCCTGTGCGAATTATAGTCTCAGTTTCCTGTTCTTAGCTGACAGGAGTGGCACCCAGTGTGGTCTTCTGCTGCTGTAGCCCATCTGCCTCAAGGTTGGATATGTTGTGCATTCAGAGATGCTCTTCTGCATATCTCGGTTGTAACGAGTGATTAGTTGAGTTACTTACTGTTGCCTTTCTATCAGTTGGAACCAGTCTGGCCATTCTCCTCTGACCTCTGGCATCAACAAGACATTTGCGCCCACAGAAATGCCACTCACTCGACATTTTCTCTTATTTGGACCATTCTCTGTAAACACTAGAGATGGTTGTGCATGAAAATCCCAGTAGATCAGCAGTTTCTGAAATACACAACAACCATGCCACGTTCAAAGTCACTTAAATCACCTTTCTTCCCCATTCTGATGCTCGGTTTGAACTGCAGCAGATCGTCTTGACCGTGTCTACATGCCTAAATGCATTGAGTTGCTGCCATGTGATGGGCTGATTAGAAATGTGTGTTAACCAGCAGTTGTACCTAATAAAGTGGCCGGTGAGTGTATAAAAGTGATTCTAAAGTGATCTAAATAACTTGTGTATGGGGGTCCACTGAAGTATTTAAAACCTATGTGTGAAAGGGTTAAATTAACTATGGCTCAACGAGATCAGCTTTCCCTCACATCCAAAAGCACACTTTTATGGAATCATTCTCAGTAAAATCATATGTATCTCTTATTGTGGGCGATAGGTATGTGCTCGCGCTGGCCAAGCACGTGCTTTTCTGGGTGAAGCACAGATAAAAGGAATTTCCCTTTTAGTTTTGTAACCAATAGCCAGGCTTTAAAACAATTGCAATACTTGTTATGTCCCTGGAAGTAAGATCTTCTAGACTAAGAATCTTCTGTTACATGCAAATTATGATTTTTTACGTGATCCATGCTTGAGCAAGAGAGTCCAGCTATTTAACACAGTAAATAACTTTGAATGCATATGAAATGCCATCTCTTCTAAATAATTACATACTAAATTATTAGTATTTTTATGTGGTTTAAAATGGGTAAAATGTCCTTGGGGAAAAATCAGATCAGAATATTGATCACTATATTAATATTAATATCTATGCACACATAATGAAGCTTTAGAGTTTGGATAACATATAGCATTTTAGGTCACGCTATTTTTATATCCATGTTTTTATTTACATCAGCATTTTGTAATAAAGCTAAAGCTATATTTCTTGCTGCTACAAGAGTAGTGTTGAGAATGTTCAGTCTCTGAAGAGTACAACTCCACAGTGTATGATTCATTATTGGGGTGATAATGAACATCTTGTTTTACACTTCTGAATTAATGTGTTATTTAGAGCAAATTATGCATATTCTTGTTTCCCAGAAAGGCATGCTGATATTTCCTTTGTTATTGTACTTCAGACAGTGAGTTGTTTTATATGTTCTTCAGTACACAGAGGAGAAGCTTGGCCAGGCAGAAAAGACTGAGTTGGATGCCCATCTGGAGAACCTGATCGCTCGAGCAGACTGTACTAAAAACTGGACAGAGAAGATCTTCAGACAGACCGAAGTGCTGCTTCAACCCAACCCAAGTAAGAATCAACCCAGCCGTTTTAGCCGCTTCAGTGTGTTTTTTTATGTCTATTATACAGTGTGTAATAGTCCGTAATTAGATTTAATTTGAAATATGTGTTCTTGTCTTCTAAATGTTGAGCCCAAAAATGTCTCATGTTGTTGACATTTCCCATTAACATGATGAAAGGGCCATCCCTGTTTGTTGACTAAATCAATCTGCTTTAACATCGCCATTTGCTTGATTACACCCCTGTGCGTCTGTGAAAAAATACTTTAAAAAGAGATTTGAGAAATCAAATGTCTGGTTTATTGGATAGTCTGGATCGTCGACAAGTGACACAGGATGCTTGACCACCATGTTAAAACCGCAGTGGTGCTCAGGTGTCACTATGCCAGGTTTCACGATATGTCAGGGTATTATCTTTGAAATTCTTAATGTTTTAAATTGATCTTTCCTTTAGCTGCGGTAGTTTCACTAATGAAAGAGTAGGCACATGTTTTATTAGGGTGCTGAAATACACAGTGAACTGCACAGTGGTTAAAATCTGAGCTGTTAATCATTACTGTGCTCTTGAACAGAACGTTTCACCTCTGGCCACTGGGAGTGCAGTGTAAGGCATACAACCGTCTTATAAATTACTTTATTACAAACTTTTTGTGATTATTTATTTATTGCAGAACAAAGCCAGCATACATAGCTAGCAACAACTATATAAAAGTCAGGGTTTGCATTAAATCAAAATACATTTAAAAATAATAATAATAAATGAATAACAATAAACAGTAAAAGAAAAACTCTGGGGTGAGAAGTGACCTTTATACACCTCTAATATAATATTATTTATCTTTCAGTATGCTTTAGTTTATGTAATTATTACATAAGAAATTTTTTAAATTTTTTAAATTTTTTAAAATCAGACCATGCTTTGATTGTTTGCGGTTTAGCTCTGCTAATTCTTGCTGTGGAACGTTCTAACAGTGCAATATTTTTTAGTTCAATAAGCCACATTTTGTCCGCTGGGAATGCGGGTTCATGCCATATTTTAAATATAACCTTCTTGGCTGCAGTTAGTGCAGTATGAAATATCCTACGTTGGAAAGCGTTTAAGACTTTATTACAAACTTTTGCTAAATTACTGGATTATTTAAAAAGCTATACATTGGTCATCAGAACACAAAATGTCAAGTGTTATTATTTTTCATTTAGCAAGGAAGCTAGTAGAAAAGTGACTTGACTAGGGTTGGGTCGATAGACGATGCCATCAACCATCGCCGATGGCCTATAGACATCATGATGCTGAGCCGGCATCGCGATCCTCTGCCCCGCCCCCATCGCAGCAGCAACCCGCTTGCAAAAAACACACACTCAGGCCCCGTTTACACTAATACGTCTTAGTTTTCAAATGGCATTTTAGAATGAAAACGATCCACATCCACGCTGATTTTTTTATCTAGCATTTCTGAACAGCTCTCCATCCACACTACACTGCTGAAAACGCACATCACATGACCACACACATACACACACTCTGGCATAAGCTGTAGCAGCATACACGCACGTCTGAGCTCCAGGCAATCAGCAGGTGCTTTGAGCACAAAACCCCAGAGAGCAGTGCACGTCAGACAGTTTATCAAGGATCTACCTCTGGATCGTGTCTCACTATAGTTGTTAAACATGATGTTTAATTAATCTTGTATTCGGTCTTTTGAATCTATCAGGTAACATGTCACAGCATCAGTACATTGCTTCAATCTTTCACTTTCACGCTTTTACTTAGTACTTATTTTTAGCGAAAACCTCAGATACTGTTGGTTGGTTCCTGTTGGTTGTGCACTTTTTTTACCAACCAAGTTTGTTGACGCCATTATAACAACACAGATAAAACAAAGACCATGTGGATCAGGTAGTAGAAACGGTAGGCTACAAATAATTAATTAGTTATGAATTAATTATTCACAAATAATTAATTCACCACCGCCTATGACGACGGTGCTATCGCCCATCACGATGTTTTACATTCGACATCGTACGAAGCCAAATTGGTCGACATCGCCCAATCCTAGACTTGACTGAAATTTTCTCCACAAAAACATGAAGCAGCACATTATTCTGCATTGATAATAATGAGAAATGTTTCTAGAGCACCAAGTCAGCTTATTTGACAGATTTCTGAAGGATCTTGTGACATTGAAGACTAAATGTAATGATGCTGAAAATTCAGATTTGACTTCACAGAAAGTAGTCATTATGAACTGTAGTAATACTTTACTGTTTTCATTTTGTGTTTTTAAAATCGAATATACGCAGCATTTGTGAGTGTGAAAGACTTATTTCAAAAAACATTACAAAATCTTTACTTTATCTTTTACATTAAAATTACTTACTTACCCCACACTTTTGAACGTTTGTGTAGATCTCCAAAAGTCTACACACAAGACCAAAATCTGCTTTTCCATTTTATATTGCGTGAACAACATGGTACATTTGATATTAATTTGGTTGTAATCATGTTATCATTGATAAGGCCACAGGTTTCAGTTGCTTTAGAGCTCATCTCAAGCGTTTAAGTTTTACAAGAGGTCAGTGATTGTGTGCTAGTAAGAACACTAACCTGTTCTTTTTGACTCTCTTCATGCTCCAGTTGACCAAACTGGTAAGTCTGTCTCTACTCCTCGTGGCCTGTGCTTTAGGTCACCAGTTTAACTCTTTACTGCAGTGACTGACTTTTAGTGTTAGACTCCCTCTTCTCACTGTGCCTTTGTCTTAGTCATTCTGTCCTTTTGCAGATGAGATGGTTTGCAAAAGGAAGATGAATGACTTGTGGATTTTTAGTTTCTTTACTCGTTTGAATATCCAAAATATATCTGTTATCAAATCTGCGAAGCCTCTTCAAACCCTGCTGGATACTTGGGGCATTGTTTTATGATGGATGTTATACACCAGGAATTTTTTTTTTTTTTATCATGTATTAGCGCTAAAAATCTTATTTAATTTATGTTTTCATGTGTTTGTTGATTTTTTTTTTATTGTATTTTTAATATTGAAATGTTCTTGCCATGAAAATAGCCTTGGTGCTGACATGTTAAATAAAAAAAATAAAAAAATACATCACATGATGGATGTTATATAGTAAGGACAAAAATGATCGTCATGTTTTACTGTTATTAAGCCATGTTTTCATTTGTTGTTTGTATTGTTTACATCAAAATCTTTTGTTTTGCTTTTTTTCTCTGTTGAAACAAAGACATGTTTCAATAAAAGTAGGTTGAATATTAAAGTGGTTCATAAAATATTGAAAATAATTAGGTGTTGAAAAGCTAGAATTACTGTATATTGAGATTAATTCAGTGAATGTATTATAAATTACATCCAAGGCAAGACACTGCAGGTGAAAAGAGTAAAAATGTACCAAAAGATTTTACAATACTTCCACAATTGATTGATTCCACTAAGAATTGCAAAACATATTTTGTATTACAAGTTTTCTAAAAATATTTAGTTTAAATATGTAAAAAAGGCATTATTTCAGCAAATCTGCATGCGTTTTGGCAGAACAATTTGAACATTAGATGTTCAGAATCCTTGTTTTATTTTATTATTATTATTATTTTTTTTAACTGGTATTTTTTACAGAGGATGTTTTGTGGATCTCTCTTTATTACTGCATAATTCAGAAAAAAAACTGCAACTGTCCTTTTTTTTTCACAATTTTTGTAGAAATTTATAAACGTGTCCCTCTGCAAAAATCTTCAGAATACAGATATGCTTAAACTTGTAAATTCTGGTGTTTTTATAGTAAGTTCTGCTGAAGTGGAGATTTATGAAATTTTTTTTTCTGCAATCGACCTGTATTGTAATTGAAATTTACAAATACAAATTACTAAGAGTGTGAATTAGGGCTGCACGATATTGGAAAAATCTAACATTGCAATACTTTTTTATTCTGTGATATATATTGCGATATGAACACAATTTCACTAGATGAATTGAATAACAATTTGGAAAGAATTTATCAGTGCTGTGGCCTCACAGCAAGAAGGTCGCTGGTTCGAGCCTCGGCTGGGTCAGTTGGCATTTCTGTGTGGAGTTTTCATGTTCTCCCCGTGTTCGCGTTGGTTTCCTCCGGGTGCTCTGGTTTCCCCCACAAGTCCAAAGACATGCGGTACAGGTGAATTGGGTAAGCTAAAATTGGCTGTAGTGTATGTGTGTGAATGAGAGTGTATGGGTTGAGAGTGTTTCCCAGTGATGGGTTGCAGCTGGAAGGGCATCCGCTGCGTAAAACATATACTGGATAAGTTGGCAGTTCATTCCTCTGTGGCGGCCCCAGATTAATAAAGAGACTAAGCCGAAAAGAAAATGAATGAATAAAAGAATTTATAATTTTAGATTGATTGGAAAGATTCTGTAGGGGAGTGCTTAAAATATAATAAACAATCTACAAGCATAGAGGAATTTAATAAAGAAAAAGATACAAAATAAATAAACAGTGTTTTAATTTTTTCCAAGGAGTCGAATTGTTTTCAGGTATACAGTAACTGAATAATCAAATGTAAAATAATACTGCATAGTCTTCATTTTATAAACAATTCAATAAAATTTGTCAAATTACAAGCGGTACAATTTCTTATGCCTGATTGCCTTTAAAACCCTCACACAGTCATAGGCCGTAAATTATAATCCAGACTCAACATTGCATACAGTATAGTTGCGATGTGACGAAGACCCGGAAGGGACGTGATGGTGGGGAAAAGAATTGGTGGAAGAAAAAAAATGTAGTGATAGGGATTTTGCGTTATCTTGCAAATATGTTTTGATAAACCATATGATAAACTGATGCCAGATCAGCTTCTGTACACAGCATTTAAAGAGGAGCTAAAGTGCAGGACACTTTGGGATTCGGGTGTGTGTTTAAGCAGACAAATACACTTAATAATGTAAACATGTCCGTCCTGCGTGTTTTATTTTAAACACAACTGATTTTCTCTTAAATGAGCACAAACAGTTACTAAAGTAATCGAATGCTTTCATTATAGATCTGTGCATCAAACAAAGCAAGATATTCATTTGCTGCTCTTCACTTGTTTGATAACAGATGTGTTACTTTAAATGGCGATATTGATTTCAATGTGCTTACAAGATTAAAAATATGGTAGAAATATAGGAAAATGCTTAATGATAGGATGACAGAGGGATAGACAGGTAAAATACGGGAGAATCCTGGCAAAAACGGGAGGGTTGACATGAATGAAGTGGACTGGAAATTTTTTTTGTCAAACAACATATTTGCGAGATAACGCAAAAACTTAAAAAAAATATACCTTCCTATCACTTAATTTTTTTTCTCACCAATTTTTTTTTCTTTTACCCATTTTTTTTTTTCTTCCACACATTTTTCCCCGCCATCACGTCCCTTCCAGGTCTCCGTACAAATGATCACATTTTGATATCCATCCTGAAACGATATATTGTGCAGCCCTAGTCTTAATAAAGAAACACTCAAAGTTGTTACCTTACTAGATTGTTTCTTAGTCATTATTTTTCAAAGAAAACCAAACAGGCCAGATTCTCAAATGTTGTTTTGCCTGCAGTGTCTTAAATGTTTTTCTTGTTATCTAATTAAACGCATCTTACAATTTTTCAATTTGCTGGTTGTGGACTATTTTGATATGGACACGTAGTATAAACAACTATCAAGCTGTTTGAACTTTCATGATAAATGGATGTGCTTAGTTTATTTTACTGTATAAAGCATTGTGTCTGTCTTACTGATGCGCATGTTTGTTCAGGTGCCCGTATTGAGGAGTTTTTCTATGAGAAACTGGACAAAAAGATCCCATCCAGAATCACCAATGCAGAGCTGCTGGGACAGTACATGCAGGATGCAGCAAAAGACTTTGGGCCAGGATCCCCATATGGTTCGTACAACAAACCACATCAAAATTAATGTGATGAAACCTTTTTAGTTTTATTTGTAATCACAACTTATTCACAAGTGAAAAGGTTAAAGACGACACAGTGGCTCAGTGGTTAGCACTGTCGCCTCACAGCAAGAAGGTTGCTGGTTCGAGTCCCGGCTGGGTCAGTTGGCATTTCTGTGTGGAGTTTGCATGTTTCCTCCGGGTGCTCCGGTTTTGGTTTCACATTTTTATTCATGATTACTTCACAGTCCAAAGACATGCCCTATAGATGAATAAAGGGACTAAGCCGAAGGAAAATGAATAAATTAATGAATGAAACGGTTATTTTGTGAAAAAAAAAAAGAATCAGATAGATGGTAGTTTCTCCGTCACTCTAGATTTGGCTCACCTCTTTTAAAATAACTAACCTACAGTAACAGAGACTTTTACAAGCATCATTTTGTCACAGAAATAAGCAGTCTTCATATAACTAAAGTATAGTTTCCTTATGTCAGTTTATTAGTTTTTGGATTATTTATTTTCTTGTATATTAAATATTTTAAATATTTACACGATTGAAAATGACAGATATAAACATTAGGGCTGGGCGATTAATCGGAGATAATCGAAATTCAGAACCTATATTGATTGAATTTTTTCAGGACAATTTTTTTTCAATTAATTTCCCTATGTGTCACATGACCCCGCTCTGTTAAAGGCTGTGGCTGATTTCTACTTCTTGCAGCCACATCTGATCTCTGATCAAGTATTTTGCACTTCATTGACGATGATTGTAAGCTGGGCCAGAGATGCCTTGAGACGGCATATTTCTATTGCATTAAGATTATTATTTACATTCAAATATTTGTTTACAGAACATGCAAGAAATGGACTGTTAAAAATGTCATTTACAGGATATACAAGAGTTATTTTATTTAGAAGAGATACTGCTTATTTTCTACTTTTAATATGAAAAATATTTAAAATAATTTATGTGGTTTTTAAAAGTGCAAGTTATTCATTTTCACTTTTTAATAAAAAAAGTGACTGTTGGTTTTAGACAACGTGTGTTTTAATTTCAGTTGTTCAACGTTGATGTTCAATAAATGATCATAGATAGTAGATGTGTGTAAAGTGCGTGTTTCCTTCAATTATTATTTTAAAATCAAGTAATGCAACCTTCATTCAGAAAACTCTCACTTGTAATATGTGAGCATATTTACTGTACAAAATTTATCAGTGAACTATGAGGGTAAAAAAATAAAGTAATCATTCATTAATCATAATCAGTGGTGTAAAGTAACAAACTACAAATACTCAAATTACTGTATAATTGAGTAGTTTTTCTCAGGAATTGTAATTTACTATGCAGTTTTAAAAATGTGTACTTTTACTTTCCCTTGAGTACATTTTTAGTGCACTATTGGTACTTTTACTCCACTACTTTCCTTTAACCTGCAGTCACTACTTTATTTCTTCTTTTCTATGGGGATTAAAAAATTCAGTCCTGTGATTCCTGTCCAATCAAATCACACATAGAAGGTAAATCGCTTCATACTGAAATACCTCAAGACATGGGCAATTGCAGCAAACAGTTTGGAAGCATTAAAAGTGTCCAATAAGATGTCCAAAATTTTCACACGCAATGACCCAGAGACTGTTTAGATGTATGTCACTGATGAGAAGATGATGGATGTTTACTGTATGATGACTGAAATGGCCCTAAACACCCAGCAGGCACAAGACGTCAACATGACCTCAGCCTATTGTATCCCAACGTTGTGGGGACGTTGCAATTTTTATGGAAATGAAATCGGGTTCACATTAGAACCCAACATCAGGCCGATGTCAATGTCCAACCTAAAATCAACCAAATATCAACGTCTAATGATGTTGTGTGGACGTTACCAATATGATGTCTATCAGACGTTGGATTTTGGTTGCCATACCTGATGAATAAATGTCAGTATTTGACGTCAATATGATGTTGGTTTAAGATGTTGGCTCAATGTTGGATTTTGGTCACTTTTTAACACAACCTAAAATCAACCAAATATCAACGTCATTTGATGTCGTTATTGGACATCAAAATAATGTTGTCCTTAGACACTGGCTAGACATAGATTAAGGTCGTGACGTCAGGTGACCAAAATTCAAACCTAATATTAACGTCTTATGACGTTGTCTGTCTGCTGGCCAATAACTAATTGCACTACAGAATGCTACGTTTACACACATCCACAAATTACATGTAAACGCATCAGCTTTAAACAGCGTAATACTCACTACTCATTACTCTTGAGTACTTTTGAAAGGTCTTTTTACACTTTGAGTATTATTTACAACAGATACTTTTACTCTAATTGCATTACATTTTTAGGCAAGTAATAGTACTTTAACTGAAGTATGATTTTTCAGTACACTTTCCACCACTGATCATAATCGAGTTAAAATGTAAAATTTTGATTTTAGGCCAAGTCACCCAGCCCTAATAAATGAAAAATGTAAAAACAAACATCTCAACGCCTCTGCTGCCATGTGCATTCAGGCTCTCTGTAACCCATTTTTTTCATCTCTGCATTTTCCTGTTTTTCACTGTTTGGCTATTGACTTGACAGAAAAATCAAGGGTTTCCTTGGTATGAGGAAAGGAAGTGTTTCAAGGTCCTCGTAGCGACCACCAATAATAAAAAAACGAATCCAAAAATTATCTAAGATGGTTTTCTGTATCCTTCAAGCTAAATCACATTCCCCTTCGGTTAAACTCACAAATAAATAAATTACTACAGCAACATTTGCCTGATGGAAAACTGTGCAGTGCTATTTGTTTTTTTTATGGTTCTCTATGCCCCACCCCTACCCTACTGGACGGATCAGGAATGACAGGGTCGTTGAAATGTTTTCCAGCCTCTCTAGTCGTGCATAAACATACTAATGTTTTGTTTCAGGCTTTATGCCACTAGATGTCGCTCTAAAGTTGACCATAATGGCTGTTGAAAAACTAGTCTATGGATGCATTTAGGTTCAAATTGACTATTGGCATCACCCTTTTGCCTGATCATACAGTGTGACAAATAATTTTTCACTATTTTAACATGGTTAATATTATTAAACAAGCCATTTCTAAACTAACAATGCTGCTGACATTGTTTTTTAAGGATGGTAATTGATCAGGACCAACTGTAAGATGTGAAACATAAAAAAATAATCATGACCATTACTAAAATAAATGGCATTATGAACACAAGCAAAACAAATGCCAAAGATGAAATTGCAATAAGATTTGAAGCTGGACTGATGATCCTGTCGATGCTACACTTTACATGAGAACTGCAGGTTCAGGAGTTTCATGCATGATTCATACAGTGAGAATGGAGCTATGATTGAACAATAAGAATTAAAAAACCTGTGATAAGATTATCAGATTCAGTCCAGTTGCTCATGTGCTCCTATTTAAATCAGTGAAGATTTGAGTTGAGGTGACTCAAAGACATTTTTATCTACATCTGATAATCTTATTACACAAAATTCCCATCTGAATAAATAAAAATAATGGCAAGCAAATTAGACAAAGCAGTCAGTATTTCATGACATGCTCTTCGTCAGATTAACAGGAATAGATAATTATCAGGCTCAGCTGCATGTAAGGTTGTCTCATGAATATTCGTCGGTATTTACAGGGAGTACATTGATCACTGTTGGAGAGTATCAGAAAAGGCTGGGTGGATCCGAGCGGGAATTTCTACAAACATCAGCCATCAACTTCCTTACACCTCTGAGGAATTTTCTGGAGGGTGACTGGAAAACCATTTCCGTGAGTACAATCCTTAGATCTCAGGTGGTTTACTTCCATCTGATGTACTGTAATCAAGACGTATGCGATTAAATCTGTTTGTTACAGTCTGGTTGCCTCCAGTACAACTTCAGCAGAATTTTGACATTTGTAGTTAATGGTTTATAAAAATTTCAAAAATAAAAAATCATCATGTACTTAGCCAGGACTTGTTCCAAATCTTTATGAGTTTCCTTCGTCTGTTGAACACAAAAGAAGATGTTTTGAAGAAAGCTGGAGACCTGTAACCATTGACGTCCATAGTATTTTTCTTGCAGCTTTTCAACTTTCTTTAAAATATCTTCTTTTGTGTACAACAGAAGAAAGAAACACCTACATGTTTGGATCCACTCGAGGGTCAGTAAATAAAATGTTTTGGCTGAAGTATCCCATTAATACTTTCAGACAGAAGGACACCCTATTAGGTGGTCCAGCAGGTTGATTGGTAAATCACAGCTAGGTATAGACCATTTTGAGGAATGCAAACAAAAACAATGGTCCCAAGGTATTTGCTGTTTTACATGTTTAGCTTCCGAGAATCCAAAAAGAGCCACATATTGATAAATAATGTTATGATCGCTGTTTTAACATTAAGCTATAAGATTAAATTGCCTCTTGCTACAGTTCTTGAAATAGTTTGATAACAAGCAAGAAATGTTCATGGACCAATGACATGAACACATTGACATGGTCTATTGAATCTCTGTATAATAGGCAGCTTTTACGGATTGCCTAGAATATAGCTGTTGCTCTCATCCTCTGACTGAGGAGTTTATTCTGCTCCCTTCAGGTCGAAGGTTTCAGATGCTTTTTAGTAGGACAAAACTTTACAGAAATAGCTTTGTCCCATTATCTATTGTTGCTCTGAATCAATTGTATTATTTAAAAGGTACTTTTGTATGTGTATATGTGGGTATGTATATGTGTGATTACATTTTTTGTATCAAATGCCAAACTTTGCTGCAACAAGAATCTACAGGTACCAATAAAGTCAATTCAGCTCCACTCAACTATACATTTGCTTTAGTATTTTTTGTCAGATCATCAAAATACATGTACTTCTGTAAAGCTTTATATGAATGAAAAGGATTTTGTCAATGACCTGGTTGCACATTACATATATTTACTACTGTAAACATTACAGTAAATTATGCATAGATGCATGCAGTAGCCCTAACCCTAGCGCTAGTAAGTGCATTTAATAGTTTTATTTAATTACACAACAAAACCGTGTCAAACTAAAGTGTCACTTTTGATTTGACATTATAGCAAAGTGCATTTCAGTATCATAGTCAAAGTCTTTTTTTCTTGTTGTTTTCAGAGAGAGAGACGGCTTCTTGAGAACCGACGTCTTGACCTGGATGTTTGCAAAGCTCGGCTAAAGAAAGCAAAGTTAGCAGAGGCCAAGGCAGCTGTAAGCTCTTATTTTGACTTATCTTAACATCATCATGATCACAAGATTTCTCCTATAACCGCCCTCTTCTCATAAAGCACGGTTAAGGTCTCTCGAGGGTCATTTCAGGAAGTGTGCTGTCCAGCAAGGACACTCACTGTTTAGACCAAAACCCAAATCATATATACACTTGAAGAACCACTAAATAGACTACTGAGATTACTGTTACAGTTAGATTTTGAGAAATAGCTTGATGCATTTTCCAATGAGCAATACATTCTTATAGTGTCACTTTATTTTGACGATCCTGTTTAGAAATTCGGCTGACTTGCTTTGCAAGTACATGTCAATTAATTCTACTAACCCTAAAATAACAGTTTACTAATATTTCAATGAGATTTAGTTGCTATAATAGTCAACAGAATGTCTATAAAGGACCATTTAAAATTAAGTGTTATATATATATGGTGACATGGTGGCTCAGTGGTTAGCACTGTCGCCTCACAGCTAGAAGGTCGCTGGTTTGAGTCCCGGCTGGGTCATTTTGGTGTTTCTGTGTGGAGTTTCATTTACTTTCATTTTGAGTGTCACGTAATCCTTCAGAAATCATTCTGATTTGCTTATTTATTTAAAAATGTATCATTATTAAAGTTGAAAAACCTTGATGTTTAATGTTGTTTTTTCAGGTCACTTCGATGATTGGAAATGTCCCAAAAAATGACAGAGACCATGTGTAGCAAATCTGATTTTTATCATTGCTAAATCTGATTTTTATCCTTGTTAAAGACTTTGTTTAATAGTGTAAAGGCTTGCTTCATATTTTTGTGGAAATATTAATCTTACCTTTCAAAAATGCCAATCAGTATTTCTTTTAAAAAGTACTAATAATCAGTAATAAAATGCATCTTGGGATTTTGATACTTGCTAATGTAGTCACAGGCATTTTTTTTAAAGGGAATCCTGGTGGGTATCAAGACACGTATGGCTTAATAGAATGTAAATGATGCGTCTTTGTGAAATATGCACAACACAACACATTTACGTTATTCAAAAAAAATCCACATTTTATTTATCATTTTGAACCATAATTTTGAACCGCATTTGTTTTCGATGATGTAACTTGGGTGGGCCGCTTCTGGCGCTTTATCAGTTATGCACCACAACTAGTGATACAAAATCATGTCATTGAATACAATAGCAGTGCACATGGCCCAAGATAAACTGGAATAAATGTGTATTTTTTTGAATAATGTAAAGTTCAAAGGGGCATAATTTACATGTCTTGATACCCAGGGTTCCTTTTAAATAAGTGTCAAACAATAAGAACATTACACAGCAATTATTCATCAAAGGGGATTTTTCTCTTTTTAGTCATCATGATGTCAGTATAATTGGAAATCACAAACTGTACTTTGTACAGAATATAGCATAGCCATTCAGCAAGTTTTTTTTTGCATTAAACAAAAGTATAATAAGACCTTTACAATGTTACAAATGGTTTTGTATTAAATTTTGAACACATTCATTAATGAATCATTTAATAATCGTTGAGCAGCATTAATAACTGAATATAACAGATCAGCAATTCAGCATATCAGAATGGATTCTGAAGGATCAGGTGACATCAAAGACTGGATTAATGATACTAATAATTCAGCTATAAAATGCAGGAATAAATTACATTTTTAAAAGTATTCATAATAATAATAATATTAATAATAATAATAATAATAAGGGCTAGGTCAGTTGGCATTTCTGTGTGGAGTTTGCATGTTCTCCCCGTGTTTGCCTGGGTTTCCTCCTGGTGCTCCGGTTTCCCTCACAAGTCCAAAAACATGTGGTATAGGTGAGTTGGGTAAGCTAAATTATTTATTATTAAATAATAATACCTTTTATTTATAGGCGACTTTCCAAGCACTCAAGGGCACCTTACAGTATATGGCGAGCACGTCATAAAAACAGAAGCTATGGAAAGCAAAATAGACAGGATATTAAACCAACAAATCATTAAAAGCTATTCTGAATAAAAAAGCTTTGTCTGAGATTGCAAGTAGTGTCTACCTGACGAATGTGGAAAGGTAGGGAGTTTTATAACAAAACTAAAAGCTATGCGACCAATTGACTTAAAGTTTGAATGATTAACAATTCAGCAGAAGATGATCTCAGCGAGTGCAACGGAGTGTATAATTGAAGATCAGAAAGATGATTGATTTAGTGATAAATATACCCTTGGTGAGCAGAAGAGGCTTGATATTTTAAAAAGAAAGGTTTAGGTTTTTAAACTTTAGTGCATAACTATCTATTTAAAAAAAGTATTAATAAGTATTAAAATGAACAAAGATTAGTAATATTTAAAGTGATAGTTTTAATTCTGTCATATTTTACCCATCCGCCACTTGTTTCAAACCTGTTTCGTTCTTTTGTTGAATGCAAAGGAAGATATACTGAAGAATATTGGAAAGCAACAGCCATTTACTTCCACATTATTATTATTTTTTTATTCCTATTATTTTTGTTCCTATTATGTCAATGACTAATGGTTTACAACATTCTTCAGAATATATTATGTGTTCAACAAAAGAAGGAAACTCACTAAAGATTAGAACCAATTGATAGCAATAAATGGTGAGGAAATGTTCATTTTTGAGTGAACTGTCCCTTTAACAGTAGTTGTTAACTGATGTGAACTAACGAATGGTGTTATTCAGCATTATTATGACTACGAACAAACTCACTAGCCCCTGGTCACTCCTTATTACTTTTGATATACGTTGTCCCATGTTGTATATGGGCATTGTTAAAGTGAGTCTGTGGTTCATTGTGTTTTCTTAACTGACAAAGGGTCATTTACAGTGTTATATTTGTTATGTGGAAACCTTGGAAGTGGAAATGGAAGATTCATGTCTGGGAAGCTTTGAGTCAGAGGGAATATGAATATGTCATCTGTGAATGAGCGAATCTAATCTACTTTCACTTATATGCGTTTGCCTTTTCGTTGAATCAAGATTTTGCCTTCACTGGATGTGACTTACTCATAGAGCTGAGTCACGTTCTGTTGTTTTTTTCTCTAGTTGACCCTTTTTGGGTGTGATTTAAATTGATTTCCCATTGGCACATTTTGTGTTACTAACCCAGTGGACCCCTGTAGCACATCTGGAAATATGTCGTCAAGTGCACAGTTAAAAGGGGTTTTCAGTTATTAAGACTGCATCACACTTTAATATTAATGTTATCCTATTCTTCAGGAGGAACCTGGCTGTCTATTATGTGTGTGTATGTGTATATGTGTGTATATATATATGTGTGTGTGTGTGTGTGTGTGTAAGGCAATACCATTATAAGTCTGTCACCAAAGGATGTTTTGTTTTATTTTTTCTGAAGGTCATATAGGTTTGATTGTGTGCTCATGTGTCGGATCTTTTCCTTTCCATGTACAAACACTAACACGTCTCTCTGTTATTATTCTCACAGTGTGAGGGAGATGTGAGTATCTGTGTGGGTGTGTGTGTGTATGTCTGTGTGCGTGTGTCTTTCATTCATGGCTGCCTCCAGCAAACATTTACTTGTTCTGACCTTTGAACACCTGAATCAACAAAATAAGGAATATTCCTGTCAAATCTCTAAATTTTTAAGTTAAGTCACTAAATACAATCTTTAACATGATTCATATTATAGGGCTCAAGAATGCCCATGGAATCTCTATTTGTCTGTCTGTCTATCTTCCTGTCTGTCTCTCTCTATATAAATGAAAAACAATGGATGGATGAATAGATAGATAGACAATTGATTTGATTGTTTGCTAGACAGACAGACAGACAGACAGACAGACAGACAGACAGACAGACAGACAGATAGATAGATAGAGTTGCAATCAGAATTATTAAACCCTCCTTTGAATTTTGTTTTCTTTTTTTTAAATATTTCCCAAATGATGTTTAACAGAGCAAGGAAATTTTCATAGTATTTCCTATAATATTTTTTCTTCTGGAGAAAGTCTTATTTGTTTTATTTCGGCTAGAATAAAAGCAGTTTTTAATTTTTTAAAAAACATTTTAAGGTCAAAATCATTAGTTCTTTTAAGCTATATTTGTTTTCAATGGTCTACAGAACAAACCATCGTTACACAATAACTTGCCTAATTACCCTAACCTGCCTAGTTAACCTAAATAACCTTGGTAAGCCTTTAAATGTCACTTTAAGCTGTATAGAAGTGTCTTGAAAAATATCTAGTAAAATATTATTTACTGTCATCAATGCAAAGATAAAATAAATCAGTTATTAGAAATTAGTTATTAAAACTATTATGTTTAGAAATGTGTTGGAAAAATCTGCTCTCCGTTAAACAGAAATTGGGGAAAAAAATAAACAGGGGGGCTAATAAATCAGGGGGTTTAATAATTCTGATTGCATCTGTAGATGGATGGATGGATGGATGGATAGATAGATTTGATTGTTTGATAGACATAGATATATAGATAGATAGCTAAAAATACAGAAGGAAAGGAAAAGATATAAAATGGTCAGTTAGAAAGCTTGTTAGGAAATGAAACAAATGTGAAACTCCTTCTATTGCTGTGTATTTGCTGTAAATAAGTGATGCATAAGTGTGTACAGTATCATTCAGCAGTTGGGAAAATTGCTCGGCACATTGGAATTTAGATGTTTTTGTCTGCTTTAACTTTAATTCATCATCATATATAAAGCTCGTCAGGGGACATCGACACCAGAGTTTTGTGCTTTTCATGCTACATATCTAAGCAGAGCAGAAAAAGCAACTATTGTTATCAATCTACAGTGTCATGCAGCTGTACTAAGATGTAAGATGTGTACTAACACATTCTTTTGTGTTAACTGTGGTTGTTCATAATATATTACTCCTGCAAAAGGACTGATGAATAACAGTTTAATTTTTACAGTTAGTTTGGGACTTGAGTTGGTTATTTTTTATCACTTTAGACCAGGGGTGCTCAACCCTATTCCTGGCGATCGACCTTCCTGCAGTTTTCAGTTGTAGCCCTTATCAAACACACCTGCCTGTAATTATCAAGTGCTCCTCACGTTCTAAATAATTGGTTCAGGTGTGTTTGATCAGGGTTGGAGCTGAAATCAGCTGGAAGGTCGATCGCCAGGAATAGGGTTGAGCACCCCTGCTTTAGACACTGAAATTGCTTAATTCATTAATTTTTTTCTTGCTCCTGGTTTATTTTTATTCTTATATATTTTTGTTGTGGAGTGGAATGAAGTGATACAAAAAAAGCAGCAACTTCCCTAATTTGCCTGTTTTGTGTGTGTGTGAAAGGTTACAGGCTGATTCGTCACTTATTTTTATTTGAATGTTAAAAAAAGAAACATTCTTGTCTACTGGGTTAGTTCATGTGGACACATGATTCTTTGTCAAATTCTGTTTTCCCCCCTCCACCTGTAGGCTGCGCCTGACTTTCAGGAGACTAGGCCACGAAATTATGTTCTGTCCGCCAGTGCATCTGCGGTAAGAAGACTGCAGACCCTTAGCTTTAGAAATCCTGCCTCCATTCTCTCTATCTCTATCTCTAACTGACCCCCATTTGCACTCATTTCCACACATATATTTGCAGCTTTTCAATATAGATTAGCAGGATGTACAGTCAGTTCTCTGTGGTGGAGGAATAGCTTTGTGTCTCTGCTGATGCTTTTCAGCCCAAAACAAAGTAACTAAAAAGATTAGTCACCATTGTTGCACTTTTGCTTTGTCACATCCTCTGCTGATTTTTTTTCCCATTACCCATAATTTTAGATGATTGAAATGTGAAGGTGAGGAAAGGATTTTTTTTTCCATCATCCCACTCTCTTACTTCTCTCATTTCATGCAGTGGGATAGGGAAGTTGATGAATCACATCTGGCTGACAGAGAAAAGGTTGTATTATCATAAAGCCGAAGTGAAACCTTAGTTTAAGTAGTGAGCTTAAACATGTGCAGTATTTATTGCCTGTAGTCAGTTATGGTAGCATCTTTTTTTTTTTTTTTTTCCTAATAACTTTTCAAAACCCATCGTTTAAAACTAGTCCTGTTTTCCTCTGTCATTGTTTTCCCTCAGTAACATTGTCTTATGATGTTGTGTGTTTTTGTGCTTTTTCCTCTTGTTTGTTTGATTAATGTTTTGCTGACAGCATATGCAATACATGTGCATATGTTTTTTTTGTTGTTGTTGTTGTATATAGTATTTGCAGTGTTTGTGTGTGGATATTTGGTTGTACACTGTAAAACCCAAAAAGTTAAAGTAACTTAAACCATTTAAGGAAACCGATTGTAACAAACCATTTGAGTTCAAAAACTAATCCTAATGAGTACTGTGAACTTAATACATTTGAGTGAATGAAGCAATTTGAGCACAGTAAAACCCAATAAATGAAGAGAACTCAAACCAACTGAGTACTGTAAAACCCAATAAGTTAAGGCAACTCAAACCGTTTGAGGAAACCGATTGCTACAAAACATTTGAGTTAAAAAACTAATCTATACGAGTACTGTGAACTTATTCCATTTAAGTTGAAGTAATGAGGTATTTAATTAACTTATTACTTTCAACACTGAGTTCAAAACTCTTTTCAAATTAGTAGATTTAACTTTCAGTACATTTTAACTACACTCATTTCATTTGATAAAGATAACGGTTGGGTTTTATAGTGTAAATATTACAGCTCAAAAGGCTGGGGATACAGATACTCATTTCTTAAAAATATATAGGTAAAGACAAAATGATTAGTCCTCCTGTGAAATTTTAAATTCATTTTTAAATGTTTCCCAAGTGATGTTTAACAGACCAAAGACATTTTTCTTGCAACATTTCCTAAAGGGTTACATTTCTTCTGGAAAGTGTTAATTCTTTCTGTTTGCCTGGAATAAAACTATTTAAAGAATAGCATTTTTTTCTTTCAATTGCCTACACTGTAAAAAAATTACTCAACTTAAAATCAACTCCATTTACCGAGTCAAGTGCAGTACTTGGGTTGAAAGTTGAGTCAACTCAAAATGTTCTGCAGCAAGTTGCCCTATACTGTTTTGAGTTGTCAACTTTTTTTACAGTGTACAAAAGAAACCACGTTTGTCAAAGTTGTGACTTGCCTCATTAACCTAACTTGCCTAACATAATAGTAATTAAGCCTTTATATTGAATTTGATGCTGAATACTGGTATATTGTAAAATCTCTCAGTTAAACAGAAATGGGGGAAAAAATAAACAGGGGGTCTAATAATTCTGACTTCAACTGTTTGTGTGTGTATGTGTGTGTATATATGTATGTGTATGTATGTATGTATGTATGTATGTATGTATGTATGTGTGTGTGTATATATATATATATATATATATATATATATATATATATATATATATATATATATATATATATATATATATATATATATATATATATATATATATATATATATATATATATATATATATATATATATATATATATATATATATATATACAGTTGCAATCATAATTGTTCAACCCCCTGATTTATTAGCCCCCCTTTTTATTTTTTTCCCCCAATTTCTGTTTAACGGAGAGAAATTTTTTTCAACACATTTCTAATCATAATAGTTTTAATAACTGATTTATTTTATCTTTGTCATGATGACAGTAAATAATATTTGACTAGATATTTTTCAAGACACTTCTATACAGCTTAAAGTGACATTTAAAAGCTTAACTAGGTTAATTAGGTTAACAGGGCAGGTTAGGGTAATTAGGCAAGCTATTGTATAATGATGGATTGTTCTGTATACTATTGAACAAATATATAGCTTAAAGGGGCTAATAATTTTGACCTTAAAATGGGTTTTAAAAAATTAAAAACTGCTTTTATTCTAGCTGAAATAAAACACATAAGACTTTCTCCAGAAGAAAAAATATTATTAGACATACTGTTAAAATTTCCTTGTTCTGGTTAACATCATTTGGGAAATATTTAAAAAAAAAAAAAAAATTCAAAGGGGTATCAATAATTCTGATTGCAACTGTGTGTATATATATATATATGTATATATATGTATATATATATATATATATGTATATATATGTAGATATATATATATATATATATATGTATGTATATATATGTATATGTATATATATGTATATATATATATGTATATATATGTATATATATATATATGTATATATATATATATATATATATATATATATATATATGTATATATATATATATATATATATATATATATATATATATATATATATATATATATATATATATATATATATATATATGTACATATATATACATATACAAATATATATACATGTACACAAGTCAGAATTTTTAGCCTCCCTGTTTTCCCCCATTTCTGTTTACTGGAGAGCATATTTTTTCAACACATTTCTAAACATAATAGTTTTAATAACTCATTTCTAATTACGGATTTATTTTATCTTTGCCATGATAACAGTAAATAATACTTTACTAGATATTTTTCAAGATACTTCTATAAAGCTTAAAGTGACATTTAAAGGCTTAACTAGGCAGGTTAGGGTAATTAGGCAAGTTATTGTATAATGATGGTTTGTTCTGTAGACTATCAAAAAAAAAATTAGCTTATAGAGGCTAATAATATTGACCTGAAAATGTTTTTTAAAAAATTAACTGCTTTTATTCTAGCCGAAATAAAACAAATAAGACTTTCTCCAGAAGAAAAAATATTATCAGACATACTGTGAAAATTTCCTTGCTCTGTTAAGCATCATTTAGAAAATATTTAAAAAAGCAAAGGGGGCTAATAATTCTGACTTCAACTGTATATGTATATATAAATATATTCTGTAAGGTCTAATTTGATTGGTCAGTCTTAGCTTCCAGTTGCCTCCTTCCAGTTATAAATAAAGTAAAATGAAATGATGTTTATTGTGGGAAAAATAGTTTTTTTTTTTTTTTTTTTTTTTTTTGCTTAACAAGGCTGTATTCGCTTGACCAAAATACAAGAAAAACGTTGATGTGAAGTGTTCAATACAAGTTAAAGTAACTAATTTCTGTTTGAATGTATTTTCAAATTTAATTTATTCCTGTGATTTAAAGCTGAATTGTAAGTGTTTATTACTCTAACCTTTGTGACCTGATCCTTCAAAAATAATTCTCATGAGATATTAATTTTGGGGATTGTTTTGATGATTGGAAATGTAAAACAACAGCATTTATTTGAAACTAAAACCATGTGCAACATTATAAAAGTCTTACCTGTAACTTTTGATCATTGCGATGCAGCCTTGCTGAATGTCTTTGATAGATTTTGTACTTGTACACATAATGTTATTACATGAGTCAAAACATGAAAGTTCCCCTTTATCGACATGTGCAGTGGAATGCATGGGGAACAAATGGTTTTATCCTATCACATTTATTGAAAATATTTATTTTAAAGATGCCCATGTATGTGATTACATTAGAATGTCTCTTTCAGTTCCTCAACGTGTTTATTTATTTATATATGTATTTGTTTTTGATGTTCGTTTATTAAATTTAACCTGAGCAATGTAGTCAGCATTTTTCCCATCCAGTGGGTGTGTATTTGTAAAGAGTGTCTCTCTGTTGTCATCATTGTTTTTCTCTTGTTGTTATGCTTCATGTTCCAGCTCTGGAGTGAGGAAGTAGATAAAGTGAGTATCAGGCAAGATCCACAGTCTGTTTTTAGACGTTTTTTTTTTTTTTTTGTTTGATTTCTTCCTCGCGTGTTAATTTACCCAATAGATGATTGCCTAATAAGAGCTGTCATTTCATAAAAAAATTGTCTGCTCTGTTTGAGTTTAAGCAAGATATACTGTTGAATGTTGGAAGGAACAGCTATTAACTCCATAGTCATTTTTTGTTCTAATTCTGGATGGCTGTTTTTTTTTTCAGCATTCTTTAGAATATCTTGTTTTGTGCTCAGCAAAAGAAAGAAATTCAGAAAGGTTTAGAACCACTTGAGTGTGGGTAAATGGTTACAAAATGTTCATGTGTTTTGGTGAACTATCCCTTTAATGGGAAAAAATGTACAATACAGATTCAGTAAATATTAAATTATAGTCACACAATCTGTCTATACAAATATGTGATCCTGGATCACAAAACCAGTCATAAATGTCAATATTCTGAAATATTTTCTAAATCTGAATAAATAAACTTTCTGTTGATCTATGGATTAAGATACCCAGTAAGCATTTTTTTTTTGTCTAGACGTCTATGTGCAGCCCAGAACTAAACTAATCATCAAACATATGGGAAGGAATGACTACACATGAGTAGTCTATTCTGTGTACGTGATGACTAGTCTAGTTTTGGGCTTTACTTAAAAGTATTACATTTTTTACTGACAGCCCAAATTTAGCCTTGTTTTTGCCAAGCTATCTGTTTAAACACACATTTGCTTGGTTGGTATTTGGTCGAGATATTTAGAAGTTTGAATGATTTTTGGCATATTAGAAAAATCTATAATTTTGACCTTTATAATGCATTTTTGACTATTCATACACACTCACCGGCCACTTTATTAGGTACACCTGCCCAACTGCTCGTTAATGCAAATTTCTAATCAGCTGAACACATGGCATTAATGCATGTAGACATGGTCAAGATGATCTGCTGCAGTTCAAACTGAGTATCAGAATGGGAAAGAAAGGTGATTTAAGGGACTTTGAATGTGGTATGGTTGTTGGTGCCAGCCGGACTGGTTTAAGTATTTCAGAAACTGCTGATCTACTGGGATTTTCATGCACAACCATCTCTAGGGTTTACAAAGAGAAAATATCCAGTGAGCAGCAGTTCTGTGGGCGCAAATGTCTTGTTGAGGCCGGAGGTCAGAGGTGAATGGCCAGACTGGTTTGAGCTGATAGAAAGGCAACAGTAACTCAAATAACCACTCGTTACAACTGAGGTATGCAGAAGAGCATCTCTGAACACACAACACATCAAACCTTGAGGTGGACGGGCTACAGCAGCAGAAGACCACACCGGTTCCTTCTCCTGTCAGCTAAGAAACTGAGGCTATTGTTCGCACAGGCTCACCAAAATTGAACAATAGAAGATTTGAAAAACGTTGCCTGGTCTGATGAGTCTCAATTTCTGCTGCGACATTCGGGTGGTAGGGTAAAAATTTGGCATCAACAACATGAAAGCATGGATCCATCCTGCCTTGTATCAAGTTCAGGCTGGTGGTGGTGGTGGTGTAATCATGTGGGGGATATTTTCTTGGCACACTTTGGGCCCATTAGTACCAACTGAGCAATGTGTCAACGCAACAGCTTTATTGTATTGTTGCTGACCATGTCCATCCCTTTATGACCACAGTGTACCCATCTTCTGATGGATACTTTCAGCAGGATAACGCACAATATCATAAAGCGCAAATCATCTCAGACTGGTTTCTTGAACATGACAATGAGTTCACTGTACTCAAATGGCCTCCACAGTCATCAGGCTCAACCCAATAGAGCACCTTTGGGATGTGATGAAACAGGAGATTGACATCATGGATCTGCAGCTGACAAATCTGCAGCAACTGCGTGATGCTATCATGTCAATATGGACCAAAATCTTAGGAATTTTCTAGTACCTTGTTGAATCTATGCCATGAAGGATTAAGGGAGTTCTGAAGGCAAAAGGGGCTATAGCCTGGTACTAGTAAGATGTACCTAATAAAGTGGCCAGTGAGTGTATATACCCATAACTTTAGACTGTGGTTCAGGGTCACATATGAAAATAAAACAGGAGCTATAAAAGAATCTCTGTAAAAATGAAAAACTGGATGTGTTATGAATTGATTCATTTGTATAGTCATTGCTCTCTACCTTTACCAAAAGACTTTTTCGTGACTGCAGTTGCAAAATTCAGCCATTTTTTGGTGTTAGAATTTATTATAAAAGGGTTTTCAAAAACGAATGAACAACATTGCCTTTTTCTATAAAATATATAGATTACATTATTTGCCTGAACTTTATCTATTATCTCAAACAGCAGTCAGTCTAATGACCAAAACTCATTTACTGTAATTAGTTTTTGTGTTTGTGTTTTTGACAATGCATACTTGAATACTTTTCACTGTGCATGTTTTATGTCTAAAACCACTAACAGTTGTCAATGGTGTTTTAATGATTTGGCGAGACGTTTAAGCACGTGTTGCTCCACATGAGTCTTGTGACCGATATGAGTAGTGGTTAAGGAGTCTGGCCTGTTCTCTCAGTCTGCTTCCCCATGGCTTCCTGTCTTCTCTCACTGTCCCTTTCAAAATTGTCTTTCGTGGTTTTACTCACAACAAGATTATAAAAGGAGGTGCTTTATTGCTTTAGGAAGAATGTTTATATTGGCTGAAGAAGACAAACCGATCCAAGATGACTATAAACAAATGCTATTTCAGCTATGTGGATAATGTGTGTGCGTGTGTGTGCTCCAGGCAGAGCATGAGTTGCGTGTGGCTCAGACGGAGTTTGACAGACAGGCAGAAGTGACTCGCCTCCTGCTGGAGGGCATCAGCAGCACTCATGTGAGTCTTTCTGCACTACTGACCATTCTGGACATTAAGGGGAGCGGGGCACAAAATAATGCTGGGTTAGTGTTGTAACACACATGCTTTAAACTTTTCCACACATGCAAGCATAACAAAACTGACAATTTATACTAGTAGCTATATCAACAGTATATAGAGTAGGGGTGCTCAATCCTATTCCTGGCGATCGACCTTCCTGCAGTTTTCAGTTGCAGCCCTTATCAAACACACCTGCCTGTAATTATCAAGTGCTCCTCACGTTCTAAATAATTGGTTCAGGTGTGTTTGATCAGGGTTGGAGCTGAAATCAGCTGGAAGGTCGATCGCCAGGAACATGGTTGAGCACCCCTGATATAGAGCATAGGTCTCAAAAACACAATTTCTGGAGGGCCGCAGCTCTAGTTTTGCTATAACCCTAATCAAACACAACTGATCCAAGTAATCAAAGTAATCAAGGTAATCAAGACCACTCTGAAACACTTCGATTAGTTGGATCAGCTGTCTTAGAATAGGCTTGGAACAAAACTTTGCAGAGCTGCGGCCCTCCAGGAATTGAGTTTGAGACCTACAGTATGATATAGAGGGAAATTTTTGTCAAAATATATTTGTTGACCCATAGCAAGATTCTGACTGAAATACATTTTTAATTTCAGTTTTTGGTGCTTTTATAACCCTCCTGTTGTCTTGGCTCCTGTATGATAAAAAAAAATTAATTTAGTTAAATATTTGCCATTTTAATCTAAAATAATTTTATTAAAATAAGGGAAACAGTTAATAAATTATAAAAACACATTATTTTTTTCTATTTCACTTTAATTTTTGCATGTTATATGGGTCTCCGTAACATTTAGATTTTAGTATTATATATATTTTTTTTAGCAAATTAATATAAAATATTATACCAGTGCCTGTCTTTTTGAAATTGGTTAATATTTCTTTCTATTTAAACAAAATAAGTTCTTTATTTTACTCCTTTAAATTGACCTTCCATTGCAGGTGAACCACCTGCGCTGTCTGCATGAGTTTGTGGAGGCTCAGGCTGCTTATTACGCTCAGTGTCACAGGCACATGCAGGACCTTCAGAAAGAACTGAGCAGGTAAGAACTTCACTAGGGGACTTTTACATTTGGGATTTAGAAGCGGTGTTAGCACCACTTTGAAACCTTGCTTTTAAATGTCATGTGCCTCATATTCATCATGCTCTCTGGACACACTTTGTTATGAAATAGATATTACAAAACATCTTCTTCATATCAGCTTTTGTTTTCTGCTTTTTTTCTCAGTGCAAACGGAGATACGTGAGTAACTTTTACCATCAATCTGAAAAAGGGAAGATTTTACTGACAGTGTTTAAGCAATTGTGTTTATGTGACTGAGGGATAAAAAGGCTTTTGACCTTTATGTCCTGTCTGTTTCATGAGTGAGTAACACCTTATGTTTCATCACCATATGCAATAGACATTTGCCATGTCTCACCCAATTCATCTGAAACAGTTTTGGTTTGTGATTGAAAAAGAGCCTTGTCTCCCACCATCACAACACAAACACACCGGGTTTGGAAATTAATTGAGACTTTGGGCAAAAATGGCACAAATTTATCAATTAGACCAGTGTGTATGTATGTGTGTATGTATATATATATATATATATATATATATATATATATATATATATATATATATATATATATATATATATATATATATATATATATGTATATATATATATATGTATATATATATGTATATATATAGATATGTATCTATGTATATATAGATATGTATGTGTGTGTGTATGTATATATATACATACATACATACATACATACGTACGTACGTGCGTGCATGCATGCATGCATGCATGCATATATATATATATATATATATATATATATATATATATATATATATATATATATATATATATATATATATATATATATATATATATATATATATATATATATATATGCATAAAACCTTAGAAAAATCAGTCTTGAGATATTTCTTGGCCCAGTCTTGACATTTCAGCTTGTGTGTCTTGTTCAGTGGTGGTCGTTTTTCAGCCTTTCTTACCTTGGACCTTGTCTCTGAGTATTGCACACCTTGTGCTTTTGGGCACTCCAGTGATGTTGCAGCTCTGAAATATGGCAAAACTGGTGTCAAGTGCCATCTTGGCAGCTGCACGCTTGACTTTTCTCAGTTCATGGGCAATTATTTTGCGCCTTGGTTTTTCCACACGCTTGCGACCCTGTTGACTATTTTGAATGAAACGCTTGATTGTTCGATGATCACGCTTCAGAAGCTTGGCAATTTTAAGAGTGCTGCATCCCTCTGCAAGATATCTCACTATTTTTGACTTTTCGGAGCCTGTCAAGTCCTTCTTTTGACCCATTTTGCCAAAGGAAAGGAAGTTGCCTTATAATTATGCTCACCTGATATAGGGTGTTGATGTCATTAGACCACACCCCTTCTCATTACAGAGATGCACATCACCTAATATGCTTAATTGGCAGTAGGCTTTCGAGCCTATACAGCTTGGAGTAAAACAACATGCATAAAGAGCATGATGTGGTCAAAATACTAATTTGCCTAATAATTCTGCACTCCCTGTATATATCTATACACACACACACACACACACACACACACACACACACACACACACACACACACACACACACACACACACATACACACATACACATACATATATATATATATATATATATATATATATATATATATATATATATATATATATATACATACACATCTATCTATCTATCTATCTATAATATAATATAATATAATATAATATAATATAATATAATATAATATAATATAATATATAATATAATTTCGTTGACAACTTTACAGTTTAGTATATTTTTCTCTGGCCCACCACCTTCAGTCCAGTATAGTTTTTGGCCCTTCATAGGAAAAAGTTTGGGCACCGCACACTCACAGACACACATATGCATGCTCGCAGTTGAAGTCCAAATTATTGGCTTTTTTATTATTCAGCAGATCAAGGACATTTTCAAGGAAAGTATATACATTTTATTTTGGCTAGAATAAAAGCGTTTTATTATTAAAAGAATTTACTTTTTTATTTTAAGGTCAATATTATTAGCCCACTTAAGCAGTACTTTTTTTTTTAAAGAACAAACAGAACCTACAGAACAAACCATTGTTGTACAATGACTTGCTTAATTACCCTAATTCACCCAGTTAAACCTATAAATTAAATCACACCTTAAGCGGAGTACTATCATCTTGAAAGATATCTAGTAAACCATTATTTACTGTCATCATGGCAAAGATAAAAGATATCCGTTATTAGAAATGAGTTATTAAAATGATTGTTTAGAAATGTGTTGAAAAAATCTTCTCTCCATTAAACAGAAATTGGGGAAAAAAATAAAAGAATTAAAATTTAAAAGGAGGGCTAATAATTCTGACTTCAGCTTTATATATAAATATATATAATATATATAATAATACATATCTAAACATACAAACACAGAGTCTCTGATTTTGACTGTGGTTCCAGGTTTCCTAATGCTTTTGCTGTGAACGCCTCCACATCAGGGGTGTCAGCAGGCCCTTCTCCCCTTTCCACTGGCACACAACCTGGGCCTTCATCACCCAGTTGTCCACCAAACCCTCCCAATGCCCTGGAGTCCAACACACTGAAGATTGAAGAGGTCAAAGCTCCCGCCACTGGCACTCGCAAGGCTAAAGTGCTGTATGACTACGATGCTGCAGATACAAGTGAACTTTCTCTTCTCGCAGACGAGGTAAAAGCTGATCAAAAACAGAAGCTTTCACTTTTCTCTTTCTGAAATAATGTATAAAAGGCTAAGAGTAGTAGTCATTCCATGTCAACTCAACCAGAGATACTCCAGCTCAAATTTGACATCTTTTTCATAATTTTCTTCTAAAGAAAGGCAAACGTACAGTAAATAGCAATCATGAGGTTTGTACAGTACATTTCAGTTGGGATTTTGAGTCAAATTAGAGGGCTGTAAAATGTCTATGGAAAGATGGCTGCAGAATTATGTACACTGAGACTGGGGTCAAGTCTATTGACTTTAGCAATCTTTGCTGCATATATACAGTATTCAACATTTGAAGTGGATTAAAAACGTTTTCCAAAATTGTCCCAAGACAAGAATGGGTGTTCAATAGATTTAGGTCCACTTTGATAAAAGGTGGTGATCCACTTCAAATGTTGACTAAAATGTGTGTGTGTGTGTGTATCATTTTTTAAAGGCCTTACATTATTCATTGAGATAATAAGATTGTGTTAAAATGGTTAATTTTGATCAAAAGACAAATCTGGGTCACTTTTTTTCTACAGTTGATACTTAGTATAGTTGAAGAATGAGGAACAAGAACAAATCTGAAGGACAAAATATATTGAAGCTAGAACTGTGTCTTTTTTATTTTAGATATATTTTATTGAATGTTTTAGTGCAAAAACATGTCAGAAATTTACATTGAATAATAAGATAATATCCGGGGCGACGCAGTGGCGCAGTAGGTAGTGTTGTCACCTCACAGCAAGAAGGTCGCTGGTTCGAGCCACGGCTGGCTCAGGTGGCATTTCTGTGTGGGTGCTCTGGTTTCCCCCACAGTCCAAAGACATGCGGTACAGGTGAATTGGAAAAGCTAAATTGTTTGTAGTGTATGCGTGTGAATGGATGTTTCCCAGTGATGGGTTGCGGCTGGAAGGGCATCTGCTGCGTAAAAACGTGCTGGATAAGTTGGCGGTTCATTCTGCTGTGGCAGATTAATAAAGGGACTAAGCCGAAAAGAAAATGAATGAATAAGATAATATCCATCATTCATATAACTTGAATCCTGACCCCCACATGAACAAATTATAACAAAAAATAATAATAAAATTAAATTGAAATTAAATAAACTAACATCTAAAATAAATAAATTAGAACTGTCTTTTCTCGATCAAAACAGCACATGCCTCACTGAACAAGATTTTCCATACCTGTATCTGAAGAAGTATCTAATGTAGTTTTAGATTCCGTATTAAAAGCCATTTTAGATCATGCAATTTCAGAATTTATAAAGGCAGCATATATGGTTACGATTCTGCACATTTGAGCACTTGTTAGCTTCAAAAGCTGTTAAAATGATTTGAACCTGATCCAAATATAGAATCTTATGATCTGAGAACTGAAAGTAAGATGATGAGCCTCAGCTTGTCCTTTTTGTCATGTTTTTAGCACTATGCATGCAGTTATTTTGGAAAAAGCCAAACAAGCCACATTTCTTGTTTTGGAATATTTTTTGTCAAGCATGCACTATAAATACAAGCACAAGTGACAGCTGTATGGAAAGTGATCCTCTTTTTAACTGTTGCTACAAGGGTCAGACTCAACAATATAGATATGGAGATTCCCGTTAGATTAAAATAAAATAAAAATAGTTAAGAAACTGAATCTTGAATCAGTAATACTTTAGTTACAGGCATGCATATTTGGATTTTTTTATTTTAGATAGGACATGTTTCTACCCTTAACCCTTCTCTCTTTTTTTTGACCATTGAATGTATAAATCAACTATTTAATTGTGGAGCCACATCCTGTCTCTGGAGTGTTGCAGAATCAAAATTGGAGAACGACCAATTACTGCTTAGTCTTATTTGAGGTTATCCTAACAGGATAAGGGGAAGTGTATTTCATGAGTTGCAATGCCAAAGTGTGTGTGTATCATTTAGGGACACTTCATTGTGTTCCATAGCCGTATATAAAACTAAGCACCTAGGAGATTATATAACATATTGTACATTATAACAAACTGTAAGCTATTGAGAACAACATTAACTTGTGTAAAATCTATGCCTCGTTTTGAGCCCCATACAAAAAAATAGCGAACTACAGTTTTTCTCAGTCACTTTGGCTACGCTCACACTGCAGGGCTTAGTGCTCAAATCTGATGCATGGCTGTTTACATTGTTGTTATAAATGTGGCCAGAATCAAATGTCCAGTGTGAACAGATCATGGTCTTAAAACTGACCCGGATGCACAAAAGTAAAGTTACAGTTATGACTAATAAGACTAATAAGACTGCTAATACTAGTGTGTATCTCAGCATTTGAAACCTAAAATACTGCAAGTCTCTTGTGATTGAAAACACTGATTATTTGTGATTTGTGACAAAAACAGATCTGAAACACATGTGGGCAAAAAAAAAATCAGATATGGGACACATCTGCCTGCAGTGTGAACGTAGCCTTTGGTTCATCTCTCAGATCAGAATTGAAATTTGCAAAACAGTAAATGCATTTCTCAAAAAGCTGCGTACAAATAGCAAAACCCCATGGATTACCAGCAAAAGCCAGTCTCTTGCACAAAATCTTAGTTCATCTCTCAAAACTAAATTTCTGTGTTAATAAATGTGTCAGTGCCATCAGAATGACAAATTCTTGTGTCATTGATTACGGATCAGTAAGACAGTCAAATTAATTAGTCATGTTGTCAATATAACTGTTCTAGAGAGGTGTTCTGATGTAAATTATGGCTATTTCATTTTTTGCTGTTTGTACTGTAATTAGTTGCCAGATCATGTCATTGTAATACAGAAAGGAAAAGACAGCACTGCATAGCACAAAGAAACAAAACAAAAGTAGAAATGTGAACATGGGACAATCTGCTTTGAGATGCACCTTCATTAGAAAAAGTCCACCTTCATTAGAAAAATCACCTGGGGGAAATGTACCAATTGTAGACAGATTTAGGAAAGAGGTCTAATGGAAATGTATAGAAAAATGCATTATGACAAAATATTACGGCAACCTGTTCAGCCATTTTTGCATGTAAAGACTCATGCCATAAACAAGATATTAAATGTTCTGGGGGGTGAGACTATTCAACAGAGACCAAAATAATACATTTTGATCAACATGACATAAGCAATTGATAATGCAGGTAACATCTGAGGATTGCACATAACCATATTCATGGATGTACAAAAGCATTTTGTTCAAAGGAATGGGAAACTGCTTTTCTGATGTGCACAAGTGAACAATGATGTAAAGTCTTGAGAATTTCAATCCTGATCTGAAAAGTGGACCAAAGTGACTGAGAAAAACTGTAAATATACATTTGTGGTATGTCATAACTTGGCTTTTATCACAATAAAAAATGTTCTTTAAATAAGGTTTATTTGATATGATATATGTGTATTTTAGTTCACCTCATGCCACAAGTCCTTTACATTGAACAGAATTTAAAACAGACAAGGGAATGAAAAATATAAAACAAAACGATGTTAAATAACATTTAGCATAAATATTAACCCTATTTTTTAAAGTGAAACTGAAACTATCAGCATGTGGGACGTGCTATACAAGAACTCAAATGCATCTCTCATTCTGCATTGATCCAACAGTTTTGCTTGTTTGATGTTGATTGCATTATAAAAGTTGCTTGTTTCACTATAATAAAAGTAATATAGTACGTTTGTTAAGTACTATTGACCTGCTTAAATTTGAATATCAACTTGTATACTGCAAGCGTGTGTAATTATTATTTATTTTAATTATGATAAAATAATCATTTTTTTCTTCTATAGTCATCCTCTGTTACTATTTTAGGATTTTAGTTTTTTTCCTTTCAGATGTAAAATCCCAATTCTATTGTTGTACCTCTTCCCCTTCCACTTGGCCCTTGAAACAGAGTGTTAAGGGGAAGGGTTTAAAAATTTACCCCTAAGAAATGGGACAGCACTACAACACCTGCACACATCATCATATGTCATCGCTATCTCTTGCTTTATGTGAGATTGACGATCACGACTGCTGTAGTTATTCTAGTTGTGTTATTTTTTGATATTTTTCTTCAGGAAATCACTAAAGGCAACGATATTATGTTATCATAATGATCTAATGTGGCAATAAGATCGTAGCTGTACTGTGCATTTACACAGTGGCCATATTCATCTATGTAAACACACAAAAAACATAGCAGACACTGTAAAAAGGTCATTCCCAGTCACTAGACTTTTCTGACAGGGTATTTGAGCGTCATCGAGTGTCAGAACGTTGTGGGACTATACCGGAGTTATTATTAGGGATTATATATCGCGAAATTTAGCGGTTTTTATTCTAGCTTTTTTTTTTTTTTTTTTAAAGCATGATGGTAAAACATGAATACTGTTATGAATGTATTAAAACGTGTTTGTTTGTTTGTTGTAAAAATTCGTAGTATTGACAAAAAATACTAATTTGTGCATCTCCTTACTTCCGTGTGCAACCATGCTGCCGTTGTAGATGGTGTATTGGTACCCCTTGGTTTCGAGTGTAGTCCTGAAAAATCTCTGTTTGAAGGGGTATCTATCCCTTCCTCTTAGCCCTACGCCTTCAAGCTAAAGAGAATTGGGACACCCCTACCTGTTCACATGAACGCACAAAACAAGGGGTAAGGGGAAGGGCTATGGCCCAATCTCAATTCTACCCCTTAGCCCTTCCCCTTACCCCTACTCCTCATATTGCGCGTTCACATAAAGGGGTAAAGGTGGTCCAATTCTCTTTCTTAAAGGCGTAGGGCTAAGGGGAAGGGCTAGATAGCCCTCGAAAGAGAGATTTTTCAGGACCACATTTAAAACGAAGGAGTAAATTTCCCAGAATACACCAGCCACAACGGCAGGATAGCTGCACCCGGAAGTCAGGAGATGCCCAAATTTGTATTTTTTGTCATTATTATGAATTTTTTCGACAAACAAGCACATGTTTTAATATATTCATAACAACGTTTGCGTTTTACCGTCATGCTTTAAAAAAGCCCCCGCTAAAATATCTATAATCCCTAATAATAACTCCTGTATAGCAGTCCCACAACATTCTGGCACTCGATGACACTCAAATACCCCGTCTAGTGGCTGAGAATGAGCATTTTACAGTGTCTGTCATAATGTTAATGTTGTTTTTGTGTGCTTACACTGATGAATATGGCCAGGGTGTAAATGCACAGTACAGTTAGGAGCTTATTGCCACATTATATGTCATGATAACATGATATCGTTGCCTTCAGTGATTTCCTGAAGATACATACCAAAAAATTTCGCAACTGGAATAACTACAGCAGAGACGTTCATCTGATCTCATATGAAGCAAGAGATTACGATGACATACTGTATGATGCCAAGGGGAAGTGAAAGGGAAAGGGGCAGAGGTACAAAAATAGAATTGTGATTGGGCCTAAGGGGTAGAATTGGGATTGGGCCATAGTTTAAACAAAAGCCAATGTCAAAGACACTGTAGATAAAGTAAATTCATCTTGAAGCCATTAGGAATCAATAAGCCCTCTTGGTGGCTTTCTTGCAGTCTGCGTCACTCATCCGTCTCTGACATGCACAACTGTGTTAATCTATCCTGGAAAAGCTTCAAAGGAATGTTTACAGATGTTTTCCGTCAATGCACATCTATTAACATTTGTTCATACACGTCTGCTACTACGTTATATGTAGAATGTGGAGGAATGTGCTGATGGCGACACACCCAAGGGTCTTTTTCATGTTATTGTTTGTTTCTTTATAGCTGATTACGGTGTACACGGTGCCCGGCATGGACCCAGACTGGCTTATCGGAGAGCGAGGCAATCAGAAAGGCAAAGTGCCTGTCACATACCTGGAGCTTCTAAGCTAGACGTCCCGTCCTCAAACACGAAATCACACAGAAATATGCATGAACAAATACTCAAGCACTGCTGAACACTCAGTGAAATTATCCCTTTCTTTTTTTTTCGAGACTCACATCTAGGTCTGTTGTGTTCTGATATTACTGTGCATAAAACATTTTGTTCTATGTGTATGTTGTTTCATTTGAAGTCTATCCTGCGTAAGCTGTTTCTTCAAATAAGCAGATTTGATTTCGTGACTGCTAGATTTCTACCAAGCTTTTCTTACCCTACAAATTGAAGAACACAAAACCGAAAAGCTTTTGCGCTGGAGCTGGACGTGCATTTGTGTGTGTGTGTGTGTGTGTGTGTGATCATGTGCTGACAACACTAAACATCTGGGCTTTGCTTGTTTGCGTGGTATCTTGCTCATCTACAGTAGCTTTGTATGGTGGTTTTGACAACGGCACGTCTGATATGACAAACTGGTGTCATCTGTTGGCAGAATTGTAAGGGTATTTGGTGAGGTAATGATGTGCAGATTGCAGTTTACTGTGGTTTCATTCTTATTCGAACGACTGATTTTCTTCACTCTCATTAGTCATTGGTATCTGCTCCGTCTCAACCTTCCCACTTTGTTCTCTGTGGTCTGTGCTTGTTCCAAAAAGTGATGCATATTGAATGAATACAGTTTGAATATATAATAAAGAGAGTTTTACTGGGTCTTGATCGAGATCTTTTCTTTCCAGCATGGGTTGTTGTGTCCAACAGGTACTTGAAATTGAGGAATGAACTGGTGCGATGTCATTTCAAACTAAATTGGGCCAAAACAAAGTAAAGTGTGTTTCAGGAGTTCAAACCATCCAACACAAACTTTCCACAAAAAAAAAAAAAACAAAACAAAAAACTCCACTCTGGGGTGCGTTTTCCAAACAACAACATAACTCTCGGCTGAATTATCATAGTACGATGCATCGTTTGGGAAATGAACAGTGTAGTGATGAGTGTTTCCTCTAAACCATAGTTTCTCTGTCGCAGATCCATCATTTGAACCACATTAGTTATAACGTAAAACCTCCATAATGACGCTCTAAATGGGGCGGAGTAACAACTTCTTTAGAGAAAATGACCATCATTTTTTGTATGAAATTATATTGTTCTACACAATATTGGATTTTTAAAAATTCAGTATTAGTTTTGGTAAAAACATGCTCTTGTTTTCTATATTAACTGAAATCTATGTAAATGGCACATATAGGGCCTGTGTTTCCTTTACAAATATTATTAAGAATATCCATATTCTGTGCTAAAACATAAAACTACTTAGCTAACACTCAATCTCAAATTATGTAAATAGTTTATGGTTGTAGTTTACAGTAGGCTATTTATTAAGTAATAATAATAATAATTTTTATTATTATTATCATTGTTATTATTATTTAATTATTAATTATATTTAATTAATATTGTTTATTTGTTTATTTATTTATTTTTTATTTATTGTAAAAGTCTACTTTTACAACTGCCACACATTCAAACCACTGCAGAAATATTCTAACCACTAGGCCCATGTCATATGCAGAAGGCTACAGATACGTTTCTTAATAAATAACCTAATATAAATTAAAACCATTATTGTATGCTATATATTTTTGTTTTCACAAGCTTTGGAGACGGAACGTAAATTCCGCTTTTAAATGTCACCTATAGCTTTCGTCATGAGCCACAGTTGTGTTCAAAAAGACTTCAACGTTTTCAAAGTGCACTATAAAGGGAGCGCAATTGTCAATATGAAGATCGCTAAAATTGAACTGTAAAAATACTTTGATGACAGATGATCTTAATGTTTTTTTTTTTTTTTTTTTTTTTTTAATGATTCGGAGTTTAAATGTTGGAACGTTCTAAACGAATAGGGCATAGGGGGGAAAACTGGGAATAGAACACAATCAGGAACTATGCTTAACTACAGCTCTAGAGTTGTAGTTACAAGCGTACACGTTTGCGACACAGTTTGCGTACGTTTGTTGGATCGACAGATTGGGAAACACTAAATCAACTAACTATTTTGTAATGACAGAACTTGTGACCTTAGTTGACCAACGATGGTTTTCGGAAACGCACCCCTGGTAAAGATTTTCCGCTTCTGGGTCTGAATCTCCATCTTTTTGCAAAAATCCCAAAGCATTTTGAGTTTTCTTATAGTGTTGTCAAAAATGTAGATTTAAAAAAAATAAAATAAAATAAAATCATATTTGAACAAATACAGTTGTGCTCAAAAGTTTACATTACATACAGTTGAAGAATTTGTTTAAATGCACCCACTTTGAATGCTATCACTCGATTGAATGGCCGTTATCAGCTGTTAACTTCTGGCTGCAGACGTATGTGAGCTATAGTTAATTAACCATGTGGATGATTGATAACAGCCTTCTGAGCCTACTAGTAGGTGCAGAGGATCCCTACTGGCTTATATCTATCAGCTGATAATGCCCATTCAATCAAGTGAAAACATTTGAATCGGCTGTTTAATGTGATACAAAAATGCATGTTTTTAATTTTTTTATTTAGTACTGTCCCGAGTAAGATATTTTACATAAAATATGTTTACTTATAACTCACTACACAAAAGTCTAGCTGAAATTATTAAAATAACCCCCTGCAGAAATTTACATACCGTTGGTTTTCAGTACTGTGCGAGTGCTTTTTCTGCTTTGTGATGGTTGTTTAAGAGTCTCTTGTTTGTTCTAAACAGTTAAACAGTTAAATGTTGTTCTTCAGTAAAATTCTCAATCTCCTGCAGAAAATACTTGGATTCATCCCGGAACACAAATTAAGTGCAATTTACCTTGATCTTCAGATTCTAAACGTTTTCACCGCCAGCTCTTAATGCCTCCTGCTTAACACAGTTCTGCTTAGTGCTGCATCCTCTGATTTGATCCATGTTTTGTTATGGTGTTTTGGGCAGTTAGTGCAAAGTTCGTGAATTCAAACTGCAAATAAATTAACTTAAAGGGCACATATTTTACCTATTTTTCAAGAAGTTTCAGCTCAAAACACCTATCAGATTATTTATTACACCTTTCAGAAGTTTGGAATTTTAAGCTCTGAACACAATGTAGCTGTTTTTGTTGCCTGTGCCTTTAATGCTGGCTCTCCCCGCCCACCGTTCCCATGTGCCTGTCAAAGTGTGACTTAATCTCCACCTTGGCTGCGTCAGATAAACAGCACAGTGACAGACATGAAGAAAGCGGATCTCAGGTAACGTTTGTGAGAAATACTACAGTAAGAAATTTCCCGATGATTATTTGATCTATTTGTTGTGGTGTTGATGAGAACGAAGAGTCACACACAATGTTGTTATAAAGTTCATGCATGCACGTACACAGACACACACACACAGCGCATGCGTGTTAAACAGGATACACGTTAATATCCACAGCTGTATGGATGTCGTTATGTTACTGTACAAAATAAACCTGATTTAACGTCCACAAACTGGGATTGAAGCGTCTTCTTTTATAATTGTACTGACATGCAGCTGTGATGATAAAAACGGTAAAACGCTGTACTGTAATTCATTACAAACATTCACTTTTTTTAAAGACGTTTTAAACTTGTGAAACTCATTCTTGATCACATTTGATTATGATTGATGATCACAGAGAGCTGAACAGATCTTTTAATCCCAGTTGCTTTGTGCACGTCCTGTCTTGTTGATATGATTATACGCCTTACTGTGCGTTCACACCGAAAGCAGCGAGAGCGTCAAAGGTCGCTCTGGTCGACCTGGCAACAACGCTGTCTGCCTTTAGCTCCGGCGGCGAGAGCGTCAAAATTCGCTACACATTGATCTCGTACTTAAAGGAGCCGTTGCTGCATATGATATCAGTTACATTCCCGCATAAAATATGCTTTCTAGCGTGAAGATGTTGCACACTTATTATCAAACTCACTTAACTACGGAAGATCAAGTTGCATGTGGTTTGGCTTTGCTCCAATATGCGTCCATATGCCTGAAATATTCTGAAGCAGCAATACTGTATTGTGTTGTCGCATGAAATTCCCGCTTTTTTTTTTAAGAAAAAAAAAAAATGTAACATTGATGCACATTAGTAACTTGCCAGTAACTTTTTTTAATGTATGTTCCTGTAAGGAAAACATTGCAAATAATTGGAAATTCAGCAACCGCAATAATCAAAACCTTGGGAACAACTGTGATCGGAACAAAGTTCACAGTGACTGTGTTCTCTGACTCCTCTCAAGCGGTGGACTTCTACATTCTGATTGCTTGCCGCAGAACCGCATCATAGCTCATTACCATAAAGTTGACTTGATTTCAACTCTCCTCGACGCCCACACCGGCGAAGATGCGCCGCGCTGCTCCTCGCCGCTTATTGCGGCCGGCTCCCATTGAAAATGAATGACTTCCGGCTACTTTGACGCTCTCGCCGCTTTCGGTGTGAACGTACAGTTAGGGAGACATGTTAATACGCGGCTGTCAATCAATTCGGTGAGCGAGGAAACCGCACACCTACATCACGTTGCGGTCTGCCTCAAAATGGGAGGGATTTGGATCCTATTTTAACGTCAGGAAATAAAACAAATAAAAAAAGAGACTAATTTGTTTATATCACAACTATAGGACTGTGGACACACTATACCTACACACAGTTCTGTCCAAACAGCTTCCAAAAGATGATTTTCATCATAGGTGCCCTTTAATAGAAACGCCATAGCATATTTGGCAGCTACACATTCAGTCTACAGCTGCTCAATCTTTACCTAGAGGTATGCCTTCCAAGTTCATCTCCAGCCATCATTACAGTTTATTCCCACCACCATCAAGCATTGTGCAGTACTGAAACCACATTTTTTAAATGTTACTGTTGACACAGTGTGCATTACCAACATGACTCACTGTGACGACTCATCATGACTTATCATCATCCCCTCCAAAACTCACTCAGACCAACACAAGTTCATATGTAAGCAAAATAAGCTTCATTCATCAAACCAGTGGCAATTCTCATTTAAAAATTCACATTTCTTCTACAACACACTGACCTAAATAAACACTAACAGCAATCAACTATTTTTATTTTTTAACTTTTAAAGAATTTTCATGAATATCAGTATGTAATTTTATATTTACCTGCAATCAAAAATGCTGCAATTTGTAGCAAATAGTACACACTGTCAATTCTTCCAAACATTGGCTAAACTGCAATTTAGAGATTTAAGCTTTACATAAATGTATTGTTCTTGCATAAATGACATTCTTTTTGTTCGCCGCCACCCCCCCCCCCCCCCCGCTCTCAGTATCTTTATCACTATGACTCTTCTTTCTATACTGTATTACAGTATTTGATTACAGTATTTACATATTTCCTAACGTAATTAGTTCCAAGCTATCCCCATTTACAAAAAATACATAAGTTCTTACCGCACTAAAGCAGGAATCCTAAGAAGGCCTTCAGTTGAAATTTTAATGAGTTTGTAATGAGTGTCATTTTGTGGAAAGATTTTCCACATTTCAAAATAAATATGGAAAAACATGAATAAAATTTGCATTGAAAATGTTTTAAATGAGTTTGTTAGCATGTGAAAACTGTACAGCTATTTGCTGCTGAATGTGAAACGTGTTTGGGAATTTTGAATATTATGTTTATTGCATGCATTTTGCGTGAAAGCAATGAATAATGAATCCGTTTCTCAGCACAGTCTCCTGTTCCGCTGACTGTGTGAACAGTTTTTGAACTTGTTGCTTAAGTACTGCACAATGCTTGAAGAAACTGTAAACAGACCCCCTAAACATCACTTCCATCTACTGTAGTTCATGGCACGAGCATAACCTCTCTGGTTCTACTGGTCAATGTGTAAGGTTTTCACCTCATGATTAGAGGGGCCCACAAAAAAAAAATTGTGCATAGGGCCCAAAATTGCTGGCTACACCTTTACCTCTTAGTATGTTTCTTGTAACTAATGATGACTCTGTGCACCCTCTGATTGATAACAGATAAAAGGTAGATTTTTTTTTATTGTCATTCTTTAAGAAGACTCGTAGATAATTGTGACCGTGAAAGGAAAGAGATAAGTCTCCAGAACAATGTTATGCACTTTTTGATTAGTACCCAAGTGCACAGTCTCAAGATTTCATTTTCGTGTTTATTTATTTGATGTATTTATTTATTTGTGTAAAAGACTTTACTGTATGTAAAGATGGTTTTATTACAGTCGTTCAGGCCATTGATTAATTAAGAAAACAATTGTTTGAGAAAGTTTTTAAACAAACTACAGGCTTAGAATTAGCTAATTCGAAATATAAAAATGCATGATAATCAACTGGAAAATAAAAAGGCAAAGACTTTGCTGTACGTAATTTTTTAAAGGGCAACTTTAGAATGTTTCCTTATTATTTCTATGACTTCTTATGTGACACACATGGCAGCCATTACGGATTTTTCAGTTTCAAGTAATTTTTTTTTATTGCTTTTAACTTTTTATAATGAAAAAATAACTAGTTACTAAATCACAAACTTGAAGGGTCTTATACCTATGCAGTAGTCATACAGAAAAGAAAAAACAAAACAATATACAGTATATCTAAAAGTACATAGATGCATATACTGTACATAAAATCTGTCTTTAATAATAATCCAGTTACATAATTATTACCATTTCATTAAAAAAATAGTTCACCCAAAAATGAAAATGTACTCACACTTCAGCCCTGCCAAAATATCTTAGTTTGTGTTCAACTGTAAAAGGAAACCCTTGAACGTATTTCATTTTTTATATTTTCATTCCCTGTAAGCCACCTCTCTGTGAGTATTTTAGTTTGTAAAAAGCATGTCCGGGGCATCACAGCAGCACAGTGGGTAGCACGATCGCCTCACAGCAAGAAGGTCGCTGGTTCGAGCCCCAGCTGGGTCAGCTGGCATTTCCGTGTGGAGTTTGCATGTTCTTCCTGTGTTGGCGTGGGTTTCCTTCGGGTGCTCCGGATTCCCCCACAGTCCAAAGACATGCGCTGTAGGTGAATTGAACGCTAAATTGGTCGTGGTGTATGTGTGTGAATGCAAGAGTGTATGGGTGTTTCCCAGTGTTGGGTTGCAGCTGGAAGGGAATCCGCTGCGTAAAACATATGCTGGATAAGTTGGCAGTTCATTCAATGAATGACAAGCATGTCGACGAATATATATTCTCAATTTTAGATAGCATTTTAGAATATTTTGTTATTTTATTTTTTAGTCAAGTTGACATAAATGCTTCTTAATATATAAATATATATATAGTATATATATATATAGTATATATATATATATATATATATATATATATATATATATATATATATATATATATATATATATATACTTTTTTAAATATTTCCTAAATGATGTTTAACAGAGCAAGGAAATATTTACAGTATGTAATATTTTTCTGTTCTGGAGAAAGTCTTATTTGTTTTATTTTGGTTAGAATAAAAGCAGTTTTACATTTTTTTAAAGCCATTTTAAGGTCAAAATTATTAGCCCCTTTAAACTATTTTGTTTTTCAATCGTCTACAGAACAAACCATCATTATACAATAACTTGCCTAATTACCCTAACCTGGGGTGCGTTTCCCAAACAACGACGTAACTTGAGGCTGAACTATCATAGTTCGATGCATCGTTTGGGAAAAGAACGATGTAGTGACGAGTGTTTCCCAAAACCCCTAGTTTCTCTGTCGCAGATCCATCGCTTGAACCACGTTAGTTATAACGTAAAACGCCCATAATGATGCTCTAAACGGGGTGGAGTAACTTCTTTAGAGAACAACCCCATCATTTCTTTGTGCAAATTATATTGTTTTACACAAACACACATTTAAAATAAAATCCAATATTAGTTTTGGTAAAAACATGCACTCGCTTTCCATATTAATTAAAATATATGTAAATGGCACATATAGAGCCAATGTTTGCTTTACTAATATTATTGAGAAGTTGAACATTACATATTCTATTCTAAAACATAAAATCACTTACAAAAGCTAACACTATTCTAATATCATATATAAATCATATAAATAAATAAATAAATAATGAGGCGATTTATTATAAATATATTTACTTTAATAATAATATTAATGATGATGATGATGATGATGATTATTATTATTATTATCTAGGATATTGTTTATTTATTTAAAAAAAATTACAATTTGACACATGCAAACCACAGCAGAAAGTTTTAACCAGCAGACCCATCATATACAGCAGAGAAACTTAATAAATAACCCACTATAAAATAAAAGAATTAACGTGTGCTATGTTTTTTATTTTCACAAGCTTTGGAGACGTAACATAATTTCCGCTTTTAAATATACCTATAGCTTTCGCCATGAGGCTGTGTTCAAAATGATATCAATGTTTTCAATGTGCACTGCGAAGGGAGCGCAATTGTAAACATGAAGATCGCTAAAACTGAACTGTAAAAATACTTTGAAAGCAAATTACACCTAAGAGAGATGACCTTAATGCTTTTTTATTTTTAATAATTCCAACTTTGAATGTTAGAATGTTCTAAAGGAATAGGGCATAGGGGGGATAAGTGGGAATAGAACACAGCCAGGAACTATGCTTCTAACTACAGCTCCAGAGGTGTCGTTTCAAGTGCTCAAGTTTGCTACGCAGTTTGCGAATGTTCGTTGGAGCGATGGATTTGGGAAACACCAAATCAAAGAACTATGTTTGTAACGACGCAACTTGCGACCTTAGTTGGCTAACGATGGTTTTGGGAAACGCACCACTGCCTAGTTAACCTAATTAACCTAGTTAAGCCTGTAAATGTCACTTTAAGCTCTTGATAAATATCTAGTCAAATATTATTTACTGTCATCATGACAAAGATAAAATAAATCAGTTATTAGAAATGAGTTATTAAAACTATTATGTTTAGAAATGTGTTGAAAAAATCTTCTCTCCTTTAAACAGAAATTAGGGAAAAAAAACAAACAGGGGGGCTAATAAAATATTGTGCCCTCCCTCCTGCCTCCTCTGTCAGACTTGAGTCATTAAAAGTCCAGTGAGAACGTCACTGTTGTCTATATACCTATTATCACATCAATGATTCATTCTTTCTTTTCTCATCTAACTGTCTTTTCCTTTTAATTATTGTTCCTTCCTTGCCCCTAACCTTCAACTCCAGAATTCTGACTGGGGGACAAAAAAAAAGTTACAAGGTTGTCTTCTTAGATGCTTTAGAACAGAACTGCAATCACATGAAGCACTACATTATCAAATAAAATAAAAAAATCACAGGACAGTGTAGTTTTTAACAAAGGATTCCACTTAAAACTGGTATTAAAAAAAAACTGAAACAATGCAAGCTGATGGCTTAGGAAGAAGCTAGTAAAATAAATTACAAGAGTCTGTCTGTAAAGATTTAAAAGATGGTGTTATATAAAATACTCTTACTGTGAAAAAGAATGGAAGTTTTATTCTGAAACCTACTGTTGCACTGCGTGTTCTATTCTACTCTCTCCTTTTCCTCTGCCCTTCTCTTCACTACTCATCTTCCCATTTCCTCTTTCACTCTCTCGTTTCCTCTCAACTAAGAACTAACATAAGAAAAGTAAAATGAGAGCACTGGCATAAATAATAAATTGCCAATTCAAATAATTTCATGTCAGTATAGCGCTAGCCAGTCATCATTTCATGATTACTTACCTTGCCAAATTTGTTTATGCATGATCCTCTAAATATCCTCCTGAATATCCATGCCACCTTTTTCCATGCAGGAGTCTTGCAAGTTCTCTGTAGGATTCCTGCATGTAGTATATATGAAAAAAAAAACAATAATAATAATAATTATAGATATTTTGATTGCTCTGTAGATGACATCAGTTTTCTTTAATTCAAAATAGTAATATTTAATATTTGTTCTAAAATGTAAATTATTGTTTAAAACTAATGATTTCATGCAGCACTTCACGGGACCTTTAAGAAACAATGACTTCCATAAGCATGACAATATAAATATACACTCACCGGTCACTTTATTAGGTACACCTTACTAGTACCGGATTGGATGCCCTTTTTCCTTCAGAACCGCCTTAAACCTTCGTGGCATAGATTCAACAAGGTACTGGAAATATTCCTCTGAGATTTTGGTCCATATTGACATGATAGCATCACTCAGTTGCTGCAGATTTGTCGGCTGCACATCCATGATGTGAATCTCCCGTTCCACCACATCCCAAATATGCTCTATTGGATTGAGTTCTGGTGACTGTGGAGGCCATTTGAGTACAGTGAACTCATTGTCATGTTTCAGAAACCAGTCTGAGATGATTCATGCTTGATATAGTGCTTTATCCTGCTGGAAGTAGCCATCAGAATATGGGTACACTGTGGTCATAAAGGGATGGACATGGTCAGCAACAATACTCAGCTAGACTGTGGCGTTGACACGATGCTCAATTGGTACTAATGGGCCCAAAGTGTATCAAGAAAATATCCCCTGTAGCGGCATTTTTGCTCGAAGCCGCTATCGCGGTAAGGGTAGAACAATGACGCGTGAGTCCCTTGTGAAACATTTTGTCATCATTTATTTATCACATCTTGTGCCGTCAAATCTCCATTCTCATTCAGTAGCACCCGTCACAAACTCACGGTCTGAAAATTGTTTCCTCTTCCCTTTCTGCCCCACCTACTACCTGGCTTCCTTAAATCCCGAATAAGACAAAATAAAAGTCTTCATTCACAAAATCAAACCAAAAGAGCAAATACTCCAAAATGAATAATATAATTATCAAATGTAAACTTAATAATAATCATATAGTCCAATCAACCTATTAAATCTAAACATAATAATAATAATAATAATAATAATAGAAGAAATGGCTCCAACATTCCGGCCCCTAATTGTCATCTTGTGACAATTCTGATTTCAAAAAAGGAGCCATAAATTGAAGAAAAATAACAAAGAAAAGAAGAAACGTTTTAAGATTGTCCAAGGCACTATAAAGTCTTCTGGCTAGTTTCTTCAAATTCTCATGACATGTCTCTGAGAAAGCATAATTTGCTAATAGGTCTTTCCAGGATACTGTTCTTAGTTCTCACTTTAACTCGGCGTACATATCCTTTGCTGTCCGGGAACGTCTCCAAAATTCGACCTATAGGCCAGGAATTCCGTGGTGAAGTATCGTCGATAAGAAGAACAATATCTCCAATTTTGAGGTTTTGTTTGGTTTTATTCCACTTCTGCCTTTGCTGCAATAACGGTAAGTACTCTCTAGTCCATCGTTTCCAGAAAAGATCACAGATGTACTGCACTTGTTTCCACCTTCTTCTGGAATAGGTGTCGTCCTTCTGAAAAACTCCTGGAGGCAAGATGGGAATTCCTTTCAACTGAAGTAAATGATTAGGGGTTAGGGCTTCTGGATCTTTAACATCCTCAGAAACTGTAGTAATTGGGCGGTCATTTAGTATAGCTTCCACTTCACATAAAGCAGTCTGCAAGCCTTCATCATCAAGGGTCTGCTGTCGAAGGACGGAGCATAGGATCTTTTTGAGAATTCGAATGATTCGTTCCCATACACCTCCATGATGAGAGCCTAAAGGGGGATTGAAAGTCCACTTCACATTCTCTCTCAGCAGTTCCTTCTGTATTTTATCTTGGTTGATGTCAGCAAGCGCCTGCCTTAATTCACGCTCCGCTCCAATAAAGTTGGTTCCATTATCAGAAACAAACTCTTTCACTTGTCCCCTTCTACACACAAACCTTCTAAGAGCACAAATACAGGAATCTGTGTTTAATGTATAGGCCATTTCAAGATGAACAGCTCGGCTATTGAAACAAGTAAATATCACTCCATATCTTTTAACATGTGCTCTCCCCCTCTTTACCTCAATAGGACCAAAATAATCTACTCCAACGTGACTGAATGGAGGTAGGTCAGGAGTGATTCGATTCAGAGGTAAGTCCGCCATCTTTTGTTCGATTGGAGTTCCATGCCAACGTCTACAAAATAGACAATCTCGAATTACTTTTCTGGCAGTAGCATTACCTCTAGTAATCCAGAATCTTTTATGAAGTTCAGCAAGCAATTGGCTTCTACCACAATGTCCTGCCATCCTGTGTGTATAGTCCATTAATAGTCTGCACAAGCGACTTTCGTGGGGTAAAATTGCTGGGTGCTTGAGTTCTTCTGGCATTGCCATTCTACTCAACCTTCCACCAACTCTTAAGATGCCATTGTCTAGGACTGGATCTAACCTGTACACTCTGCTACTGGTTTTCACAGCTTGACCTTTATTTAACAGAGTTATTTCGTCTTGAAAGCTCTGCTGTTGAACATGACGAATTAGAAACTCCTCGGCACGTACCAGATCCTCCACCGACAAAGACTGGACCACTAGCTGGGATTTAATCTTAGTTGCATGATTACCCCATAGTTCTTGAGCTTTAGGATGTTTTATAAAAGCTGCTGCAGCAACTTTCCGCTTTTGACTCAAGTGCAGAAGCATACTTCTAAATTTTAACAACCATGCCGTCGCTCTTCGCAGTTTTTCCCATGATGAAAAATGATCAATTAGCTTAGTAAATGGACTTGAATTAGCTGTGATGGAAAAAACAGCAGTTGTTCTCTTTATTTCTGGGTCGCTATCTGGAATGCGAAGTGATTCTTTAGGCATTTCTGGCCAGTCTGAAGCGGGTCCTTTCAAGTACTCTGGACCTGTCAGCCATCTTCCATCATTTCTAAAAGCACTAGACTTGACACCTCTAGAGGCATCATCAGCAGGATTGGCAATGGAATTGACATAGCGCCACTGAAACTTCTGTGACAAATTTCTTATAGTTGAAACTCTGTTGGCTACGTATGTCTGGAATCTACTGGTGTCATTCAGGATATATTTAAGGACTGATGTGCTATCTGTCCAAAACACAGAATCATCCAGAACAAACTCCAATTCTTCTTTCAACATCCTATCAACCTTTGCAGCAAGAACTGCGGCTGCCAATTCCAATCTAGGAATAGTCATCACTTTCAGTGGTGCTACTCTTGCCTTGCCCATCATGAAAACCACATGGATCAAACCATCAATGTCTGTCAAACGCAAATAGCTAGCTGTACCATAGCCAACTTCACTAGCATCACTAAAGTGATGTAGTTGAGCACCAGATATTCTTCCAAAGTTACTGGGAATGAAACATCGACTGAAACGCAAGTTTGAAAGTAGCTTAAGATCCTCTAGCCACTTATCCCATTTTTGTGCAATGGCTGCAGGAATTTCTTCATCCCAACCATAATTCATTTTGCACAACTCTTGCCCAATTCTTTTAGCTGGTAGCAATACTGGAGCAAGGAATCCAAGCGGGTCATAGATGGAACTAGTAACCGACAAAATACCTCTTCTGGTAAGTTGTTGCTGCTTCAACGCTATTTTGAAAAGAAATGTGTCAGACTCTGTATCCCACTGAAGTCCCAATGCACTGTCCACTGGAAGTTCATCTTTGCGCAAGTCAAGATGTCTCACTTCTTTAGATCTCTCCTCCTCAGGTATTGAAGCTAGTACGTTACGGCTGTTACTGACCCATTTGGTAAGTTTAAATCCACCAGTAGCACATACTGAAATAAGCTTCTGCACCAGCATGACAGCTTGCCTTTCATCTGAAACAGACTTGAGGCAATCATCCACATAGAAGTTATTACGAATTGTGGATAAAACTTCTGGAGAAACTTTGCCCTCATTATCATCTGCCGTTTTTCTCAATGCAAAGTTAGCACAACTGGGGGAAGAAACAGCTCCGAAAAGGTGTACAGTCATTCTGAACACTTCCAATGGTTGACTGATATTACCATTAGGCCACCACAAGAATCTCAAGAAATCAAGGAACTCCTTAGGAACCTTAACTTGATGAAACATACCTTCGATGTCTGCCATCACCGCTATAGGTTCTTGGCGAAACCGGAGAATTACACCTAGGAGTGTATTTGTGAGGTCTGGACCCTGCAACAATTCTGCATTCAGTGAAGTACCTTGACATGAGGCAGCACAATCGAATACTACTCTGATTTTCTTTTTTCTTTTATGGTAAATTCCATGATGGGGGATGTACCATACTCTGCCATCATTTTTGTCTATTTCCTCTGCTGGTACTTTCTCTGCAAATCCCTTCTCAAGAATATCACCAATAAAGTTTCTATAGTCAGATAAAAATACTTCATCCTTCCTAAGTCTCTTGAGTATACTTAGTGCTCGTTGTTCTGCAAGCTTCTTATTATTAGGCAGAATGATGTCTGTTTTACGAAACGGAAGGCATATCTGGTAATGGCTGTCTTGTTTAACAACAGAATTGTTTACAATATCCAAAAACCTCCGATCCTCAAAAGAGAGTTCAGGTTTCTCGTCATATGCTTGCTCTGGGAAGTCATTATTATACTGCTCTTTAAGTAATTCATCCAGTTTAGCCACTGAGATTCTGTTAGAAGACACAAATGGTCGTCCTTGTGCATCTGTAAATGAGTTACCACTCAGTGGACCATTAACTAGCCATCCTAAACAAGTTTGGACCGCATAGGGACCATCATTTTGACTGTTAATAATCCTCAAAGGTTCCATCGCTTTTGGGACGTTTATCCCAATTAACAGATCAACGTCTGCTTCTATTGAACACAATCGAACCTCTTCCAGATACGGCCACTTCTTTATGTCTACTTCCCTTGGTATATTCTCCTGGCTAACTGGAATTGAACTCTGTGTAAAAGTTTCAGGCAATTCTATAAAATGATCACTGCCCAAGCTACTCACTTCCAAGCCACGCAACCGAAAGGTTTTGATAGGCTTTTCCTGTCCCATTGTTTTGAGCAAGATCTCAATCCGTTTGCCATCCATGTTCAACTGTCTCATCAATCTCTCAGTACAGAATGTTGCCGAACTCCCAGGATCTAAGAAAGCATATGTTTGAAGCACTTTACTACCTTTAGTAGATTTTACTTTTACTGGAACAATTGGAAGTTTACATTCAGCAGAACCGGCCCCTGTATGCTGCTCAGTAGCTACAACAGCCATAGCAACAGGTCTGCTGGAATTAGCTTCTTCAGCATCATTACGGTCTTTCTTTTGCACCTCGGTCATCAAATTAGGTAAAGCCATCCTTGGTGCTACGTTTTTGATGTGTAGCACTGTAGGATGCTTCTTAGAGCAAAGCTGACATGTAAGACGTTTTTTGCACATTTTTGTCAAATGTCCTTTTTTGAGACAAGCAAAACAAAGTCCGTTCATTTTCAAGAAGTCAATTTTATCTGTATGTGGTACATCTGCTATTTTGGCACATAAATCCAGTGCATGATCATGAGCACAAAACAGACAAGGCTTCTTGAAAGCAGCATTAGCATCATATGAACTGTTTCTATTCAGTTGACTATTCTGTCTTGATGCTTCAATAGAAGAGACTGTGGTGACAAAACTAATTTTTCTGCTAGAAGATTTATGCATTTGAGGTTCTATCGCTGTCTTTTTGATGATAAAAGTTGAATTTGCTTTTGAATCTTGAATTTCTCCAAACACTGGATCTAGAAGAATCCTAGCTTGCTTCTCAATGAAAGACACCAAATCTGCAAAGTCTGGCCGCCTTTGAATACGCTCTGAAATTTCACAAGCTGTATTTCTCCACTTCTCTCTTAACTTATAAGGGAGTCTGGACACAATGATCCTTAAATTAAATGGCAAGTTCAACTCTGCCAGATCTACCAGATCGTTTGCTGCATTGCAACATCCTCGAAGATAAACTGCATAGCTATTTAATGATCTTCCATCATCAGAGCGAATGTTATCCCACTTCAAAGCTTTTTCCATATATGCACTAGCCAGCTTAAATTCATCTCCAAAGTGATGCTGCAAGAGACGTTTGGCTTCTGCATAACCTCTGCTTACATTCATATAGAGACAACTTCGAACAAGTTCCTTAGGTTCTCCTGCTGTGAACTGTTCCAAATAATACAGTCGTTCTTGATTGCTATCAGTTTTCTCCTCAATATTATATATAAAAGATCTCATAAAAGGTCTATATTCCAAGGGATCCCCACTGAACACTGGAATCTCTCTTATAGGAAGTGAGGCTTGTTTCTGCTGTGTCACAATTAAATTGGCCAAATCACTTTGTCGTTGCAGAACATTTCCAAGATCAACTCCAGTAAAGTTGGTATTACTAGATGCATCATGATGCTGATCAGTTTGTGACATCATATTTGGAGCTGAAGTAGCTGCTGAACGTTTCTGAGGAATTTGAGTTTCATAAACAATCCTTTGCAGTGGTGTTTTTGGAACTGTTTCAATCTTTGAAAAGTCCAGAGATGCTTCAGGATTAATAAGCAATGACGTTTTTTCCTCTGCATTATCCAAATATTCATTCATTCCATCTCTTAATTTGACAGATGAACGGGAACTGTGCAGTGAACTTGCTTCAGTTATCTCCAGGACTTTTAATTTTGCATTCGCAGCATCAATTTCAGACTGTAAATTAATAGCTTCCATTTTTGATTCCAACTGAATCTTTTCCAACTCAAGCGCATGTTTCCTTTTAAGACCTTCAGCACGAGCAAGCAAAGCTGCCTTATCAGCTGCAATTTTCACACGAGCAGACAAAATTGAACTGGTTCTAGATTTATTTGATCCTCTTGAACTTCTTGAAACATTCGACACACTATCAGAAGGATCAACCAGAGTCTGTGGATCAAACTGCATCTTTTTCCACATTTCCAACTCGTGCAAAAACTCAGTAAAGGTGGCTTTTCTAGGCTCAAACCAGTCAACACTTTCATTTTCTTTAACTTCATCCGATAAAAGCAGCTGTACAGACTCATGTGCTTCATAAAATTCATCTAGAGCTTTTTGAAATTCAATGTGAAGTTCATTCACTTTATCAACATTGCTTCTATGAATCATCAAAGCTCTTAAATCATTCATTTTCCTTGTACAAGCCCCGAGTTTGCCTCTACGCGAAGCACTGAGTGATTTAAAACTCTCCATCGTATTGCCAGAACCGTCAGTATCAATCTTCATAAACACTTAATATTCACAATCAATTTGCATGTTTAGCTCGGAAGAAAATCAAGCTTTCACATAATAACCGCTTGCAACAGCTTAAATGTCTGGCCGCGATCACATAACTTAGACCCGTCTTGCAAGACGCTTTCAACAGCCATCATCATCATCAAACACGTTTACGTGTACTGACAAACTTCGCTTCACTGTTCAGTTCATCAACGGTCTTCAATGCACATCATATCAGGTATTAAAAGCTTAACAGCAAGTCCATCGCAGCTCCAAAGCCAGCATAATTCATAATAAACTTGCCAGATGGCTACTCACGGTACAGCACAGTCATACAGCGTCCTTTCGAAGTGAGCTCGTTCGCTGAATCATCTCTCTGTGCAGTACAGCCGCAGACATCCACATCAAATGCCGGTCATGTTGTTTAGTATGGGCCGCGTCCGCATCCTCGTGGAAAATTTTCAGACTTAGTTGTAGCGGCATTTTTGCTCGAAGCCGCTATCGCGGTAAGGGTAGAACAATGACGCGTGAGTCCCTTGTGAAACATTTTGTCATCATTTATTTATCACATCTTGTGCCGTCAAATCTCCATTCTCATTCAGTAGCACCCGTCACAAACTCACGGTCTGAAAATTGTTTCCTCTTCCCTTTCTGCCCCACCTACTACCTGGCTTCCTTAAATCCCGAATAAGACAAAATAAAAGTCTTCATTCACAAAATCAAACCAAAAGAGCAAATACTCCAAAATGAATAATATAATTATCAAATGTAAACTTAATAATAATCATATAGTCCAATCAACCTATTAAATCTAAACATAATAATAATAATAATAATAGAAGAAATGGCTCCAACATCCCCCACACCATTACACCACCACCACCAGCCTCAACCGTTGATACAAGACAGGATGGATCAATGTTGTTGACACCAAATTCTGACCCTACCATCCGAATGTTGCAGCAGAAATCGAGACTCATCAGACCAGGCAATTTTTTTCCAATCTTCTATCGTCCAATTTTGGTGAGCCTGTGCGAATTATAGTCTCAGTTTCCTGTTCTTAGCTGACCGGAGTGGCACCCGGTGTGGTCTTCTGCTGCTGTAGCCCATCTGCCTCAAGGTTCGACATGTTGTGCGTTCAGAGATGCACTTCTGCATACCTCAGTTGTAACAAGTGCTTATTTGAGTAACTGTTGCTTGAACCAGTCTGGCCATTCTCCTCTGACCTCTGGCATCAACAAGGCATTTGTGCCCATAGAACTGCCGCTCACCTTTCTTCCCCATTCTGATGCTCGGTTTGAACTGCAGCAGATCGTCTCAATAGTATCTGGATGCAGCCTTTATGATGCAAGCTGAGATTTCATCACTCAGCTATGCAATGTCAGACACAATGCACCCAATGGAGTGCGTGAAGTCACTGTGACGGGTAGGGTTAGGGGTGGGGTTAGGAGAGCGCATTAAAAAGCATTGGATGCAGCTCAGATTGCACTGCACCAGGTCTGCATCCAGACCCCTCTCGATCGTCTTGACCATGTCTACATGCCTATATGCATTGAGTTGCTGCCATGTGATTGGCTGATTAGAAATTTGCGTTAACGATCAGTTGGACACCTGTACCTAATAAAGTGGGCGATGAGTGTAGTGTTATAGCTTTGAAAAATATTTATTTTTATTATAGATAAAATGTTAAAACCTAACAATTCAGCAGATAATGTAATGTGCTGTAATTTGGATCACACTGTGCTCATATGCACTTGGACGAGCCTAGAGTGTTCACAGTACTGTCATCGTACATCGTAGCATTATTAAAGCTGCTAGTCATTCCAAATATGCTCATTCATGAAACTGATCCAAATTTCTCATAACTTATAGACATAGCTGAATGTGTATATGTGAAGTCTCAGTAAAACTGGCTATTAATTGTGTATTTGACAGTTCAAGCTTATTGAACAATCAAGGTATTTGCTATCATTTGTGAATAAAGATAAAAATACAGCATTTAAAGTAATTGGAATGCAAAATTCAGTCTCTAAAAACATTTAATTACAGATTTCATATTACCATTCATTCATTTTTCCTTTGGCTTAGTCCCTCATTTAGTCCCGCCTTTTTTCCTCAAAATACATCACTTTAAGGGTGTTGCAATACACAAAACCTCTGGTAGAAATTTTTTGTTACATTATCTGTGAAATTTAATGTGAATGAAATGAATCTATTTCATAAATAGAGTCAAATGTACCCAGAATGTATTTTTGAGGAAGAGGATGGAAAGCAGAGCTCAGACGTAAGTACGTAAGTTTATAATCATTCTTTTATCATTTTATTGTCCATCTGACTAATAAACAAATGTGAGACATTTAAACTGATGGAGCTTTTTCCATAGTTCTAAAGGTGATTAGTCTTGTACTGGAGGCTGTTTACATGTCCTGAATTAACCTCTTGGACAGAGAGAGAGAGAGAGTTGGAACAAAAACATAAATGTACATAGTTTATGGTGTCGACAGCCACAGATTATAAGTGGTCAAACAACACTACAGTATGTCGAGTTAAAAATAGCCTTCATACTCATAAACTATCCAAAAATAAACTCCTAAATCACCATTTTCCAACTTGCCATCTAATGTAACGGAAGACCGTCTTGTGATCCCTTCAAATATTTGTACAGGGGAGTGTAACAGCTTCCTTTAAATCAGTTTCATTTACCTACTAATTTATTTGGCGGATGTTAAGATAAGCTTCCTCCGTTCCTTTTGTTGACTCTTTCCCTGCACTTCACTAAAGCATCTCCTTGTTTCCATTACCATAATTAATTACCCCATACGTATTCAATGACAGGAAAAAAATCTGTTTAAAGGCGCCATGGAGTACATTTATAAATTGTTTAAATTGTTCTCTGATATCTACATAGTACGGTGGCCGAGAGAGCTTAATGAATTTAAGAAACATGGTGCAAATTCTCACAACACAAACAACTGAAGAAACACGCTGCGTTTATTAAATGCCCTGCATACTATGAAAACAACGCTTCACATTTAATCATCAGTTTATTTAGGCTAATAATTTACAAAAGACAACAGAATCGTCTAATCAGGATATTAAAATAAACTAAAAACACCTCACCTTTAAAAGACCACCAACAACTTCACTGAGCAACAGTCGCGGCATAATAACACATCCATATCTCAGTAGGGCCCATCATGTTTTTGGGTCCCCTTGAAGCATTTCTGTTGTGTACGTTACGTTTGTGTTGTGACAAAATGCAGAGCGTTTCTTCAGTTGTTTGTGTTGTGACAAAATGCAAAGCGTTTCTTCAGTTGTTTGTGTTGTGACAAAATGCAAAGAGTTTCTTCAGTTGTTTGTGTTGTGACAAAATGCAGAGCGTTTCTTCAGATGTTTGTTTTGTGACAAAATGCAAAGAGTTTCTTCAGTTGTTTGTGTTGTGACAAAATGCAGAGCGTTTCTTCAGTTGTTTGTGTTGTGACTAACTGCAGTGCGTTTCTTTAGTTGTTATTATCTTAAATTGCAGCATGTTATGCTCTCTCGGCCACTGTAACATAGAAGTCAAATGCCTTAGTTAATTGTAAAAAATGATTTTACAAGCCCGTTTAGAAGCCTTGGAATGGCCTTAGAATGAAAAGTTCTGTTTTTACCTTATTTGGAAGGCTCATAAATATTAATGAGCTCTACTCTCATGCTGCTCTTGCTAATGTTTTTGATGCTTACACAGCATGATGTACTCTGAAATACACATCACACCTAAAATGCCACAAAGAAGCGATCAGCCATTGGGGGCAGACTGTGGAGATACATCTGAGGCCTCTCGCGCGCTCTCTGTGTTTGCTTTTCCTTGACTTTTGTCAGTGACATGCATCAGTTTTCCACATATGTCAGAAGTTAAGCCTCAAATTCATTCATTCATTCATTCATTCATTCATTCATTCATTCATTCATTTATTCATTCATTCATTCATTCATTTTCTTTTTGGCTTAGTCGCTTTATTAATCAGGGGTCGCCACAGTGGAATGAACAGCTAACTTATCCAGCACATGTTTTACGCAGCGGATGCCCTTCTAGCTGCAACCTCTGGGAATAAGCCTCAAATTGGCACAGGTAATAAAAAATTAAACTTTGATCATATTAAACTTTTGTTTTCAATAGTGATTTTAAAACTTTTAATATAAGAATAGGTCCTTGACTATGCATAGGCTATTATTAATCAGAAATTGTGTGTACATAGTTTTATGTTGGGAAATGCAGTCTTGAATTTACAAACAGTCTGCAAGTACCGGAGAACAGATGTAACATTGATCAAATTTAGTTTTCACCCTTATGTAAAAGTAATATTCAATTCATTTAGTTTTGCCTTCATTATTTTTGTTTTCAATTGTGACATAAAGCACGGGTCTTCAAACACAAGATTTTTTACAACACGTTTTTAAACATAATAGTTTAACTAACTCGTTTCTAATAACTACTTTTTTGTCTTTCCCATAGTGACAGTCAGTGCATAATATTTTACTAGTTACTTAGCAAGATAGTTGTTCTCAGAATAAAAGTGCAATTTAAAGACCTAATTAGGTTAGGCTAGGAAAGATAGAATAATTTAGCTATTAGCTAAAAAATATAAATATTTCTTAAGGAGGCTAATAATACTGACCTTAAAATATATATTTTTTTAAATGTAAAAACTGCAAGAAATAAATTATAAGAAATAAGACTTTATGACTCCAGATCCAGAATAATTATTTTTGCTTTATAGAAAACTGGGAGGGCAAAAAAATGGACTACAACTGTATCTGTTATAGTTTACAGGTGCAAAAATGTGACTTGATATACTTGAATGTTAAAAATGTGTTATCCTACTACAATACAAAGTTACTTGTCAAATAAATTAACATGGAGGATTATTTTGAGTTTAGGTGATTTAATTAGCTTGTTTATGAAGACTGCAGATTGATGCATGAAAAAATGACTTTGAATAATTAAGTCATTTGTGATACAGTATGGTAAAGTGTTACTCCTAAAAGTACAAGTGGCCCCTGCAACCCCCCACCCCCCAGTCACTCTGGTCTAGAACGGCCACTGGTGATATGACATGATGCATAAATACATATTAAACAATAATATTCAGCAAACGATAATTTTAGTAATCTCATTAGGAAATGTTGTGGCCAATCAAACGCTGCTGGGGGCATGCATATTAACGATTCACTGCGGAATGTCACAGTTTGTGTTTTGTTTCAATTGGCCTGTTTTTCACCGGTATTTTACACAGGATTTACTTAATAACGAGGAAACAATGGTGTTTGAGGCTGTTTGTATGATAATGGTAAATGGTGTTTGTATGTCATTTAAGGTATCTGCCAAGGTAGATCCAGATCCAGCTAAATTTTGGGATTTTGGATTGACTACCCATAAAATAAGAAGCGCTGTCATAGCCCATTTTATATACACAATGTACAAAGACATACACAATTTTCTGGAGCTCTTCAACTGTTATTGCTATCTTTGTATTTATGTAAACTTGTTTACTCATACAGTATTTTTTTTACATACTTTCATGTTATGTACTGCAGTTTTATGATTCTGTGAAAACTTTGGGATGAAGGTATAATTCATAATAATAAATCTTGCTTGAGATGATTTGTTTGTACAGCCTTTATAGGCCTTTATTTATCCACACTTTCCTGTCTTCACTTTATTTAGACTTCAGAGACTTCTTAACTCAAAAGTTAGCTTACATTACTATTTCTAGCCTGCCGAGTCAATAGTCATATTTCTACTATCAGGGCAAAAGTAAGCAAGCTAGTACATGTTAGGGCTGTGTTTTTTGGACCAGGGCCTTTGGCCAACCAAATACCTTGGTCCAAATCAGGTGAGCTGGGGTTTATGAAGTATTCATGCACAAAGGTAGTTCACTTGGGGTCGGAGATGGTCTGTATTGCTACACTGTAAAAAATAAACGTTATTTTACAGGTAATTGTCTGTATTTTTTACAGAATTTTCCAGTTTTTTCATTATACAGTGAAATAGCTGTTGTTTAACAGATATTTTTTGGAATAAAAAAAAATTCTAATATTAAATTTACAGTTATTGCTTGTATTTTAGTATTACATTATTTTTCTGTTTTTTTAAAGAAAATTATCTGTATTTTCAGAGAGTAACACGTAATTTTACATTAATATTAACAGATTATTCCTGTAAAAATAGGGAAACTTATTATTATGTATAATATATATACAGTTGCAGTCAGAATTATTCGCCCCCATTTGGTTTTTTTTTCTTTTTAAAATATTTTCCAAATGATGTTTAACAGAGCAAATAAATTTTCACAGTATGTCTGATAATATTTTTTCTTCTGGAGAAAGTCTTATTTGTTTTATTTCGGCTAGAATAAGAGCAGTTTTTAATTTTTTTAAAAACATTTTAAGGTCAATATTATTAGCCCCTTTAAGCTATATTTTTTTTCGATAGTCTACAGAACAAACCATCATTATACAATAAATTGCCTAATTACCCTAACCTGCCTAGTTAACCTAATTAACCTAGTAAAGCCTTTAAATGTCACTTTAAGCTGTATAGAAGTGTCTTGAAAAATATCTAGTCAAATATTATTTACTGTCATCATGGCAAAGATAAAATAAATCAGTTATTAGAAATGAGTTATTAAAACTATTATGTTTAGAAATGTGTTGAAAAAATCTTCTCTCCGTTAAACAGAAATTGGGGAAAAAAATAAACAGGGGGGCTAATAATTCTGACTTTAACTGTATATATATATATGCTCATTTTATATTATATATATATTTTTATTATATTTTTCCCACAAAGGGTTGGACTTAAACTGCACAGAGCTGCAGCTCTCCAGGAACTGAGCTGTTTAAATGTTTTATTTTATTATGAGTTTAGTTTTTAGAAAAATGGTTTCGGCAAACTATTTTGCATTGTTCATTAGCTTTAGCCAGCAGGTAAAATACTGTCATAACCTCTGTACTAATCTTCTTCTGTAAAATGAGGGATTTTCCCTCGTTCCCACCAGCATATCTCCATAGCAACCAGGGGACACAACGTGAGGGTGTGAATCTGCTTCTTGAGTCACTTTCTTGGTCCAAACATTATCAGACTACATGGGGAGGTGCAACATTATTCACTATTTGTTCATATTGATAAACATTGACTAACATTAATTTAACTTAAGAACCTAATTGTAAAGTGTTACCAACATTTGACTGGCCAGCTAAATATTGTCAATCATATTATGAAAGGTGCCATAGAATGAAAGAACATTATTTCTTCAGTTCACAGCTTGTCAGAGTGCAAATTACAGGAAAGAGAGGTTTATTCACTGTCACTCAGAAGAGGCTTAAGTTCTGTTTAACTGCATGTTTTTGTAGTTTAACATGTATTTTGAGAAATTTACTTCACATTTTTGTAACGAGGCAACAGACACATGAAAACCTCTGAACATGCTGTAGGATTTAAATGCATGTTTATGCATCGTGTCATATCACCACCTTCTTCGACTGTTATCAGTCAATTGAATGGGCATTATCAGTAGTTATCAGCTGATAGATATGGGTCAGTAGGGGCCTACTAGTAGGCTCAGAAGGCTGTTATCATCCATCCACATGATTAATTAGCTATAATAATAGAGAAGACTCCATATCCAGATCTGTTTTTACATTACTGTGACAGTTGGGTTTAGGGTTGGGGTAGGGGTAGACGTTCATTCATTTATTCATTTTCTTTTCGGCTTAGTCCCTTTATTAATCCGGGGTCGCCACAGCGGAATGAACCGCCAACTTATCCAGCACATTTTTACGCAGCGGATGCCCTTCCAGCCACAACCCATCTCTGGGAAAGGGTAGACTTTAATAAAATACAATTAATGGGAAATGTAATAAATAATATAAATAATTCTCGTTAACTTCTGGCCGCAGCCATATGTGATCTAGCTGATTAATGGATGATAACAGCCTTCTGAGCCTACCAGTAGGTGCAGAAGGCCCCTACTGGCCCATATCAATATGCTGATAACGCCCATTCAATCAAGTGAAAACATTCAAATCGGCTGATATCACTCAGCTCTTACTGTCATTTTTCTAGGGAAAGGAACTTCATAAAACACATCTGTTTGCATGCATGCTGATATTAATTCCTGCCTGTGTTTTAATAAACTTGGATATATATATATATATATATTCACAGAACAACTCTACAGAAGCAGTAATGGAGGAGCAATATTAAAAAACTAAGCTTTAAAGTCAGAACAACAAGGTTCAAATTAAGCTTTCTAGAAGCTGTAAGACTCCATGCCTTATTCTTAGTGACTTCTTTTTCTGCCATGCTGCTTTTTTATAATATTACTTTGATTTAAATATTTATAAAGAGTAGATATTTATTACTATGTTAATACTTTACTTATTGTTTGTATATTGTCTATATTCATATATTTTAATATGCTGCTGGACCTCATTCTCACATGTCAACACAGATAATGCATATAACACTTAAAAGTACCTTGACCTTGATAATTATAAAACATAACTTCCATTTCCTGTTCCACATTTCTGTGGTTTTGTCTGGTTTACAGTTAGTTCTTTAGGTACTTCTTTTGGAATTCACATTTAGATGGGGTTGAAATAATGTGCTGCCTTAGGTTTTTTTTAGGATCCTATTGGCTCTTCTCCACTACTGAAGTCCATCATTCTCAAACCTCCACTGCCCAGACTTCAGCCCTATACATGGCAGTTTCAATTTACTAGAACTACACCAGCATTACACCTGCTCTTCTGTCTGCATGAATTGTTAGAATATTCCATTTCAAATTAAATTATTTATTGAAATATTTTTTTTTTTTTTTACTTTTTGTGCATATCATTAAAAAGCTTAGCTCCATCTTACCTTTCTGCCCTTTTGACTGAGCAACATTCAACTAAATCACTTCGCTTATCAAATCAGAGACTTTCTGATTCCTAAGTCTAGGCTGAATTGCTGGGGTGCTCGAGCTTTCTTTGTAGCCTTTTCATTAAATTGGCATCTCTGTTTGTTTCTAAATCCAAGTTAAAAACTTTCCTGTTTGACAAAGCTTTTAACACATGAGCTGGGTTTTATTTCATATTTCACTGCCTTTCGAGCAGGTAAAGTTTTTCTTTTTCTTTTATACTTTGTATTTTGTCTTACTGTTTCTGGTTTTTAGTTTTTGTGAAACACATTGGTCAACTTGAGTTGTGTTTAATTGTGCTATAATTTTATATACAGTATATTTAATAAATAAACTGCCATTGACAGAATTGCTAAGTTGCTTTGACACAATCTACACTGTAAAACTGTTGCTAACTGACATGTTGCCCTAAGCTTGTGAGGATGGTATTTGCCTTTTATTCTGCATTATCGGATATTGATCTTTGAAATTTTAAACTCTTTATTACCAAAGTCACTTTTAACAGTTTTTTTTATGAGAGGAAATCATTAAGTATATTTACAATAAAAGAGGATAAAAATTAAATGTTTGTAAAAAAATATTTATTTGAAATTCAACCTGAAAGGACATTTGTGAGTTGATGAAAATGATGTTACATTCTGAAATACGGAAATACACAATTGTAAAAGTAAAACGAACAGATCTGATTTTTGAAATCAATTGACAATAAACATCTCTTAATGAAAAAGTACATGAATGCATATTCAAACGGTTTTAATGTAAAACATGCACATCGTTTCAACTGCAGTACCAACATTTTGGTCCAAATTGGCTGGCAGAGCAAAAAAAAAAATTGTTTATACAAAACAAAATAGATTATTATCATGTTATTTAATAACAATTTCATAATTATGGACGAGAGTAAACCTGTCAAAGAATTTTCTGATTTCTTTAAGAATCTAAATAGTGGGTGATTAAAATGCTGTTTCTTAAAAATGTGCATCTTTATCATCTGGCAGTTAGAGGTAAGTGACATCCAAGTAAGTGGTTTCAAACCAGCTGATAAACTTGCAATTATCCTGGTTAATTCTCACCCTGAGACTGGAGTTGGCTTCTAGCATGATCGATCGACTCAAAGTCATCGACTGCAGCCAATATTCTCTACAAAGCATAGACTCTCTACCCCTTAAAATCACTCTCTCCTGTTCATAGTTGCTGTGCTCCTGTGTCACATTGACCTCTAAAGTCAGTATTTGGTCAGCATTATCCTTACATTGATCATAGGCTATACGATAAGAGAACTTCAGATTGATCAAGTAGAGGCCTTTTGTGGAGATGTGAAGCTCTGTTGATTTTTCCAGCTTGAAATTGTCCAAGTAAGGGCTCTTATTCCTCCAGTCCCACTCGACGGGCTGCTTTTCTGGACAAGATCTGTTTTTAGCTGATTTGAGAGAGAAAACAAAGTCAAAAGTCAATGTAAGACTCACAAAACACAAATCTATACTGTAATTTGCTCAGAAAAATGCTGTTATTTACACATAACTTTAATAATAGGTTATCACCAGGGGTTGAACTGGACCAGGGTGCGCATTACACTGTAAATGATCTGGCATTACCTCAAACATAAGCTGATATTCTTGTTCTTACTAATTAAAGCAATGATTTAAACATATTGCCTTTGTAGAACATGTCTGAGCTTCAAGAAACCTTCAAAAGTTTTAAAGAGCAGACTGGTCTGCACTAGTTACTATTGCGTCACTACATAGTTAGAAACACGTAGGCTGCCTGTTGGTTGCCACAGGGTAAGATTTGGGTAGCAAAAAATATTTCAAGGATTGTCTTCTAGTCACACTACCATGATGGCCCCCCAAATGGCTCATCTTCAATAGTAAAATAAAATTTGTTCCTTTGTTTGTATATTTGTTGATATTTGTCAAAGAGGCACCAAATTAAGGCCCCTAAAGATACAAACTAAAAACACACACGGATGTCCAGGTTTTACTCGGTTTTCATATTAGTGCTATGGAAAGACTTAAAAGTTTTTTTTTTTTTTGATACATTTAGGGTTAGAAAAATAATGTCCTTGAAAATAAATTCATCAGATAAATAATATTAAAGTTTTAACATATTTTGGGGAAATTGGTAAAAAAAAAAAAAATTCATTTATACAAAGAACTGAATGAATTATAATATATTAAAATGAGCCTTTTCTATATATTAATTTAGATAAAACTTTAGAGACAGAGCATTAGACATGAATTCACTTGAAACAGCCTGCAGACATATTTAACATGTGGCCTAATAAAAATATAATGCACACTTAATGTGTTCACCTATCATTTGCTTTCAATTTTTTTTAATGATTACAACATGAAGAAATATAGACTTAACTTTGTCACTTAACAATTAGCTCAAATAGATTGAACTGACTGGCTTCATATCTTCAATCGCAAAAATAAAGCTGACACAAAATAATAAATCATATTAACAGCTTATATTTCATACTGGAATATGATGTACACTAGAAATACATTGACTTGTCTTTCCCTATATTTAGCTCTGCTTAAATACTAACATTTTGACATACTTATTAAACAATTAGTTCAAATCAAATGAATAATTCACATAGCTGCACGATCTTCAGAACAATAATAAGGTGTAACTACAAGAAATGAACTTAAAACATATTAAAGAAATATTATACATACACACTCTATTACTAACATGCACATTATTATTATTCTTAAATACTATTTTTACTGTACAATCTTTTCTGTCAATGAGCAATTAGGCTGACAAAACAAAACCATTCAGGTTTTTATGAAGAGTTATGATGTGCATATCTGGCATTTTTCTGTGGGTGTTTGAGCTTCCACCACTTACTGCATTCCTGAAATCACAAATGCACCCATGCAGAATAGATCCCAATTCAAACCCTGGATATATTCAAATATTCATAATTTATCAGGAATAAAAAAAAAAAGACGTGATAAAAGAAAAATACAAATCAGTCGATATTTAGTCCAGTGTAGTAACAGAATTGTTGTGCAGAAAAAAATATTTTTTAAAGAATAAAAAAGTAACACGAATACAATTGTGTAAATAATATGATCATTAGTTATTCTGCAGTATTTAGTCAGGCCAGGTTATGTTTTTTATAGAACGAAAAACTAAATAACAGAAAAAACAGAAAAGGTGGTTACAATAGGCAGATTAGAAAGTGAAAGTGTTAGAAGACAAGAGCATTTTTATAGATGGAGAACGTAAGCAGTGTGTATGAATATAATAAACAGGACACTACTCTTTAAAGCTTATTTCACTGGGAATAGAATAAAGGAAATCATTTTACTAGTTTAGCAGTAATGAAACTTACGTTCTAGATGAACGGACTGCCTTTTAGGTGTTTTTTTGGCTTTCAAAGCCTCTGTATGGGCACCTGCAAATGCATCCTGGAGAAAAACAGGACAACGTTTAGATCATTTACCGATGCAGTTTATAGCTACGAAAAGCTTCAAATCGCCAGTAAAATGAAATGTACTGTACCGTAGGAGTGTTGGAGTGAAACTGCAGCCAGAGTGACGTCGCGAGGAATGCGGTGAGCATCAGAGCGGTGGCCAGGCGCAGTCGAGTCTCCTGCCGCTTCATGGTTTGACAGTGTCGCATCAGGACCTGCAGCATCTGCCCTTGCTCCACGCCAAACTCGACCATCTCCATCTGAGCCATGTGCACGAAAACCTCAAGAACGTTAGTTCGCCAGACTGTCAGTGAAGCTGGTGTATTTATAGTGGATTCAACGTTTGCTCCTCCCTTTTCCCCTTCCGTAGGGAGATGATTCCGGTTGTGTGTAGACGTTCAGGGCATCTGGATCATGCATATCTAGAGTTACAAAGCAACCGCAGTCAGAAATGACGTTGCCTGACAAGCGGCGCCTCTGCCAAAACGTGATCATTCTCTCACTATAAACTTTATTACAGACGTTTTCTTAAAAAAAAAAGTTGAAGTCACTTTAGAGAGGTAAGAATATGTGGTTTCAATCCTAAATGTGGTTCAACTTAACTGACCTTTGCAAAAGTCCATAGGGATAGTTCACCTACTGACAATGCTGTCATCATTTACTCGTCATTCACTTGTCACAAGCCGGTTGGAGATTCTTTCCTGTTAAACACACACACACACGCACACGCACACGCACACGCACACGCACGCACGCACGCACGCACGCACGCACGCACGCACGCACACACGCACACACACACACACACACACACACACACACACACACACACACACACACACACACACACACACACAAAATAGACTTTTAAAAATGCTGAAACTTACAACCATTGACTCCCACAGTATTAGTTTTTTTTCCTACTAAGGAAGTCAGTGGTTACAAGTTTCCAAAAAAACAGAAACAAAAGATTGTAAAGATGTGAAACCACTTTACTGCATAAATCCTGAGTGCTCATCTTGCTGGATTTGTCAGCTGCTTTTGACATTTGACACCACCAAATTCTTTTGACAACCCACAGGACAAAGGGCGTCTCGGGAACCTCAGGTCTGACCTCTCAGGTACTGTAATCCATTGCAAGGACTTTAACCTTTAACGTTTCATCCTGTTGGTATGACTAGCTCAACTCTAGATCAGGGGTGCCCAAACTTTTTCTTATGAAAGGCCAAAAACCAAATTTGATTGAGGGTGGTGGGCCGTAGCTAAATATACCAAACTAAATTACAATAAAGATGCCATGGTAACTTCCTAATTTAATAATGTTTAGAAATATATATATAAAAATAATTTAATTGTATCAATAATTATATAATTGTTTACAGTTTGGGGGCATCACAATTGTGCAGTGGGTAGCACGATCGCCTCACAAAAAGAAGGTCGCTGGTTCGACCCTCAGCTGGGTCAGTTGTCATTTCTGTGTGGAGTTTGGAGTTCCTGGGTTCGAGTAGGTTTCCTCACGGTGCTCCGGTTTCCCCCACAGTCCAAAGACATGCGGTACAGGTGAATTGGGTAAGCTAAATTGTCATTAGTGTATGAATGTGAATGAGAGTGTATGGGTATTTCCCAGTGACGGGTTGTAGCTGGAAGGGCATCCGCTGCATAAAACATATGCTACTGTAGATAAGTTGGCGGTTCATTCCGCTGTGGCGACCCCAGATTAATAAAGGGACTAAGCCGAAAAGAAAATGAATTCATTAATGAATGAATGTTTACATTATATAATGTACTTATAATAAAACTATAAACAATCTCATTTATAACACAATGGAGTTCAATGGTTTTTTTATTTACAAAAATAATACATTTTTACTCTATAGTGAAATATATGTGTCCAAATAGTGTTTTACAACGTGCCACACACACACACACACACACACACACACACACACACACACACACACACACACACACACACACACACACACACACACACACACACACACACACACACACCACACACACACACACACACACACACACATATATATATATAAATATCAACATCTAAATGTCAACATCTAAAAAAAAAGTGTTTTATGGTTTAATGACCCTTGACCCTTAAATCTGATGAATTCACATTTAATTAAAACGTTTAATCTCAGTTTTTTTGTAGCCCAGCAATTAAACAAATAAACAAAAGATTATGTCAAATTAGAAATGACTATCTCTGATGGAGGGATTCGTCCCAACCTTCCCCATCATTTGTCCATCTCTTCTTCTGATTGGTCAGTGGGCCAAATCAAAGATTACCATGGGCCAACTTTGGCCCGCGGGCCCTACTTTGTGGATCTCTGCTCTAGACAATTATCTGAGACTATGGTCATCTTTAAGAAACATCTGAAGACACATGTGTCATCAACACTTACCTGACTAACAATAGCACTTGCCAGCAATTCCTTTAATGGTTTATTTTCTGTTTGTTAGATTAAAAAAAATCTAAACCAAGTAGGACTTTTCATGACGTTTTTATATCGCTGCTCTCTGGTGATCTGAAGTGCTTCTATCATCCCAATTTTTGTACATTGCTTTGGATTAAAGCATCTGCTAAATGACAATGTAAAAAGTAATTAAATGTTCATTTTTGGGTGAACTATCCCTTTAGGCAGTACTTTTTTTTTACTTTACCTACCTGATACATTGTAAAACTGAGCCATACGTATAAATTAACACAGTTATGTATTTTAGAGTTTGATTTAGTTGCGTACTATTTGCCAAATGCTGCTGTTGCAAAGGTAAATATATTCAACAGGTAACAGCAAGCAAATGCCACAAGAGGGATGGAGGAAAAGATCAAATCACACAATGCTCTGCAACATGAGAATTCAACAAAATATGAACACTGCAGATTTACTTTAATCATCATGACATTACACTTTGAAGTACTTTCTGTTTCTCTTCATTTCCATAATCTTACCCATCTTTTTTAAAAGATCAATGTTTTATTAAAATTATGATACACATACATACAAAACTATATACAAGCAGATGCCATGAAACTGTCCAATTGTACAAAAAACTACAAATTCTATATATAAAATAGCTACAAATCAGGTATACTGTATATGATAGGTATATGTCAGCTTTTAATCTTGTCCAGCAACATCGCAGCAATGTTAGTCTAGCTTCGAATAGTATTGTTTTTTGTTCAGTTGTACCTTCCAGCAAGGCAATCTCTCTAAAATATGATAACCAGGTAAATGTGGTGGATGGGTCAAGCCATAATTTCAAATTAGTCTTTGGGTGTTCAGTTGTAAAATGGAGTCATCCACTAAAAGAAAAAGAAGGAGAGCTCAAGGTATGTCTACGTGTAGAAAATCTAAAACAGTAGAGCATACAAACCTCCCAAAAAAGAATCACAACTGGGGATTCCCAAAACATCTGTAAGTAGGAGCCAACTGACGGTGTTACAAATGTGACAGTAAGGATTAGATCATCTCATCTTACTAGGGGTAAAGTAGGCGCTGTTAATACATTTAAAATGAATCATCTGATGTGCAAGATTCTTAGAGGTGGTGAAGCATCTGGTCCATAACATATCTCAATCTGGTTAAGCAAGACCTTCCATTATCCAGGATTGAATAGCTGAAATATAGGTATACTGCAGTAAAATAAAGAAATTATAAATCTTAGAACACCAGCATCAGACCAGGTTTTGAAAACAAAGGGATTGTTGCCTATGCATAACTGATTATTATGTATAATAGGGTTACCTTAGTATATAAAAAGGGTCACCTGTAATTTTCTTATTTCTATACATCAAGTGAATATTCAATAATTGGTCCAGATAATTTCTTTAGGGATTTTGAAGTACCTGTAAAGGGGAGGTCTTGTAGGCAAACAGTGTTAATTATATTTGTCTCCAGGACTCAGGTTTTGATTTCCCTTATTTGGAAGGCTAAGTTATTAATTCTGGGCATTTTATTCATCCAAATAAATTTAGAAATGGCTGTTTTAGGTTCTTTGTAAAATGTGAAGGTGGCAGAAAAAGCAGCATGGAGAAGCATGGAGTAACCCATGTTCCCTGAAGGGGGAACGGAGATGTGTGTCTTCACACTATGGGAGATTGCTGACCAATCACTCTGAAGAGTAAGAAAATGGGCCAATGAGTGCCTATGAGTTGGCAGAGCTCAGCTCCTCAGGTGCTGGTGAATAAACATTAGTAAAGTATATAACCATTGCATGCAGAGCAAGCCATTTTGCAGCCAACACTCAGCTATCAGCTGGAGACCCAGCAGCTGTGGCCACCGAGACCCATGTCTCTGTTCTCTCTTCAGGGAACGTGGGTTACATTTGTAATTCGGGAGAATGTATGGAAAGCGCCAAAGCAGCTGAGCCCGTCACACCTCTGATGTGAAGTTTGCCAAGCATAGCATGAGCACACAAGCATCACCAAGGGCGCAACCTTCTAACATCCCCTAGGCCCTTTAATTACCATAATATGGAATTTAAAATCTGGGGTCATGAATGTGCTTTTACCTAGCTAATTTTAGTCTAGGTATTTTTTAAATATGACAGTACATTGGGAAAGCGTGACAGTCCCTGAAGCGGGAGGCAGCGGTGAAGGCCACCTGCTACCCAAGGGGAGACTTGGTGACAATATGTACATAAGAGCTAGTCCTAACTAGGGGGAGCACTACATATGATAAGCTGGTTAGTGGGTAGGGAAGACACAGGTCCACCTGAGAAGGGGGAATACTTTGTTGCTGAATGACACATATGGGATCGCTGATGGGGATCATGCATAGCTGGCACCAATCCCCAGCATGCAGGTAGACAACTTGGCTAATTATAGGCCTATTTCAAATCTTCCGTTTATGTCTAAAATAATAGAAAAAGTTGTTTCTACCCAATTATCCTCCTTTCTGCAGACAAACAATATTTTTGAAGTGTTTCAGTCAGGCTTCAGGCCTCATCACAGTACAGAAACCGCATTAGTAAAAATAACCAACGATTTACTCTTAGCTGCTGACCAAGGGTGCATCTCACTATTAGTCTTACTCGACCTTAGCGCTGCATTTGACACCATTGACCACAATATTCTCATAGACCGCTTAAATTCTACAGGTGTCCAAAAACAGGCTCTTGAATGGTTTAGGTCATACTTAGCTAACCGTTACCAATTTGTGAATATTAATGGACAGCATTCACAAGTAAGGCCAGTAAAGTACGGGGTCCCTCAAGGATCAGTTTTAGGCCCTTTGCTGTTTACAATATACATGCTTCCCCTGGGGGACATTATTAGAAAACACGGGATCAGCTTTCACTGCTATGCAGATGATACTCAATTATACATTTCAAGTAAACCTAATGAGATGTCTGAACTGTCTAAGCTAACCGAGTGTATCAAAGATGTTAAAGACTGGATGACCAACAATTTTCTTCTCTTAAACTCAGACAAAACAGAATTATTACTTATCGGGCCTAAATCCTGTACACAGCAGTTCTCACAACTCGACCTGCAATTAGAGGGATACAAAGTTAGCGTTAGCTCTACTATAAAAGATCTGGGTGTCATATTAGACAGCAATTTAACTTTCAAAAATCATATATCCCATGTCACAAAAACTGCTTTCTTTCATCTGAGAAATATTGCTAAGTTACGAAGTATGCTATCCATATCAGATGCAGAAAAGCTAGTCCATGCTTTCATGACTTCTAGGCTGGACTACTGTAATGCTCTGTTTGCTGGTTGCCCAGCATCCTCTATTAACAAACTCCAGCTAGTGCAAAATGCAGCTGCCAGAGTTCTTACCAGATCTAGAAAATATGATCATATCACCCCAATTTTATCCTCCTTACACTGGCTGCCTGTTAAGTTTCGTATTGAATTTAAAATATTACTCCTTACCTATAAAGCTTTAAATAATCTAGCTCCTGTTTATCTAACCAACCTCCTGTCTCGCTACAACCCAACCCGCTCTTTACGATCTCAAAACTCAGGGCTTCTGGTAGTACCTAGAATAGCAAAGTCGAGTAAAGGAGGTCGAGCCTTCTCATTTATGGCCCCTAAACTCTGGAATAGTCTTCCTGATAATGTCCGAGGCTCAGACACACTCTCGCACTTCAAAACTAGATTAAAGACCTATCTTTTTAGCAAAGCATACACTCAGTGCATTACATAGCGGTATGACGCATGATGTGCCCCACACATGATTTTGCATCTCGTTTATATACACTATGAACAGTAGCTACGCTAATTATTCTCCTTATTCTGTATTTCCACCTGGGGGTACTCATCTTGAGGCCCTCAGACTACGCAGTGCCACTGATGCGATCCGAGACCAGCGACGAGATGATCCCAAGGTTTTCTGGACCAGGCCGTATCCTGAGCAGCTGCTGTGGTGGTCATCGTGGAGTGAGAACATGAGACTGACTCCTGTGATGCTCCAAGGACAGACGAGTCTTCGCTAAGGTCCAGCATCCTGCGCCTAGACTGCAGCTCTGCACAAGACGTTTGGCCATAGGGGAAATGGTCGTGCCCAACTGAGCCTGGTTTCTCTCGAGGTTTTTTAAATCTTCGCTTTCGCCAATTGGTAAAGTTTTTTCCTCGCCGCTGTCGCCACTGGCTTGCATGGTTCGGGATCTGTAGAGCTGCGCATCGATGGATTTGCTCTTCAGTGTTTGGACTCTCAGTAGTGATTATTAACCCACACTGAACTGAGCTAAACTGAACTGAACTTAATCTCTGAAAACTGAACTGACTTTGTTTCAATTCACTATAATCTTCCATGTGAAGCTGCTTTGACACAATCTACATTGTATAAGCGCTATACAAATAAAGATGAATTGAATTGAAAAGTAGACCAAATGGGCAAACAAAAAATCATACTGGGCCAGGCACCCAGCTCCTGCTGTGGTTGGGGTGCTGGGGGCCTCGGAGGAACTCTCTAGGGTTCGCCAGACAGGGAACTCCCTAAGCAGTGCAGAATAAGCACAAGTATCTCCAGGGTAGGGTGCATGGTGCAGCAAGCGTTTTTGACACTGAGCTCAGTTTCAAACGGGCTCCACTCAAAGATTATAAAACCTTGTGAATGTGTTAGGTATTGCCCAGCCCGCAGCTCTACAGAATTTGTTAGAGAAGTGCCGCATACTCACACCCAAAGGGAGGCACCACTCTTTTAAGTGTGCTCTCACTCCAAGGGGACACGGCTCACCCATGGGGACAAGCACTCTGTAGTTATGCCTAAATCTTTGACTATGGGGATCAGTGGAGGTAGACTGTTGTAATCTTGACTAGCAGCCTCATTCATGGGGCATTACCAGATTTATTTCAGTTAATTTTGTAACCTGAAATACTTCCAAATATGCTGAAAAGATTTAAGCAAACAGGAACAAACATAGATATATTAGAAACCAAAAGCAGAATATCATCCGCATATAGAGAAATTTTATGTGAAGTGTTTACGGTTGTATAGTTTGTATAGTTGTATAGTTAAAGTTTCCCATACTGCTTGTTCCAACAGTTCCAATAGTAAGTAAGTAATGTGTATTTATATAAGGCATTTATTGTGTATGTCCATACACCCAAAGTGCTTCACAATCATGAGGGAGGGTCTCTCCACACCATAACCAGTGTGCAGCGTCCATTGGACGCTGCACACGGACAATGGCTCCAGTGCACTTACCACACACCAGCTATAGGGGGAGTGGAGAGACAGTGATAGAGCCAATTCTGTGGATGGGGATGATTGAGAGACCATGATGGGTAAGGGCCAATAGAGGGAATTTTGACCAGGATGAACAATGATAAAATAAAAGCAGAGGCGACAAGGGCACCCTTGCCGAGTGCACCGACTGAGAGCAAATGAGGATGATGTCATAGTGCCTATTAGAACCTGTGCCGAACTGCAATAACAAAAAGTTTTGACCATTTTGATAAATCCCTGTCCAATGAAACGACCGCTGAGGAGGCCAGATATAACTGGATTTATTTAATTTATTTATTGAATTATTATAATGTAGAAATCTCCTAATGTTATCTGAAGCAAATTGATCATTAAGAACACCGATAAAAAAATACCGGAATAATTTATCTATGCATTAACTGAGTATATAAGCTAGCATTTTAGCAAAGAGTTTAGCATCTGTAATTGATTAAACTAACAGGCCAATATTTGGCACATTCTAAGGGATATTTGTGCTTGTTAAGAAAAAGGGTTATGAGAGCTGTGCTTTCATCTCTCATTCTCAATTACGCAATTAAAAGAGTTAAGAATAAGTGATGATATTATATTCCATATGGCGGAAATTAATTCAGGGGGAATTCCATCACTCCCCGGGGCTTGTCTTTGGCATGGCGTCTAGATTTATTAAAATTGAGTTTCAATTTATCTAGTGACAGTGAACCATTTAACATTTCTAAGTGGTAGATGAATGATGATGAATAAGAAGTGTATAATTTAGTTTCAAAATTGAATTTATATCTTTGGTTTGAGTATACTATAAAAATGCCATCCTTCTTTATAGCATCTATACTGTGACAGCTCTAGATACCATCTATATAATCCGTAATGCTGGTAGTTTACCTGGCCTCACATATGTTTTGTGGACTTGAAGAAGACATTCAACCATGTCCCTTGTGGCATTCTGTGGGGTGCTCTGGAAGTATGGGGTTAGAGGTTCCTTGTTAAGGGCTCTCCTCTCTCTATATGAACAGAGCAGGAGTTCGGTTCACATTGCTGGCAATAAGTCAGACTTGTTTCTGGTGCATTTTGGACTCAGGCAGGGCTGAGTGCTGAGTGTGATGTGGCAGGGATAGGAATCAGCACCTCCAAGTCCAAGGCCATGATGCTCGACTGGAAAAAGATGGCTTGCCATTTCCAGGTTGGAGGAGAATCCTTGCCCCAGGTGAAGGAGTTCAAGTACTGTATTTTGAGATTTTGTTCATGAGTCAGGGAAGGATGGAATGTAAGATTGACAGATGGATCGGAGTCGCTGCTCCTCCATATCAAGAGAAGCCTGTTAGGTGGCTCAGGCCTCTGTTCTCGATGCCTCATGGACACTTGCCAAGGGAAGTTATGGCCATGTCCCATTAGGATGAGGCCTCTGAGAAGACCCAGGACACTCTGGAGGGACTATGTCTCTCGGCTTGCCTTGGAAAACCTTGGCATTCCCATGGGATTCCTTCTGAGACTGCTTCCCTTGTGACCCACCCATGGAAAGGTGGAAGAAAATGACATGACAATATTTGCAAAATACCTATATGATAAGTTCATTTGAATTTCACATAAATAAAATCTGTCATGTATCCAACGTCTATATTTGCTATAATTCTATTCAGTGCTGTGCAAAAGTTTAGGCCACTAGTTTTTTCACAAAAAATGTTTTTTCTATATTTTTCTGTAGCATGTCAGTTTAAAATATCAATATACATTTCCAAACATTACTTTCATTATTAATTGTAATTATACAGTGAGATTATTGTCTGTACAAGGAGTCTGACAACAGCCATTGCTCTACACAGAGGTCTAATCTGAACATCATCCCAAGACAACAGAGAAGAAACAGAACAGAGCCAAACTACATACAGAAGAACTTTGGCAACATCTTATATGCATCTTATTATAGAAGCATATATATGAAAGCTACAGTATATGGGACTATATGAAACCTATACGAAGCTTATACACTCACTGGTCACTTTATTAGGTACACCTGTACAACTGCTCTTAACGCAAATTTCTAATCAGCCAATCACATGGCAGCAACTCAATGCATTTAGACATGTAGGCATGGTCAAGACAATCTGCTGCAGTTCAAACGGAGCATCAGAATGAGGAAGAAAGGAGATTTAAGTGACTTTAAACGTGGCATGGTTTGTTGGTGCCAGACAGGCTGATCTGAGTATTTCAGAAACGGCTGATCTACGGGGCATTTTCACGCCACAAACATTTTAGGTTTACAGAGAATGGATCAGAAGAAAAAAAAAATCTAACCTATCGAAATGTCAAACCTTGAGGCAGATGGGCTACAGCAGCAGAAGACCACACCGGGTGCCACTCCTGTCAGTTAAGAACAGGAAACTGAGGCTATAATTCTCACAGGCCCTTTAAAATTGGACAACAGAAGATTGGAAAAACATTGCCTGGTCTGATGAGTCTCAATTCTGCTGCCACATTTGGATGGTAGAGTCAGAATTTGGCATCAACAACATTAAGCATGGATCCATCCTGCATTGTATCATTGGTTCAGGCTGGTGGTGGTGGTACCCTGATAGCACACTTTGGGCCCATTAGTATCAACTGAGCACCGTGTCAACGCCACAGCCTGCCTGAGTATTGTTGCTGACCATGTCCATCCCTTTATGACCACAGTGTACCCATCTTCTCATGGCTACTACCAGCAGGATAACTCGCCATGTCATAAAGCGCAAATCATCTCTGACCGGTTTCTTGAACATGACAATGAGTTCACTGTAATCAAATGACCTCCACAGTCACCAGAGCTCAATCCAATAGAGCACCTTTGGAATGTGGTGGAACGGGAGATTCTCATCATGGATGTGCAGCTGACAAATCTGCAGCAATTGTGTGATGCTATCATGTCAATATGGACCAAAATCTTTCCAGTACCTTGTTGAATCTATGCAATGAAGAATTAAGGCACTTCTGAAGGCAAAAAGGGGTCCAACCCGATACTAGTAAGGTGTACCTAATAAAGTGGCCGGTGAGTGTATATGAAGCATCTTATGAAACATACTGTATATCTTATATGCTTCATATCCTTATATACGATGCTTCAAAAACCTATGTGGGACAAACTACCTGAAATACTATGGCAAGTGTTTTAAATGCAAGTTTGCACATACATGTTGATTTGATTTAGTTAATTAATAAATAAACAATGTATGTATGCATAATTTTTGAAAGCATCCTCATTTTACAGCATTTTTTACACATGTTTATAAAACTTTGAAACAGTACTTGTAGCTTTGCATGTGTGTGTGACCCCCCTATGTGAAACCCCGGCTAAAGTCGCATAATCTATTTCCGGAATAAGTGCATCAAAGTCGATAGCCTTACAAATGACAACAGTATGCAATTTCTGAAAATGCCAAAAAGGGATGGAGGAAAAATAAAAGCACAGTCTGCAACATGAGATGTCCAATAAAACATGAACACTGCAAATTTACTTTAATCAATCATGACATTACACTTTGAAGTACATACTTTCTGTTCCTCTTCATTTCGATCTTCTGATTCAATTTTGATACAATACACACTTTTTTCCAAGCTATATTTATTTATTGATTGATTGATGGCATGTTAAAATTATTTTTGTCTCCAGAAAAGAACACAACAAACCAAAATTAAGCCCAATTGTGCAGTTACTGTGCTTTGCCTTTGTATAGCAGCACTATAGAGGTATCCTATATGATTAATTACCAAAGTGTTGTAAATACCAAAATATACACAATATAATACACTTTACTGGTTCAAAAAACACTGTTGTATTAACTAGAAACACTGAGGACTGCTGCCCCCGTGATCTGGCTATAGATAAGTGGAATAAAATAACAACAGTATTTGCCAAAATACCCATAAGACATACAAAATATGCAGGGCAGGGAGAGGGGGGGAGGAAACTGAGAACCAAACACAACATAACTTTTTAAAATTCTCTCACACTTGCACAAGTGTTATTTGATTTTTAACAGATCACTACAAAGTAATGTTCACTAAACTTCATGCATGGTCTGCTCTAGAGTTCACAAATTTGATCACAAGAACAGAATAAGTTACAATGTGCATTTTTTTCTTTGTTTCTAGTTTTCTTTTTTAATATATCTGCAAAAATGTCAACAGCTCTGTGTTTTTCTGTCCATATGAGGTGCTGCTGTGTGTGCATTAATAAAATGAACAAATGATTTTAGCAAATGGCTGCAATATAACAAAGAGTGAAAATTTTAAAAGGGTCTGAACACTTTCCGACTGCACAAAAAGGGGCATATTTTCACTATTCCACTGTCTTTTCTCCATTAAGCTAGCCTGTGTGCCTGCCTATGTCATATTGCCTTGGCTAAACTTTAGCTAACTTATTACATCATGTTATCATGTAGATGTTAGCGAGACTAATTTACAGTAATGTTACTTGGTTTTGGATAATTTGCTAATTTAAGCCACATTTAGTCCTTTGTTAATCATTACTCCCCTACACACTGTAAAGACAATTGACAGGCTAATTTACCGCAGCTGCTCTGTATGGCACGTGCTACAGTAACAGAGGTCAGAAGTGCTATGAACATACACTCAATGGCCACTTTATTAGGTACACCTTACTAGTACCGGGTTGGACCCTCTTTTGTCTTCAGAACGGCCTTAATTCTTCGTGGCATAGATGCAATTCTATGGTTCGACTTGTCAGAGATGCTCTTCTGCATACCCTGGTTGTAATGAGTCAGTATTTGTCTGGCCATTCTCCTCTGACCTCTGGCATCAGTAAGGCATTTGCACCAACAAAATTCTCGCTCACGGGATATTTTCTCTTTTTCAGACCATTGTCTGGAAACCCTAGAGATGGTTGTGCATGAAAATCCCAGTAGATCAGCAGTTTCTGAAATACTCAGACCAGCCCACCTGGCACCAACAACCATGCCACGTTCAAAGGCACTTAAATCACCTTTCTTCCTCATTCTGATGCTCAGTTTGAACTGTAGCAGATCGTCTTGATCATGTCTACATACCTACAGTAAATGCATTGAGTTGCTGCCATGTGATGGGCTGATTAGAAATTAGTGTTGACGAGAAGTTGTACCTAATAAAGTGGCTGTTGGGTGTACATGTGCATATTTGTAGTTACAATGGTTGAAAAATATATATGTAAATGACCATATATGTAAACTATATTACTTAAAGTTATTCAGTCTTTCAAGAAGTCTGAAAGTCTTGTTCATCACTAAAGCAGAAAGCCTCCAGTAAGTAGCTTAATCGCCAATAGTATCTGGATGCAGCCTTTATGATGCAAGCTGAGATTGCATCACTCAGCGAAGAGCAGCAAGGTTTTCATTTATGGTTTGTTTGTTAGTTAAGGGCATTATGCGCCCCCCCCCCCCCCCAATATAAAGACTTAATCTATTTACTTACAAAATGGGGATTTATTCATTCACAATTTCTTCATAAGCAACATCATGAAGCCTAAATTCACAACTTGACTCAACTGAAACCATGTAACTTCAGACTTGACTCAACTCTTCCGTCAGTCTTAAAGTCTGCCACAAGGGGGCAGTTCTTACCACTACATCTTTATCTATCATTCTCAGCCTGTTATATACGTTCCTGTTCAACACCCACTAATACATGAAAACATTTTATGTTGCTGCAGAGCTTGTTGTTTAAGATGGCAGAATTCTGGCATTTTAGTCAGTAAGCATTAAGTGAGCAACTCTAAATGCACTTTTTACATTTATAATCTCAAATTTGTGCACCATTGTTGTTCGTTTTGGTAGCATTCATTTATTCATTCCTTCATTTTCTTTCTCCTGTCCAGGGCCGGGTCACAAGGCAGCAGTCTTAGGAGAGAACCCTAGACTTCCTTCTCTCCAGACACTTTTTCCAGCTCCTCTGGGGAGATCCCAAGGCGTTCCAAAGCTGAGAGATATAGTCCCTCCAGCCTGTCTTGGGTCTTCTACAGGGACTCCTCTCTGTGGGACAAGCCTGAAACACCTCCCTAGGTAGGCATCCAGGAGGTATTTGAATGAGATGCCTGAAACCACCTCAACTGCTTTCTCTCAATGTTAAGGAGCAGTGGCTTTACTCCGAGTTCCTCCCGTGTGACAGAGCTTTTAATCCTACACTCAAATATGAAAAACATGTCAAAAGGTTCACTTTTGTACCTTAATTGTGCACATTGGTTCCTTAAAAGTACAATTTTGTACCTTTAGGGTACACTTTTGTATCTTTAAGGTACTGTAAGGTACACATTTGTACTTTTTAGGTATTAATGTGTTCCTTTAAGGTACATATGTTGTTCTGTAAGGTACAAAACTACCTTTTGTTGAGGTACAAAACTACCTGTCACTGGGTTTCGTACCTTTACTTCTGAGAGTGTATCTATAAGGGTGCATCCTGCCACGCTACCCTGCGAAGGAAACTCATTTCAGCCACTTGTATTCGAGATCTTGTCCTTTCGGTCATGACCATAGGTATGGTGCAGCTGTGGCCCCACCCTCGAGCCAGGCATGGGCTGGGGGTTGTAGGCGAGCGCCTGGTGGCTGGGTTTTTATTCCACAGAACCCGGTAAGGCTCAGCCCGAAGGAGCGACATGGGACCAAGTGGTGGGCCTACAGGAGGAGCCATAAGGAGTCAGTTCATTGTGGAATGGGTCATGGTCAAAGGTCAGGACCCCTTCGACCCAATCACCAGGAACAGAAACTGGCTCTTTTAGAATGCCATTTTGGTAGTTTTTTCCCTCAAATCCTGCTTGGGAATAATTCACCCAAAAATGAAAATTCTGCCATCATTTACTCACACTTCACTTGTTCAAAAGCTATTTGAGTTTATTTCTTTGCTGAACACCAAAAAGAAGTATTTAAAAAATGTTGGTAGCATTTTTAGCAAAAAGCCTAGAATTTTCCTGCCATGGAAGTCGATTGGTACCAGCAAGCAACATTCTTCAAAATATCATCTTTTGTGTTCAACTGAAGGAAGAAACGTATAAAAGTTTAAAAACACACGAGAGAGAATAAATAATGAGGTAACAAATTTTTGGGTGAACAATCCCTTTAACATACCTGGCTGAAACGTTATTTATTTATTTTTACTTGATCAAAGTACTATCTTGTTCTTCTGACAAATTTAGTGACTACCAATATGAATTGTTAGATAATGTGAATGTCTGCTGATACTGAAGTGCCATCGATCTATGAGAGTCTCTAATCACAAAAATCTAGCATATATATATAGTTATTATGATACATTCTCTTTCTGTTGGGCAAAAATAATACCAAAAAAGTAAAAATAGTACCAAAAAAGATGTCCTGAACTTAACGTTTACATTTTATTTAACATTTTTTAATTACATTTTTTTCTAAACTCATATATAATAACTCTTTACACAGACTGTTCTTATTTTGCAGAACAGGCTGGAAATAAACAATGTTTTATGATATTTCACACTGTGATAATACATCAACCTTAATGCAATCATTTAGCCTAACCCAACTTCTTTTTTGGAGCATATTTGTGTGTAATGATGTATAGCTAATGTGCTGTGAATGACTTAAATAAAATATCAATAGGTGTACAAATAGTTACAACATATTGCTTTATTTATAATAAGTAGCTTAAATAGAAATATTACAAATTACATATAAATATAAGGTTTTTATATATTTGAGAACAGTAAAATAAACGTAGTCGACTGAAATCCTTTCGCATCAAAAATGTCATTGTTAGTATAAACACAAGCATAAGGGCCTACAGTATCTGGGAAAGAACACAGGACTCAAGAATGAATAGAAAACCTGGAGAAAAAGAAGTGATTCAATTTAGTAAGGTTTAACAAAAGTTCCCAGCTGGATTGAGTTATCGATTTCCAAAACTATGAGTGATCACAAATGACAAATTCCTGACGTAAAAAACTGTTTGCTACTATTGCAACTAGCGGTTATTTTTTGTGGAAAAAAAACCCACCACCACTCCTAGACATTCACCACCCCCATTAGAAAATATTTCCATTACATTCATGAGCAAGCTAACACTTTTGTGGCTTGACAAATCTGCTTACGGCTCCACACATTATACCAAGAACCCTTGTTCACGAGTATTACTTCTTTCTTTAAATTAAAACAATGATTTCATGTCTTAAAAAGCTTATATTTACATGTGAAAGTGTTGTTCCACAGTCCTAGCTTTTGTATGACATGCTGAGCTTTGAAATGAAACACTAAAATGGTCCCGAACAAAGACAGGGTGTTACAAGGGTTTTCAAGTACATTCAGCTGTCGATGATTAAAACACTAAGATTATATAAACACGAAAAATCAGGTCATTGACAAACGTGTTCAGGATTAGCTTACTACTTCTGTTTTGCAGAACAGCATTTGTTTACAGGCAGCTGACATCCTTTATGCGTGTAATACACGAGGATCTTCAAAGTCAGTGCTCATAAACAGTATATGATGCCCTTTTTTCATACTGAGTCATAAAAAAACTGAAAGAAAACAAACCTAACTCATATGTCTGTTGAGAGGAAAATGTGTCATGCTTCTGAGAAGATCATGAGATGTGATTTTCATATTTCGAAAGGAAGAAGAAAAACACCAAGAAAGTATCACAACCCCCACGCAATCCTTGTTAATGTCAGCGAGCGTTTCCTAGTACAATAGCTGGAAAATCTCAGGTGTTCTAGCAGCTGATTCTGAGAGCGCATCCTATCCAAATTCCACACTTAAAGTGAACGGGAATACAAGAACAGCTGCCATTGCATAACGTGGGCATGTGTACAGACAATCATTTACACAATATCTGTCGCCCACGATCCACACTACTAGTTGTCTGCCCATTTAATGATAGTGATGAAGGTGGAGAAGGGTCGTGGTTGGTAGTTCAGCTGATCACTTGGAAATGCTCTCACAGATAACCGGTTGGACGGTTTGTCCATGTGCATCAGAAGAAAAGTGTTGAGCATTGCATCTTGGTAGTTTTTGTTCACCACCCGAGTGTCGTGTGTGGCTGAAAATATTTCTTCACCATCACCATCATCAAAATCCACTTGAAATTTGACTTCGACCTCAGAGGTTCTATTTTTCTGTGGCTGGAGATTGAAATTTACTTGTACGTAGACCAGGTAAACACCTTTCTTTGGTAGGATTATCCACGTTTTGTTGTGGTCCAGAATACTCTCACCATCCTTCCTCTTCTCCTCCCACTCATCTTCCCATATCAAGCGACTATCACTTGTATGATTGCAAGCTTTAGAGAGAGAGAATGAAAAATTAGAACAAATATGGAATGTTTATGTAGGCTGGTCTAACTTCAGTCATGTAATTAAAAGCAAACAATACATTAGTAAATATTTAAAAGCTAACTAATTACCTGTAAGAAGCAATTGCTCTTGGGAGAGTTGATGTCTGAATTTGCTTGCTATCGCGCTTGCTGTCAGATAAAAAAAGGGTATAAGAAAATAATGCTGAAATAAGCAACACGAATGACTAAAAGTGCAACTGCCAGCTGTACAGGAACGTGCCCTGAAGCACCCACAAATGCATTTACACAAACACACACAGACTCCCGCAAACACACGCGCACCACAGGAAAACAAGAGCACAGCTGACTCATTTACGGACAACAGGTTTGGTCAAAACGCCACAGTTAATAAGGTAATGGTGAACTACAGCAAATGGAGATTCTTCAAACAAGTAAGTGCTTTCAGAACTGTTCTGTCGTATCTTTTTTTTTTTTACGAGATTTTTTTACACTGATTTATGAAACAACTCACAAAGAAAATCATAAATGATTTCTCAGATTTAATCTAAACAAATAGTTCAAGAGCTTTGTGAGGGGTTACTGATGCCAAATAACAACCTGTGGGAGTTTGTCGGTTGTTTACTAATTAATATCATATGTCCGCTAAAACACAGTAGACTAGTCGCATTCGCCTGAGAGGGATATAAAACGTGTAGGCTATATCTTTATTACAGATGTAAATATTACAAATGACTACAAAACCTTTAAGTCTTATTGATGAACCTAAAATTGTAATTTTGCCTAATGACAATGCCACCCTCAAATGATAAAAAGTACACAATTTCATGTATAGTAGCTATTTTGTGTAAATAAAAAAAAAATACAATTCAAGAACAACAACGACAAATTACACTACTATAAGTAGGCTAAATATGAGTTAATATTAATATAAACTTACCATTCATGGCGCATATTTTGCAACCAGGCACCTGTTGAAATTACGGTAAGAAATGTCATGTATATTTCAACAGTAGAATGAACAGAAGCTGAGAGACGATGTGAACATGCTTAGCATGAATGTTTCCATTCGTTATTTTAGACAAACGCGCCCTCTGCAACCCAATTCATTAATTAGCTAGCTAATATCCGCATTAAATGCTGGACAAAAACTTTAGCTAAAAAACAAAGTAAGTTCATCAGCACATAAAGCAGATCAGATGACAAGTTTTCCCCCTTTTTCATAAAAAAAAAAACTCAGACCGCAAACTTACTTGAATTGTAAACTATCAATCGTAGCCTAACGTTATTCATACTCAGTCATTCTTCAAACTGTCCCACTGAACCACACCAGGTCATTTTATGGTCCAAAATAGCTGTAGAAACTTTAATGTAATAGATCCCATTATATTTACCTTCGGTAAGAAGATGTAGGTCAAACACGATGCGATTAAAACAAGGAGCAGAGCTATCGATGTGCAGAGAATGTGCGCTCTTGCTGCGCGCGTTGTATCCATGCCTGCTCCTCCAGATGCACAAATAGCTGCAGTCTCACACTAGAAAAGCCTCTTGTACCGGATGAAGTTGACGAGTGTAAAGAGACACGACTCTCCCACGCATTGAACGGTGAGCTATTAACTCCACATCACCTGTGGGTGACACGAGGGTGGAGGATGTGTGGTGACGGCAAACATTTTACATGAACAAATTTGTTGTAGTTTCATTGACTGAGACATTGAGACGGGATGCTATGAAAGTAAATTGACATGGTGAAACTTTCACTCATGTTAGTTCGGAAATTAAACAACTATTAAGAGACACAAGAACTGTTCTGATAAGTCTTAAAAGCAAAGTTCAACCTGAAATAATGAACTCATTATTTATTCCAACCTGTAAGGAACTCTAAAGGAGAACTGCCCAATGGAGATGTCAAGTCTGAGTAATCACTGTAAAAGTAACAAAGTAGTTTACTCATGAAACAGAATATTGTATGAGACCCAAAAGTCATTGGTATCTAGCAATGTCTAGTTTGTGAATGAATAATTAGTTTCAATTGAATCTTTTAGTGATTTTTCTCATCCATTTAGTTTTAGAGATGGAAAGAGAACTGAAAGAAGTTACTTAAAGAAATAGTAATAGTGCAAGAAACTGAATAATATTTACATCATTGACTGGAAAACCTAACCCATGTCCACTTTATAGTTGACAGTGTACAGCAATTTAGATTTTAACAGGGATTTAAAAACAAGTGTACTATGGTTTTTTGACTCAACAGTCCACAATTACAGTAAGTCCACAGTTAAAATAAATACTAAGAGTACCATTTTGTCAAGCTCGCTTCTGGTTCCCAGCAGTTTGCTTCAAACTCTGAGTAATTTGTAGGCTATGTATTTTATTATTGTATGCATTTTGCATAAAATTAATATATACATGAGATCTTTTAGTGCTTAATGTTTAAGTGTTTTTAAAGTTGAACTAATTAGATTTTACATTATTATTATCATTATTGTGCTTTTTCTATTAATTCAGAGCATTTGAATTAAACATTAACATCAATGTTCACAAGTGAATTGAAGCTGTATGTTTACAACTTTTAAAAAAGGCTTCAGCATCAAGGAGAGTTGCAAGTATCATTTCGCAATACAGCACATGCACTCTCCCTTCATTGTAAATAAGCAGAATCATCTCTTATTTGCACCTGTGAATTTGTCATTATGCAACAGGATGTTCATGGTTAAGACTGATGTGAATCTAAAATTTATGAATCTCAGAGTTTCTAAATCTACTGAAGTTATGAAGTTGTATTTTCAATATTTTAAATTAAAATGGGATGTGAGCATTATTGCGCAAAAACCTTTTATGTAATGTGCTTTTCATTTAAACCGGAAGCTTTAGGACACACTGTAAAAATATTCTTGGTTCCACACAATTGATTTGTGTTGAGACATGAAGAAATTAAGTTACAAATTTAAGTAAATTGAACATAAAACAATTAAGTTGTCCTCCCAAAAATGAAGAATTGTATTGTTTCAGTTCGTTTTAAAGAAGTAGTATGAACAAACAGCAAAATATTTTTTGAGTGCACTAGACAGTCCTGAAATTAGGCTCATAGATGTCTTACGGTGCATTCAAGTCATGCCGGAAGGATTGTATGGAGGTCTATGAGTTGAAAGCACTTGAACACCACAACAAAGTCAGAATTGTGAGTGGGAAACTTTGGATTTCCTTTAAGGCCTAAGTGGTTCATGTCTGTAAAAAAAAAAAACAAACAGGACCAGCTCAATCTCCAAATTTATAATCAGCCAGTCACATGGCAGCAACTCAATGCATTTAGGCATGTAGACATTGTCAAGATGATCTGCTGCAGTTCAAACTGAGCATCAGAATGGGGAAGAAAGGTGATTTAAGTGACTTTGAATGTGGTATGTTGTTGGTGCCAAACGGGCTGGTCTGAGTATTTCAGAAACTGCTGATCTTCTGGAATTTTCACGCACAACCATCTACATACAACCGAAGAATGCAGAAGAGCATCTCTGAATGCACAACACGTCGAAACTTGAGGTGGATGGGCTACAGCAGCAGAAGACCACACCCAGTGCCACTCTTGTCATCCAAGAACGGGAAACTGAGGCTACAATTCACACAGGCTTACCCAAAATTGGACAATAGAAGATTGGAAAAATGTTGAATGATCTGAAGAGTCTCAATTTCTGTTGCGACATTCAGATGGTAGGCTCAGAATTTGGCATCAGCAATGTGAAAGCATGGATCGATCCTGCCTTGTATCAACGGTTTAGGCTGCTGCTGGTGGTGGTGGTGGTGTAACGGTGTAGGGGATATTTTCTTGACACACTTTGGGCCCATTCATACCAATTGAGCATTGTGTCAACGTCACGCCTTTATGACCACAGTGTACCCATCTTTTGATGGCTACTTTCAGCAGGATAACACGTCATGTCATAACATGCGAGTCATCATAGACTGTTTTCTTGAACATGACAGTGAGTTCACCGTACTCAAATGGCCTCCATTAACAGTCACCAGTTCTCAATCCAATAGCGCACCTTTGGCATATGATGGAATGGGAGATTCACATTATTCAAATCTGCAGCAACCGCAAGACGCCATCATGTCAATATAGACCAAAATCTATGAGGAATATTTCCAGTATCTTGTTGAATCTATGTTACAAAGGATTAAGGCAGTTTTGAATGCAAAATTGGGTCCACCAAAGGTGTACCTAATAAAGTGGCCGGTGAGTGTATATTGTATTATTATGATGTAATTAAATTTGCAGAACCTTCCAAAAATACAATGCACATTGTTTATTGATACTTTGTAGATGTGGGGTTAAAAATCTTGGATTTTATTGTACATAAAATGTACTTTGAAAGTGACTTTATGAACACACTAAAATGGACAAATACATCTAGTTAGCAATCTCTGTAGCTCAAAAAATGTTTTGATTGCAACACTATATGCTTTGGCTCAAACTATATTTGCCTCATTCTGTGATCAGAAGCCACATCAGATGCAGAAGCACTCGACTGGAGCAAAACAAACAGTACCACTAACATACTAATGTTTTCACAGATCTAAAGCTTTCCATTATGCAGCTGTTGCAATGGCGATTATGCTTTGTGACTAATCAGGAAATCCACCTAATCGTTGGGACTTTTTTCCCCTTTTTAGGGCAAAGAAGACCTGGGTAATTTATACTTTTGGTGAAAAATGTTGGCTAAAGTGAAGCATTCACCCAAGTCAAAAACACCTCTGCATAGCTATAAAACTCAGTTTTCAGCATTGAATGCTTCTGCACAATGCGTGGTCATAACTAGAGGACGTAATAATAATAACTTCACACAAAGCCATTAATACAGCTTCAGAAGACCTAATGGTAATTTAATTATTTTTCCAGTCATTAACACCATTGTCATTGCACGGAAACCACTTATTAGGGTATTCTTGTGTATTCTGCAAAAACCCAATGTGGCATTCAGGTTTGCAACATCGTGAAAAAAGTGTCAAAATTTTGGGGTGAACATGCCATTTAAAAGTACACATACACTTCATAGACCACCCGTTTGGGTATTTTCCCTCAATGCTGACTGGAAGTCATAAGACATATCAGTAATCAATCATGCAAACAAGGTCACCACAATATATACACATGTGCTCCTATTGGGTGTGGGTGTTAGCAGAAGCATCAGCAAACGTCTTCATGCACAGTGCGTGTTTAGGTTTTGCTGGGCGCTTTAGGGACATGCAACCTGTTTGTGAGCATCTCACTGTTGATTCAGACACAGATTATGTTTTTCCAGTTATGTGTATATACTGTATGAATTTTTTTATATGACTCACCTTTATCGGTTACTCTATTTACAGAACTAAAAAAATTTATTTCCAAAGGAGGGCAGTTTCCCAGATGATATCAAAGTAAAAGAAAATGCCCGCAAATGTCTTCCATTTCGAAGGCAAATACATGGCTTGATGCCACGATGACATCAAATTCCACTTGTCAGCACTCTATTGGCTAAATGCTGATGATTTCCGGCTTCGTGTGCTCAGATTGATTTAAATGCCTCAGGATTTTTTTGAAGCACCATAACGGTGATTCACATCTCTGTGTATTTTTAATTGTTGTCTGTGTTCACATTTAATCAATGTGATTTTATGACGATGATCGTTGTTTACTGGGAACGATAAAGCTCAAAATGAAGGGTTTTTGGCTAGATTTGCATTACAGTATCTGGGCCACCTTCTACCAACAGATAATCTAGATCTTCTCATAAAACGTTTGTTTCCAGTGTCACTGCTGGGTTTGTGGGATTGAGGGATGACCTTGATTAGAAGCTCATTATCGTTCTCTGTGTCGTGATAACAGTATTTCCAGAAAGACTACAGAGACACAGGAAAGACTTTCACTACATCAGTTAGTTTCCACTTGAACTGCTCTCCATTAGCACAATGGAAAAATGCAGTGTTAAATGGGACAAGTGAAAATCACTCCTGTTTTGAATCACTACCACTGCGAATACGCATTGTGTTTACAATATCGGAGATATAATCAACATTATCATCATATTCTGTATGACACTTCAAGCCGTTTTTGATTTAATCAAGGGAACTGGTGACAAATGCAGAGGTGAAACACCTCTTCTTATTTGTTCAGAGGTTAATTATTCCCTCAAACATGATTACTCTGAAAAAATGAGATCAAATGCTAAAAGGTACTTATAATTTGACAATGTTTTTTGTGTTGTTTGCATCCTCGCTGAGATAGATTGAATGTTGCTATCTCTGTTGTAGTGATTTGCTGAAAACAAAATGTTTCTGGTCAAAATCAATGAGATTTAAAAAGATAATGGGCTCTATTTTAACGGTCTAGGCGCAAAGTTTAAAACGAATGGCGCAAAAGCATTAAGGGCATGTCTGAATCCACTTTTGCTATTTTAAGGACGGAAAAATACTCTCTGTGCTGCGGGGCATGGTCTAAGAGGGCTGTGCTTATTCTCTTAATAAGTTCTGGGTGTGTTTTGAGCATAACGTGCATTAAACCAATCAGAGTCTCATCTCCCATTCCCTTTAAGAGTCAGTTGCGTTGTGCCATGGCGCATTTGCTATTTACATGGCGGACTTTGTAAGTGGAAAACTGAACGCTTCGTTTGCGAGAAAACAGTTAAACAGACCATCTGGAGCTTGAGAATAAAGAAGGAGCCTCCTCCAATTGGCCTTTACTTTCACTTTCACTTTCACTGTCTCTCTTTCGTAGATAAGGAAACGGTGTTATACTGTACGCACTCACTGAAGACATCCATTAGCCTACATAATTAATTTTGTTTGTTAAGCGCAAAGATTTGTTTCAAAACTATTTCTAAATTAATTTCTAATTTCCAGCAAATGAATAAATGAACAATAATAACGAAGTGTGGTCAACAACTGAGTTATATACAAAGACATGTCCTATTCCCCATATGGTCCAAAACTTAACAGGTGGACAAATCTAAGCTTGTTTTTAATAAAACAAATTTAATTATGCATATAATAAATCATACTAATGATAATAATAACATTATACAAAAGCAAATTGTCGTGAATAAACTGAAAAAAGCCCCCGAGGTGAAGAAGGCATGGAGGTATATGGTTTTTATATTTATGTAGAAAATATAAGTTTTTGTAATTTTTTAATCCTTTAATTCTTTTTCATTTGTAAAGATATTTGTGTATTGATGTACATCCTGTGTGTATTAAGCAATGTTTAAGCAAGGTGCACAACTGACATGCTCTGTGCTGGACTTTACTGTAGACCTGCTCTTAGCTGGTCTATTGTGCAGTCTATTTTAGTTCCTCAAAATAGCAACGCGCCAACACACCTCTTTTCTAGACTGAAACACCTGAGTCCACAAAGTGGCGCAAATGCATTTGCTATTTAAACAACGTGTTGGAAGACGGGAAAATTACGGTTGCGTTGGTCTGAAAATAGCAACACATCGTGGAAACGAGTATTGTGCCTTATTGCGCCGGGTGTATGATAGGGCCCAATAACTATCACTGTAAACAATATTCATAAATTATCAGTTTTCCGTATTTTGTGATTCATGTTTTTATTTTTCCCCATTTATTAATGCTTTTGAATTACATTATGGGATCTTGATCTTTCTTTCAACAACTTTTAACCTTAAATAGTTTGAAAAAATGAAATTTTTAATAGTTTAGGGCTAAGTACGGCTGGGTCGATAAACAATATTATATCGAATCATGCTAAAATTTATGTCTATAACAATGATAACTCTGGACTTTTTTACTCTATATTGATCTAAGAGCCAATCACACAGCAGAAATGTCCAACAGTGGGAATTCAGAAGTGTGTTGATATTAGAGATACACTGAATTCCAAATCGGCCACCGAAAATAGGTTATGCTATTTAATCGACCCTCTAATTTTTGTTGCTTCGGTCATTGTTGGGATACTCTCTTAAATCTGGAAGCATTAACAACTGATATCGAAATATATATTGGTATTGTTCAGTATGGAAAACAATTCATCGAGATTGCATTTTTTGCCATATCGCCCAGCCCTAGATTAATGTGATATATTGTCTGGGTTGGAGTTGTATATTACAATACAAAACCCTTGTAATAAATTGCCAGTACATTTTCTGCTATTTTACAAACTTATTTATCTACATATTATTTCAAACTACTAAAATGTCAGTAAAAGTCACTTTGTTAAGCTGTAGAGTTAAATTTTCAACACCAAAAGTCGACAGAGCAGAGATGGAGGTCCTATAGTTAATGCAATTTAAAGTGCACAATGTAATTTTATCTTGATAAAAAGATAATGGGCTTCAAAGCGGAACTAAGCGCCACTGCTTGTTTGCTCCACGTGGTCTGTTTGCACCCAACAATGCTGCAGCACGAGTTTAGTTTTTTTCTACACGCAGAACGGTCTTGAATTAATCACACAATCACTGCTTCATTTAGCAAAGGACAAAAATGCCTCTGTGATTTAGTTCAAACGGATCCAGTTAGAAGGCTATTTACCTTAATTCACCATGAATTCTGTGTATGAATTGTATTATATTATTAATGTAGATACAGTTAATGTTTTAAATGTAGTAAATGCATAATAAGATATAATTACAGCAATTGATGTTAGCATTTCTGCATTTGTATTTAAATGTTACTTTTTCAAGCTTTTTCAAGTTGTCATGCTTTATGAATATTTATCATTATCGATATTTTACCTCAGACTATTTTACCTCAGACTGATGTGTTTGAATGAACAATAAACTGGTTTCTATAACTTTTTCTCAGAAGAAACAAAAGTCTACCTTCTATCTTGATATGAACAGATTGAAACTGATACTTTTTATATCATTCAGTCCAACGCAAACTGATAATTTTGATCTAGTAAAAAAATTAAATGTATTACTTCAACTTGCAAACTATCATTTTGTAAAAACAACCAAATAATATTTTAGTTGTGTGGTTCATTCCGCTGTGTTGACCTTAGATTAATAAATGGACTAAACTGAAAAGAAAATTAATGAATGAATATTTTAGTTGAATTCATGGCAAGAGTAAATAATTAATAATCCTTCATAAGCAACAGGGCAAAGATGACACCTATAACTTTGTCACTATCTCCAGATATTGTGCTAGACACTCTGTTTAGCTTCTAAAATCTTCTCTACTACTCAAGAAAATATGATGTACCCAGTCTGATTTAAAATGACTCAGATTCAGTGATATTTGTTAGTTTGACCCCTTATTGGGTACCCAGAAGACGTGGGCGCTTGCAGGAATATTCCCCCAGCTATCTCTGACCTTTGAGAAGGGTACAAATTAAAGACGCGAACATTTAAGTGGGTGGGGGGCTTTTTATAACCACCCTCCACTGGATTGTTTTCAGGATTAAGCTATTCAATTATCACTAAGTGACAAGCAAATGCTACCGATAAAAATATTCAGGATACCCTGGAGTTGTCTGCAGACATCTAAAAACGACAAACCTTTTGTGGATTTTACTGCCTTTGCACAACAGAAATGTACAAGATCAAACAAGACCATAATACGATCATCATAGCTCAGCCATGCAAAAAATGCAACATGTATTACGCAATTAAACTCAGTGTAGGTTCCTCATGACGCTTCCTGTGCTATAAAAGGGAGGAGGTCGGAGATATTTTAAATGCTTTGTTAAAACAAACAAAACCTTTGAACCGAGGCACTCATACATGGTTTAAGCTACCATCCTGATTCTTACACAGATGATGGCATCAGAAACACATGGGCTACAGATGAAAGTGATGATTGCACTGAACAGAAAAAAAGAAACTGATCTGAGCAATATTGTTTACTGTACCAGTAAAAAAGGGAGTCATGTAACCTTTGCTTGATATTTGTGGTCTCTCCAAAGAAACAGAACAAACTGAGGTAAACCTATTTACACATATTAAACCGTGCACATTTACTGATACATTGAACATGTACTTACATAATGTCATGTTTATTTAGCGAAATAAGTAATTATTTGTCATATCATTTTTTTTAGGTTGCACTTTATTTTAAAGAACTTAAATACACTTTAACTATGGAGTAATATTAATTATTTAGATGATTAGGGATAAAACGTAGGTTAGGTTTTGCGCAGTTTTAATTTTGACAGCAAATTTTGATTTAGTTTTAGTCTTAGACTTTTTAATAAAATTACATTTTAATTGTATTTATGTTTTAGTCTTCTGAGTCTTTTTAGATTTAGTCTAGTTTTAGTTGACTAAATCTACTCTAGATTTAATTGACTAAAATATATATTTGGTTTAATTTAAGTGTAATTGAATTAAAGTATTGCATATATTTATTTACACAAAATATTCTAACTTAAAATTAAATAAAACAGTCTCATTAAAATATGGAATATAGCTTTTCCATTAAAGACAAAAAATAGATATGCATTGTTTATTTATATGTCAAATTATGTGAGCAAACAGAACAAACTGTGTTAAACCTATTTACACACATAAAAACTGTGCACATTTACTGATACACTGAACATGTACATACATAATGATGTCATGTTTATTTAACAGAATAAGTAATTACTCCTCATATCATTTTTTTAGGTTACACTTTATTTTAAAGAACTTAAATAGACTTTAATAATTATTTATATGGTTAGGGTTAAAACGCAGGTTAGGTTTAGGGCCGTGTTAATTTTGACAGCAAATTTTGATTTAGTTTTAGTCTTTTTACTAAAATTCCATTTTAATTTTATTCATATTTTAGTTTTAGACTAGATTTAGTTGACTAAAATATACTTGGTTTAATTTAAGTGTTATTAAGTGTATATTTATTTATAATATTCTAACTTAAAATTAAATAAAACAGTCTCATTAAAATATGGAATATAGCTTTTCCATTGAAGACAAAAGTTGGATATGCATTGTTTATTTATATCATAAGTAATATGTCAAATTATGTGACGGCAATCAATCCACATGTAAGAACAGTAGCCGTCTGAAAAGCAGGATTGTGCAATTATATAGCAAACCCTTTATTTTAACGTGGTAAACTACTAGTGTTTTTAACCAGTTTGTTGAACAGTTTTAAGCCATAAAATCTTTGAAAGGGCTTAAAATATTTTAATTCCATTTTGTAGTGTCAATCTATACCAAGCTTTGTTGTAGTTAGTGTTACAAGACAAGGTGCTCAGCAATAGCACTGATTAAACAAGGAGAGTAATGATGTAGTATCCCGTGTCTATAGTACTTTTCAAATGTGCGTGTGCATTATGCATCACACACCAAGATTAATTCTGATTGGATATTTACCAAAATACATCCCTCAATCACATTCTCATCTCATTTTTATTAGTCAACAAAAATGTCAGTATATTTTTATTATAGTTGTCGTCATCGCTTAATTTTTAGTTTCGGTCTAGTTTTTGTTGGTAGAAACTTGTTCGTCACAAAAATTATGACGAAAAATATTCGTCAACAAAATTAACACTGGTTTAGGGTTAGATGCATGTAATTATGCATAATTAATTCTACATAGAACATGTGTAACAAGGACACCTTAAAATAAATATTACCTATATAAATGCACATTTCAACATAAAAAAAGTTAATGTCATTAACAAATTCATATATTTACACATATGTACCAGTGTAATTTAATATTTAGCTACACTGTAAAAAAATCCTGGTTGCCTTAAATTTTTAAGCTGAATCAAATTAATCTTATGAATCCATTGAACTCATATTATGTTAAACTTGCGTTTAGTTACAGTTGAAGTCATAATTATTAGCCCCCCTGTTTTTTTTCTTCCCAAATTCTGTTTAACGAAGAGAAGATTTTTTTTCAACACATTTCTAAACATAATAGTTTTAATAACTCATTTCTAATAACTGATTTATTTTATCTTTGTCATGATGACAGTGAATAATATTTGACTAGATATTTTTCAAGACACTTCTATACAGCTTAAAGTGACATTTAAAGGCTTAACTAGGTTAATTAGGTTAACTAGGCAGGTTAGGGTAATTAGGCAAGTTATGGTATAATGATGGTTTGTTCTGTTGACTCGAAAAAAAATTCGCTTTAAGAGGCTACAAATTTTGTCCTAAATTTTTTTTTTAAATAATTAAAAACTGCTTTTATTCTAGCCAAAATAAAACAAATAAGACTTTCTCCAGAAGAAAAAATATTATCAGACATACTGTGAAAATGTCTTTGCTCTGTTAAAATATTTAATTATGGGAAATATAAAAAAAATAAAATAAAATAAAAAATTCAATAATTCTGACTTCAACTGTATGTTACAGTATGTTAAGCATCTTGCGTAACTTATAAAATTAAGTTAGAACATGATTAACTCAGTTTAATAAGCTACAATGAACTAAAACATTTGCTGTCATGACTAATTCAACATAGAATTTTTGACAGTGTAGTTTATTTAGTTGAATAATAAACAGAACTTCAGTCAAAGACATACATTAACATGTTTTACTTGACGGGATGTTACAATTGCAACAGACTATGGAGTTAAATAGAATGAGTTCAAACTATTTGGATTTAGGTATTAAACACTAACCTTTTATATTACATTTAGCATAAATAATTACCGTAGTCTAGCGTGAAGTGTCTAATGAAATATTGTCTACACAAATTTATTTTTTTTGTTCTGTCCACAATCACGTACAGACGCCTTCTGTGTAAGAATCAGGGTGGTAGTTTAAACAGAGTAATTGATCCAGTTCAGAGGTTTTATTTATTTAATGTGCATGTTGGTGCACATCATTTCAAACATTACACATCGACTTTTCTAACACAGGAAGTTGCACAAGGAACCCTTCACTAAGTTTTAGCGAGCAAAACGCTGATGTGACATTTTTGTACTACTTGTATATTTGTATTATTTTTGTACTACTGTACATTTGTATTACTGTACACATTTAAGTTAGTGAGTTCTCTTGTATCAACACAAAACATGTAAGCATTCACAAAAATGAAATAAATTAATTGTCCACATTTTTTCAGTTCTGTGTTCAGTCAGATGGACAGAAAACATTTAAGGGCACCTATTATGCAAAAGTCACTTTTATAAGGGGTTTAAATGCAGATGTATGGCAACAGTTTGTGAATATAGCCAGCCTCTAATGTTAAAAAATTATTATATTTTTTGTAATCACATTTCATAAAAACAGTCAGCAGAGACACTTTGATTGACATTCTCTCTTTATACGTGTCATTGGAGGGGGAAAGCCCTGCCCATTATTGATGATCTCTTCCTCATTAGCATAGACAGCCCTAAGTGAGAAGTCGCCATCCGTTATTAGAGGGTTTGCACCGTACCTGCCAAAGATAAAGTCAGTGCCTGAGAGTTATTATAAATGTCAAGTTTTAGAATGCACAAATCAGCACGGCAGTCTAAACACTCTAGGGATATTACAGACTTATTTGACATCTTCATAATCATAATTAGATAATTGAGATAGGCACAGTACATTTAGGCATAGTACATAGTACATTTGGTCACACCCATTTAATGAATGACCCTGTTATTGCTGTTAAAATACAAAAGTCTTTTTATTTCATAATAATTGATCTTGGCAGTCCTGAGATTTGTACAACACTGGTCATGCCAAGCTTGAACAAAAAAACTCTGGACTGATTCAAAATTTTATTTTATTTTTTAAATAATATAATATTCAGTTTGCCTGATAGCAGAGGTTCTTGAGGCAAAGTTCTTCAGAATGAGGATATCCAATGTAACCGCCGCTGGTCCTACACCACCCAATCCGCTCCAAGCTGGAATTGAACCTGGCGACCTTCTGCATGGGAGTCAGTTGCACTAACAAGGTGGCTAAAGATCATGGCCTGTAGCGTCTGTTGATAGAGCACCATTAGAGGTCAGAGGAGTGGGGTCTACCTGCTCAGCACTTCCCTAGCTGGCCTCCGCTACATTCATGCTCCCTAAACCTCACTCCCATCTGGGTCACGGCACTTATGTAACCCCACTCGTCTTACACCATCCAACCCGCTTTGAGCTGGGATCAAACCGGCAACTTTCCGCATGGGAGTTGGTTAATTACCGTACCGTTGGTCAAATCCGCTTCATTCTCACGTCAAATTCACTTCACAACAGATGCAGATTCGTGTGATGGGCAGGGCTTCTGTATGCTTCATTGCTAAATGGCTAACATGGATTTTATTGAGAGAATAGCTGCATTTATGTGCTTTATGAAGGCTGGAAAACAGCGTTGATTCCTTTGGAGCCGTGTCTGAGTCCATTAGATCCTTTCAGAGGTGCACCCAGCTCTGTGAGCTCATAATCTCTTCCAGAAACTTAACCTGGATGATGGAAGCTTTCAGGGGTGCTTCCGATTGAGGCGAGCCCAGTTTGATCAACTGTTGTCTGGTGTTGGCAGGAGGATTTCCCCTCCGGGACACCAACAACAGGCGCTACGTCATAAGCACGCCCCTACAAGAGAAAGCTCCTGATTGGTTAATGCGGTGCGAATGTCCGATAAAGTTCAGATTTTTGAACTTGAGTGATTCAACTTGCGCTGATTCATTCGCGCAAATCACGTCATTCGCGCCGCCTCATTTACGCGTATTGCGCCACAGGATGTCTATTCGCATCTTTCCATTGACTTAACATGTAAATCACTCACGCTTGCTGCTTCTTCCACGTCTGGTGTGATTACAGCATTAGAGGTCAGAAGAGTGAGGGTTACCTTTACAGCACTTCACTAGCTGGCCTCTGCTACACTAACACATGATATAAATATGTATGCTTGAATCACTGCATAATATACAGTGCATAAAAGTCAACAGTGCATTCTAGCCGAGTCTATTGGACTACTAAAGGTGGTGTAGTTACAATTACTTGCCGATTTTAGCTATAGCACCACTAAGTGGTCAAACTATGTCATTTTGTTTACATTTTGTAACCTCAGAAACCTTTTTTAATTGTTTTGTGCCCTACCCCTAACCCAATTGAAGCTTCAACTTTATAATAATCTTCAACTTGTTGATAATCTCACTTCAAAATAATCTTTGATTTAGTTAAAACTGGGTCTTGGGTTATGCCAGATGGGAAAACTTTTGTTCAAACTGGCAGCACCATCATGCTGATTGGGGTGAGTCATGGTCATTTTGTAGACAGGGCAGGTACAGTATTAGAATTTCTCAAAGATGCATGTTTTTGCACCTTACAGTTTGGATGCTCTATCAGTTTTAGAATGTTTAGAATAAATCAGAATGTTGATCTTTGAAAATAAAAATAGTAATAGGGTGTCAGTGCTACTTACTCGAAACCCTAATGATAATAATAATAATAATAATAATAATAATAATAATAATAAAAGCACAAATTACATAGCAAAACTGACTTTTATTGAAATTCACAGAGTTAGTTGTGAATGAAGTGCATCATGCATACAGCACAATGCAACACAATGTGTTAAGACACTGTTGTGACGTTAGTCTCTATGTGTGCGCACAAGTAAAACGAGACTCGTCACAACACGTACCAATACGATAGCAGCCTCCTCAAGACAACTATTCTGTACATCTAATATTTACATCATTGTATATCAACATACCTTGAAGGCCGACAGCTTCAGGACTGCGGAGGTGGGGAGGGAGATAAAAGCAGATATTGAATGATCTGAGATACAGACAGACATGATCTATTGCTCAAGTTTGGGCCATGGCTTCCAAGAAGAACTCATTCATCCACCTCCTTTTTTTTACGTCTCCTGATATATTTCCAGCCCACTTAGAATTCAATTCCCATGCTCAGCACCCATAAACATACTCCCACACACTCAAACATTTGCACTTATTCATTCACTCAACCATTCGCTCAACTTGTTTTAGCCTGTGCAAAACAAATGGCAGTGACTGATTACTGTCCAGTATAGCCGTTAGACCCAACAGGCATTATTGCTCGTCTGATCATATTTGTTCACCTCCTCTGTGACCACACACACAATCTGATCGTATGCCATGAATCTGAGAGAGAGGTTCGTCCAAATAAATTAACCAAAACTGCTAAACTCTCCCAACCAGATTGTTGCGTCAAGTCCATGCCACAAGGCATGACACCTTTCAACACAAAGTCACCAAGGAAAATCTGGACTGAGGATAATTTCCTGAAAATAAATAAAGCAGGTAAAAGTTCATATACCATCCTGTAAATCCACTAAAATTAAGGATTAGTCAGGCTTTCTCCATCTGAGACTGACGCATCGATCCTCTTTGGCCTGATAAAACAGATCATCCCTGCTTGGGATTTGCTTCGGCAAGACTGTGTCTGCCAAAAAACAAATGCAGAAGTCATTCAGTATTATGTATTTCCACTGCCTAATATGCAGAATTGCTCTCTACGCCAGGTCTAGTGTGATGTCGCCCCCTAAAGTCCTGCACATATAATAGCATACTTGAAGCAAAACACTAAAATCGGTGTGGTTTGCATGATCTATCCTGAGTTTGTCGAAAATTAGCGTCCTCCCCGTGTATTTAAAACATCCACAGCATATACAGAAGGAACGAGTCAATGGACGTAACTGCATGTATGCGAATGTGCAAAAAATGCTAATAAGCAGATGCATTTGATTGATCTCTACACACATGACGAAATCTCTCTCTCTTATTACTCAAGTAGAAACGTTTCAGTGTTTGGTCCGTCACTCATGTCTCCTCATTCTTCAAAACAGGAGGCAGGATGTTATAACTTGGCTTTTCAGTTGGCTTAGCTTGTTCCTCATTTATACATTTCTCATCTCTGTTCGGAGTGCTTGTGTAAATGTTTGCTTTATGTCAGATAAGAAAACAGATCTCCTTTTTTCATCAGTAAAAAAAAACAGGGGTGCTTATATCCACAATCTTCCCAGTGTCAGGCATAGCAGCCCAGTTTCTGAAGATTAACACCAGTTATACCTTATACAAACTTCCAGGACCAGTTAAAGCAAGCTGTCCATTGCCCATGTCGCTCACTTCGTCCTCTAAAAGCCCTGAAACATCAGCGTTCGGTATGCTGTCGTGATAGCTGCTGAAGCTAATGTTGTCCTCCTTCAGCTCAATGGTCCAGAATGGTGCGTTCAGTTTGCGGTTCTGGTATTCTCTGTAAGTGTAAACACCACCCACCACCGCCAACAGAGCGATCACTACTATGATAATGACGGCTAGGACGATAATGTTGAACTGGTTCCAGGGAAGTGGTGTCACTGTGGTGGTGGTGGTGGTGTTGGGTGTTGAGCTGGCCAGGCTGCTCAGCAGAGCGGTAGTGCTGGTGAATTGTGTTGTAGCATTGGGGCTGGAGGTCATGGTGGTGTAGTGAAACCAGTCGGTAGTGGTTGAAGGAGTGGTGTGGACAACTATGGACAGGATGAGAGAGAGAGAGAGAGAAGGACAGTTTGAGACATTACATATCTAATATAATACAACTTTTATCCAGAAGAATTAAATTCATTGCACTCCAGTGGTTTTGCAGTGATATGGTGTGAACAGCAGGGTTTCCTGCATGGCTGCTACTGAATTTGTGAGTTTGCAGTTTTTGGTGAGACGAAAAAGCTGTGCATCCTGACATAATTGCAAAGAAAGCATGTCTTTACACTGATTTTTATATTACTTTGTTGGCGGGTTGCATGCAAAAAAAGAAACATAAAACCTAATTAATAAAAACCAAACAAATGAAAACTAAATAGGGTGTTTCCAAATGAGTATGATTCACAACTCTCAGTTGACAGTTCCTGCAGTAACATTATTGAAAAGGTTACTTTTCTGAATCAGCATGACAGATGTCTTACTGAACCTCTGACTCACTACAACCTATCATTGCTTTCACTTTCTCAAAGAAAGAAAGAAAATACAGTGTATGTACACACACACTCACACACAGATGTATGTTAAAAATTAAGAGACCAAATGTAAACTATGCAAACTTCTGATGTTGTAAAAAAAAAAAAAATACCTGCATTCAGAAGTTTATTTTCCACACAAGCCAATAACAATGTTCTATCTATCTGTCTGTCTGTCCGTCCGTCCGTCCCTCCATCCGTCTGTTAAAGGATTTGGATCTATACCTTCCAATCCGTCTCAGCATGGATCAACTTTTTTCCTTTTCTCATCATCCTGTTTCTCATTATTTTTATTACATTTATTTATTGTACTCATTATTTAGTATTTAACTTTGAAATTATTTTACCTAATGAATAAGTTAACACATTAATGCTTAATATAAGAATGTTCAGTGCATCTGCATGTCTCTGTAACTATTTTCAGGAGCCACCAAACTAGGTCAGAGGTCACGGAGACCTCGAGTGGAACTGAAGGACTGAGGACTGGAAACAACTGTTTCTATTGTTATTTCTACAAGTTAATAATACTATCTAAAATGTCTAAAATGATTTAGCTATTTCTACGGTTAATTCTTTTAAAGTGATTCTACTTTTTATTCAAGAAAGACTTTATTTAACTGCCTGAATGTAGATTATACCGGTTTTTAACCAGTTTTGATAAAGACGGCTGACAGTACACTCAGCCTTGGGTAAGAAACAGTACTTTAAGGGCTCTATTTTGACGATCCAGGCACAAAGTTCAAAGCGCAGGGCGCAAAAGCATTAAGGGCGTGTCTGAATCCACTTTTACTATTTTAAGGACGGAAAAATCTGCTCTCTGCCGTGGCGCATGGTCTAACAGGGTTGAGCTTATTCTCTTAATGAGTTATATAACATAGAGTTACATAGCGCATTTGCTATTTACATGGCGGACTTTGTAAGTGGAAAAACTGAGCGCTTCACTTGTAAGAAAACAGTTAAACAGACCATCTACAGCGCGAGAATGAGAGAATGAGCCTCCTCATTCTTTACTTTCACTTTCACTCTCGTGGATAAGGAAACGTGTTGTACGCACAGACATCCGTTAGACTACATAATTAATTTCCTTTGTTAAGCGCAAAGATTTGTTTCAAAACTATTTCTAAATTCAGTTCTAATTTCCAGCAAACTAATAAATGAACAATAATAATGAAATGTGGTCAAAAAACCAAATACACATGCTATGTCCCATATGGTCTAAAACCTGACAGGTGGGCAAATCTATGCTTGTTTTTAATAAAACAAATATAAATATGCATATAATAAATAATACTAATGATAATAATAACATTATACAAAAGCAAATTGTTATGAATAAACTGAAAAAAAACCCAAGATGAAGAAGGCATAAAGGCAGCGGTTTTCATATTTATGTAGGCTAGAAAATAATGTTTTTTGTAATATTTTAATCCTTTAATTATTTTTCATTTGTAAAGATATTTGCGTATTGCGCTACATTCATCCTGTGTGTATTAAGCAATGTTTAAGCGAGGCGCACAACTAACGCGTCTAAGCTGGTCTATTAAACAGTCTATTCTAGTTTCTCAAAATAGCCGCATTGTGCCGGGTGTATGATAGGTCCCTAAGTGTGTGTGTTCTATTTGATTGTGGATCCTTTCACAGGTCTGGAATCAGCTCTAAACAGTCTAGTGGATGTCTGACGTTTATATGCTTAAGACATTGTTCAGAATTGCACGCACGCACCCACGTGGAAATTTTCCTAGTCTATCTGTTTTAACCAATCAGGTTAGAACACCTATATGTATGACGCAGTTAATGACGTTATGTGAGAGTATCATTGTTTTTGATTTGTGATTGTAAGCAAAGTGGCTTAGGAACTCATTGCGAGTGTTGAAGCTGGCTTCTGCTGATAAAACTGCAAACTATCTTCAGTAAACTTTATTTATTTATTTGAATCTCTGACCCTGGCTCTTCTTCATCTGACAGACTGGTTATTTTTTGGGTTAAAACTGTAAATAAATAAATAAATAAATAAATAAATAAATAAATAAATAAACTCACACTCTCTCTCTCCCCCTACCTACCTACCTACCTACTTATCCAGATCTTTAGATTTCTTTAAAATTTGTATTTATCAAGAATCTTGATAATGCACTTCACACTGCAACAAACAAATAAAAGAAACAGAAAAGATAAATGAAAATGCCACTGAAAGAGAGTTCAGATGGAGGGAATGAAAAAGAGCGAGAGCAGTAAGAGCACTGTACTCTGGGTACATAAAGACTGAAAACCCACCTCAGAAAATATGAGGTTCATTATGCAGTTTTATTTTAACAGAATTATTAGTATACTATTATAATACATTCATATTTTAAATAGAAAAGGACTTTTTTTTTCTTCAGTAAACAATAATGATGCTTTTTTGAGCTAAAAACTGTGGTCCTTAGTGATTCATAAAATGGATGTCAACACTTTGAGAGTTAAAAAAGGCACACAAAATAATATCAGTGCCTCCTGATGATACACTGAGGTCTTATGAAGGAAATTCATAAATCATAAAACGGAATATTATTACAGTGATATTACCTACAGTATATTACCATTGTTAAGCGACATTGTCTGCAAGCAGTCCTTAGTGAGGTCTAGTTCACAATCAAATCATTCTTTTAAACTAGATACGTTTACAGAACTGGAAGAACCAGTTCACCAAGTCAAACTGACCCATCTGAAACAGTTTGCGGATTGAGCCAGCACAAATCTATAGGTTACCCAATCAAAACTCACTTTTAGACAAGCCAGACAGTTACTCTCACTTAAAACAGCCAATATAACAGTGTTTATGACTCAATGACTCTGACCCAAAAACGAATGAATTACTAAAAAAACGAATGCATGAATCAAGTAGGGATGCTCACAATAACTGATTCACCGTTAACCGAAAGGGTGCGTTTTTAACCGAATAATGGTATCAGTTAAACAATAAAGAAGTATTATTTTTATTATTTTTTTAATTGGCTGCATAAATGTGCAACACAAATTTGTTAACTTGCGGGATGGTAACATGTGCAACCACACATGACTACAGACATATTTTGCCAAAGAAGCAAAATAAAAGAAGAATATTGCTGGTCAAAGTTTGACACATACGAGTTGATGCCAAACCAGCGTTGATGTTGATTGTTCTGGATCTGTGTCATAAAAACTTCTGTTTATCTGCACAATTGGAGAAAGAAGCCGCAAAACAAAACTTTCTGAAATGTGCACTGCTTTGGAAACAAGCCGGCCTCAAGATCGCTCATAAACACAACAAATAGGCTATAGTTGTGGTGATTTAGTGTACAACCTACAAACCAACCTTTTTTCCATTTGGAAAATTACACTTATTAATAGTTCTTATACAACATCCATTTTTAAGATACATAATCATACATCAACATAATTTTTAATAGGCCTACATAATCTACGAGTCAAATAAATCCAAGATTTTTTTTTTGCAAAATGAAAACTCCGCACCAAACTGAGGCTTTCATTTTTATAGCTTATAAAACATGTATGCAAATTAATGCAATATCATACGTAAACAACAAAATTGTTATATGCTATAGTAGCCTATACTTTACAAAAAGCCAACATTTGAGCCAGGTCATTGTCTTTCATCACACGCAGAAGCGCGTACATGAACCATGAGTGAGACGGAGAAAATAAAACCACACAAGCTCTAAGGTAAAAACGTTCAAGACATAATTATTAAAATATTGACTTCTATTAAAAATGTTGACAGAGGTTTTGTGATATAAGAATAACAGCAGAGCATTAATTAAATGCATATTTTCCATGGAGCGATCGATTTGAGGTAGCCTGTTATTTTTATTTAATGGAGGACAAAAAAACATGATGGAGAAAAAACAGCCTATGCTGGTCCTTAAAAAGATTCAGTCAGTGTTTTCATTTTGTAATCTAAATTTGTCATTTAAGTGAAAAATATCTAGGGCAGGACTATTTATTTTATTTTATTTATTCTATTTTCGATGCTGTTGGAAATGCTGCAGGTGCGTGAAGATGTTCTGTTGTTACAGTATGTTCTGTTGTTAATATGTTCGCATGTTAAAATAAATTAGTATTTTAAAATGCAATATTTAATGACACAAAATAGACATGTCAATTATAATTTTTTTAAATTAAATAATAATAGAATATTAATCTGACCAGTTACAGTTCATATTCGGTTAACAAGCAGCAGTTGTTGGTTGGCAAAATTAACCAAAATGAGCATCCCTTAAATCAAGCATTTAAGTTAAGGGGTGAAATTAAAGTATTTATGTAACTGTTTTTACGGTTATGTAAAAAGGTGAATTAATGAAGACCAGTTTATTCACTGTATATGTTTTTAATAATATGCATTAGTCAAAACTTGAAGTAGATCAAAAATGTTTATTGAAGAATGCCCATTCTGCCAAAATGTTAAATACTGCAATTGTGTATGCTACATTACATTAAGTAAATAGATAATCACTTACATTTGTGCATTCGGTAGATGCTTTTATCCAACGTGACTTACATTGTATTAAATGTACACATTTTATCAGCTGTTTTAAGAGAATCAAACCCCTAACCATAGTGTTGCTAGTGCCATGATGTTCTATTTGAGGTGTAGGAAGGTGAATCAGTTATGTTGCTTAGTTACATGCCCTGTCATTCACCTTGACACATCATCCACATTTCTTTCATATTTAATATTATCCGCATTTAGCACTAATCGAATTCAAGTTCAATGCAATGTATTGTGGCCAATTTTTGCTGTTATTGTATGAAAGGTTCTGTACTTACCATCCGGGTAATTTAAATTTTCAACATACTATAATTTGGGACATACAAATTTATTTTCGAATACTATTTAGGATAGTATGCAAATTGAGACACAGATACAAATCAATATAATTTCCTTATGTTGTTCTGTTAGTGTAGCATTATAACAGGACATCATCAGTAAACGGCAACATGGTTGTCCTGTAGCAGCAGAACATCTGGAGCAGAAGGTTTTATTATTGTTGGCTGAGGGGAAAGATTGACGAAAAGAAAGAGTAGATTTGGCTGATGTACTAAAATGATAAATCACTCTCGTCCTCCTCTTCCCTCTTTCCCCCTGTGGTCAATTGTTAGTCTATTGGACTAAGGCTGCCTATGGGAATCAAACTCTTGTGATATGTTCTCCTTACAGTACGCTGGTGCTAGTATCATACAAACGGATGTTGTGAAACAGAAACCTGATCTGGGATTAGTCATTCAACAACACATCCTCTCTTCCCCTTTTTGAAAACCACAGCCATTTAACATGCAAGCTATTAATACAACTATTGCTATGTAAAGTATACACCCTTCCTGCTCACACAGCAAATCTTGGAAGGCCGAAAAACATCAAGATCCTCATTATGCAATACTGTACGTCAATGTACCGTAAGAGATTAGCAAAACTGAAACTGCACCGAATGCATGGAGAAATTAAATCAACATGTCCATGACACACACACAGAGAGAAATACAGTTCATTATTATTTTTATTAATGTTTTATCCTGAATTGTTGATTGTTAAATATACTGTAAATTATTGAGTTTTTCCCCTTAACTATGTCATTTGTTTTCATACAGTGCTCAGCATAATTGAGTACACCCCATTTTGAAAATGAATATTTTTCTCCATTTCTCAGTGAATATAGGTAATGTATTTTAGTGCATTTAAAGATATATTATACAGATATACTTATTAACATAATATTTTAGTCACTAAACATGTTTAGAAATTGAAAGATATTACAATTAAATTCAAGCAAAATATTGCAAAAAAAAATTATAACCTACAAAATATTAACAAAATATTTCATTTTTTAAATTTTATTTCACTTTTTAAAATTTGTATTTAATATTTTTCTATACTTTTTTATGTACTAGTTTTTGGACCGGCTCCAGATTTGGCTTCAGTACTGACTAATCTAATATATATGCACAAATATAATATTGTATAGCTTCCTATTAAAAATATTAATTTAAAAGAGAGATTTGTGAGGGGTGTACGTATATATGCTGAGCACTGTATGTCATTTGTTTTCATATGAGAGCCAGTGGACAAAACTAGTTAGAAATACTATTGCAAACCATCTGAATGTATGTACAGTTGAGTATTTATTTTTTTCTTATATTTTAACAATAATATGTTTTTCTCTTTCATCTTTTTAATCCTCATATAGGTTTTTTTCTTTCTTATTTGTATATGTATTTATCTAAATTGTAATTGTGTGTTTTGTTTTTGTTCTGTTTTGTTATTTTCTTTTCTGTATGTATTTACATTACTCAAAAGTTTACACTAGGTCAAAAGTTTAAGGTCAGTAGGATTTTTAAATGTTTTAAAATCAGCTTGTCCTGCTCACCAAGGCTGCATTTATTTAATTAAAAATACAGTACAAATTGTAAAATTGTGAAAGTTATTGCACTATAAAATAACTGTACAAAAGTAGTTTTTAATTTAAATAATAATAATATATATATATATATTATTTATATATTTATTAATATATAATAATAAATAATAATTCATTCCAGTGATTTTAAAGATTAATTTTCAACTTCATTACTCCAGTCTTCAGAGTCACATGATCCTTCAGAAATCACTCTAATAATAATAATTATTATTATTATTCATTTATTTCCTTTTTAACTTACTCCCTTTATTAATCAGGGGTCAATGAACCGGCAACTTATCCAGCACATGTTCTACTCAGCGGATGCCCTTCCAGCTGCAACAACTCGCCTCTCCAACCCACACAAAAATGCCGACTGTCCCAGCCGAGGCTCGAACCAGCAACCTTCTTGCTGTGAGGCGAAAGCACTACCTACTGCGCCACTGTGTTGCGCCATTATTATTATTATAATTAATGGTAATCGCAATGAAAGCAATAATGACTGGAATAATCATTTCATTTGAAACTACATACAATAAGAAAGCAGTTATTCAAACTTTTAATAAATATTTAACATTAATAATATATTTAATAAATATTTAATAAATGCCACCTTAATGAACAGAATAATTTTCTTAAAAAAAAAAACATGAAAAAAAACTGACCTCAAACTTTTGACCGGTAGTGTACATATTATATAATCACTAAGATTTTATTAATTGTTTATGTAATCTACTTGACAAGTCATGCCAATAAAACACTTTTCTCCAGTACGTAGTCAGATACTTTACAAGTCAGATACTGTAAATTATGGCCTGTTCACAACAGGGATGATCATTATAATTAAAAATGTAAATATTAAATAAATAAAAAAAAAAAAAGAATAGCAGATTCCACACCACAGTTCTAATAACAGTGCTACATAGAGACGATAATAGTGACATTTTTTCCAGCTGTTTAAAGATCAAAATCTAAATCACTTTAAAGTACAAGAACCACATCAGCTACAGTATCTACACACAACCTTCTGCTTGCCTGAACTAATGCACTGTTTCATAATATGAAATATTATGGCTTTTACTTGCTTTATTAAGCTGCTTTGACACAATCTACATTACAAAAGTGCTAAAATTGTAATTTCAAACTGTGTGACTTTCATCTTTAGAACACAAATTAAGGTTACTTTGATGAAATCGGAGAGCTCTCTGATTCTGCATAGACAGCAAGGGTCATGAAACATTAAAATTGCAGAAGAACATGTTCAAAAAAGTCAATGTGTCCTCAGTGGTTCAGCTGTAATTTTATGAAGCAACAAAACTACTTTTGTGATTTCCATTTTCACAGAGCGGATGCCCTGCTTTTTTTTCTCAGTCTTACTTATACAAACCAGAATATACAGACCAGTGACGTGGGGTGAGGTTTGTGGCTGGGGAGGCACTGACACTTTCAGAGTCAGATTTACAAACATATCCACCCAATATATTTGCTAACTACCAATTTTGTTTTATATCTCATATCATTATTCTTTCTATACACATAGCAGGTACATATTGGGCCAAGGAAGAATGTAAAATGTATAGCGGTTCAGTATGCCTCCAAAAGACACCCAGCTGGATGCTTCAGACAGCCTATAACAAGCGACACACGCAGCACCATGGAGGCTGTGCGCGCTCTCTCTCTCTACTGCCTGCCTCATCTCATGTCTTTTCAGTGCAGCTGTATGTCAGATCCTAACACTAAATAAGTGATAGATATTCATGAAATACATTACATATAATATGGAAAATGAGGACACATAATAAAAATGTCTAAAATGTATAAAAACATTTTAATAAAGCATTACATTGATAAAGCATACACTGAGTAAGCACAAGGCACGCGCTCAAGCCAGTTTGCAAGGGATTCTGATGTGAGGCACAGCTCAGGCTGCCTCACCTCACTTCCTACGCTGTAATTGAACAGAAAATACACAAAATACAGCGATTTTGATTATAAAATGATTGAAATTATTTCAATCATACATAAATTGCATTTATAGCCAGTGGTGTAAAGTAACAAATTACAAATACTCAAATTACTGTATAATTGAGTAGTTTTTCCCAGGAATAGCAATTTACTATGTAGTTTTAAAAATGTGTACTTTTACTTTTCCTTGAGTACATTTTTAGTGCATTACTGGTACTTTTACTCCACTACTTTCCTTTAACCTGCAGTCACTACTTTATTTCTTTCTTGTCTATGGGGATTTAAAAAATCTGTCCTGTGATTCCTGATCGCACATAACAAGTAAATTGCATCATAATGAAATACCTCAGGACATGGCCGATTTATAAATGCAGCAAACTGTTTGGAGGCATTAAATGTGTCCAAGAAGATGTCCAAAATCGTCACACGCAATGAACCAGAGACTGTTTAGATGCATGTCACTGATGAGAAGATGACAGATGTTTACTGTATGATGACCAAAATGCAGGCACAAGATGTCAACATGATGTCAGATTGACATTTTACCCTAACATCGTGGGGATGTTGCATTTTGTTTGGAAATGAAAATCAGGTTGACGAGAGAACTCAACGTAAGGCAGACGTCAATGTCCAACATCCGACCTAAAATCAATCAAATATCAACGTCTAATGATGTTGTGTGGACATTACCAATATGATGTCTATCAGACGTTGTATTTTGGTTGCCATACCTGATGAATAAATGTCAGTATTTGACGTCAATATGACGTTGATTTAAGATGTTGGCTCAATGTTGGATTTTGGTCACTTTCTAACGTAACCTAAAATCAACCAAATATCAACGTCATTTGATGTCGTTATTGGACATCAAAATAATGTTGTCCTTAGACGCTGGCCAGATATTGAATTTTGGTCACCCGACATCACAACCTAAATCTAAACTAATATTAACGTCTTATGACGTTGTGTGCCTGTTGGGCAATAACTAAATGCACTACAGAATGTTACATTTACACACATATCCACAAATTAGATGTAAATGCATCAGCTTTTTACAGCGTAATACTCACTACTCTTGAGTACTTCTAAAAGGCTACTTTTCACTCATATTTTGAGTAATATTTAAAACAGACACTTTTACTCTACTTGCACTACATTTTTAGGCGAGTAATGGTAGTACACTTTCCACCACTGTTTATAGCACAGATCAGTGGACAAAAAATATTTTATCATTAGTATACATCTCATGATGGCAGGTGAGGATGATGACTGACTGCACGTCCCTCATACAGACATCAGCAGGCTGATATATTGCTCTCATGAGTGCATATCATAAACTAATGCTGCGGAAAAGAAATTGTTGAATAAAATCATTATTTGGTTTCTTTGTGCAAAAAACATTCTCGTAGCTTCATAAAAATATAGTTGAACCACCAAGGAGACAGATTTTTGGATGAACTATCCCTTTAAAGAGTATTAGCATTTAAAGTAGCAGATGACAGAACTGCAGCATTCTCCTAATTAACAGAACATTACAGTAAGTTAGTGTGGATGGTAATGTCTCAATGGGACATTTACACATTATTTGCTTCACATGAACCTTTTATTGCTAATTTTATTCATCTATAATGGAAATTGTTTGTTGACAAACCTTTGGTTCATGAAGACATGACACCATCATTAATGATAACTGTGACTATATCAACATGCAATATTGCTGACAAAATGCTTAAAATACTATTTTAACAAGCTTGTCGTACAAGCTTGTGGTTGCCAGATGTCAAGTCAAAATGTCATAATCAGAGGCTTTCTTTTAAAGACTTTTACTTTTATGAGTTTTGCCTAATTTTTCTAATGTGGCAAACATTTGCTCTGCATTTCACCGTAGAAGCAGAACAGATGATTAGAAAGCCAATCTCCATTGAGATATTATCAATCTCCATAGAGATATTATCAATCTCCATAGAGATATTATCAATCTCCATGGAGATATTATCAATCACCATAGCTATATTATCAATCTCCATAGAGATATTATCAATCTCCAAAGAGATATTATCAATCACTATAGAGATATTATCAATCACTATAAAGATATTATATTCCAATTAATGTGTAATAGAGCACAAGCCTCTTGCACTGTTTGTGATTAAATCTATGATTAAATCTAGTCAGTGATGAACTTTAATAAATCCGAACATAATTCACAGTAATATTAACTATAGAAATGCACCTGCGCAACATGTATGTCAGTCTTTTTTGTTCTTGCCTTGACAGAATATTTAATATTTAAATATTAAGTGGTAAATATTTAATAAAATTTTTTAAATTTTTGTGATGTAAAGAATGTGTTGACCAATGATTATACAGATGTGGCCACTGAGAATGCGTGAGTGAATTAACGTAACCACATGCAATGCTGCAGTGCTCTGTGGTACAGCACAAAATAGTCTAACGCAAGGAAGACATGACCAGCAGGGGGCAGTTATGTAACATAGTGAACATACTGAACTGATATAGCAGCGCACACATGGGCAAGCGCAAAGAAAATTATACTGTAGGCTAATCATGATTCTCATCAATAGTATCATGAGTTTTTTTTTTTTTATGATTGTTTGTTCACTGAAAACTACATTTTCAAAATGTTGTGGATCAACTGCTAGGGGGTTAAATATTATTTCATCAGAAGCATAAAAGTAAATACCTCAATAAAATATAATAAAAGAATTTCACCGCAAGCAAATTAACTCCTGCAATTTTATTTTTCATAATTTAATTTCAGTGAGTATTTTTGTTTTTCCAAACCGTCAGTGTTCTCCTTCAAATTACTGTTTTTTAAACGGTTTAAAACATTACCTGTACAATTTCAGTGTATTTCATGTGCTATAATTTAGTTTAATTTTCATTTTTTTTTTTTGCATGTGTGTGTGCGAGTGAAATATTATGCACACATAGCAGCAACAAAAATGGGAAAATGTAATATTAACAAGAGCTATATTTAAAAAGTATTGTAGTAGATCATTCTTTAAGCTTATGTGTTTACTGACCAGTAGCTATGTTTTTCCTTACCCTTATATTTCTTTATTATAACGATTTATTTATTGAAACTTACAACCTTAGTTGTCTAACATTGGTTTTCGGAAACCCACCCTTGGGGGGGTTGTTTGATTTTTTTGGGGGGTAGGGGGTGAGGGGGGTGTCAGTCACCTGTAGGAGTGCAGTTTCTGGTGAGCGGGTCTCCGGTGAAGCCGTCTGCGCAGCGCTCACAGTGCGGCCCTGTGCTGTTGTTGATGCAGCTCAGGCAGTGGCCGGTGTCCGGATGACAGATGCGAGGGGACAAGCGGGGGTCTCCGTTCCCGCTGCAGTTACAGGGCAGGCAGATGCTGTCAGCATTGTAGAAGCCATCACTACACTGCTCACAGTTGGGACCCTGGTACTCCGGCTTACACTGGACACAGTAAGGCTGGCCGCTTGAGTCTAAACACATATGGAGAGAAAGAGAGGAAAAAAAAAGAAGAGGAGAATGAATTAAAAACACAGAATATATATACACATTAAAAATTCAAGTAGACTGAAAAAAATTCTTCATTGGATTTACTTATTTTTTTAGGGTAAGTTGTTGCAAACAATTTATATGGGCTGAATTTAAACAAACAAATTATGTTTACTTAGTAAGTTTACTTGAGAACATTACTAAGTTTTATTTGTTTGTTTAAATTCAGCCTATATAAATTGTTTGCAATCACTTACCTTAAAAAAAATAGTAAATCCAATTAATCATTTTTCATTATTATTAGAGTTATATTTAATGAAATCACTATAGGACTTCTGATAGACTGACATTTTGAGACGCAGATATCGTTTGGCCACCAGATGGCAGAATGTTTTAAGGATGAGAAGAGCAGCATGAGAGGAAACAGAGGTCTTTGTTTACATGAGCCTATACTGAGTAATCTGACAAAACCATTAACCTCTGGTCATTTTGTAGTCAAAAATTGCATATCCTTTGTAAACAAGTTCAGATCAAGGACAAAATCTGATATATGAAAAGGCCCATGATTTCTTAAAGGGATAATTCACCAAAAAAAAAAAAAGAAAATTTTGTCTGCATTTACTCAACCTCCACAAGTTTCTTTCTTCTGTTGACCTTTAGCGTTTTTGGTTATTGGTTTCCAACATTCTTTAGAAAAAAGAAACTTAAAGCTTTGAAACCACTTTGGTGGGTAAATGGTAAATTTAATTTTTTTGGGGGGTGAATGATACCTTCTTCTTTTCTTTTCGGCTTAGTCCCTTTATTAATTCGGGATCACCCCAGCGGAATGAACCGCCAACTTATCCAGCACATGTTTTACGCAGCGGATGCCCTTCCAGCCGCAACCCATCTCTAGGAAACATCCATACACACTCATTCACACTCATACACTACAGACAATTTAGCCTACCCAATTCACCTGTACCGTGGGGGAAACCGGAGCACCCGGAGGAAACCCACGCGAACGCAGGGAGAACATGCAAACTCCACACAGAAACGCCAACTGACCCAGCCGAGGCTCGAACCAGCGACCTTCTTGCTGTGAGGCGACAGCACTACCTACTGCGCCACTGCGTCACCCCTGAATGATACCTTTCATTTTAAATTATAAAAGTCTTCAACAAAATATTTGCAATTAAAAGCAGGAAGTAGATAAAAAAACTGAACGGTAAATACAAACATGTGCTTTAAACCTGCTTTGCTTGAAGACGACACATTGTGAAGATAAACATCACATAACATTTGGCAGATAAGAGAACTGAGGTTTGTCGCATGAATGAGTAAAAGATGATACTTTGAATTTGTCCGATGTCCACAGGTAGCAGTGCTAAAACATGACTCAATGCATAAACATGTGTGTGTGTTTTTATTTCTAATATAGTTAATAACACAAAAATGCTGTCATAAAAGTGAGCTTACAGCTCTTCTGTATTCATTGGTCAGAAATGTCACACGAACGGTGGATGCTAATAATAAACGAACAGTGTGACCTGCCACTGCAATTAAACTGCTTGCAACCAAATGTGACATCATAAAATCAGCATAATGATTATGTGACTGCTGGGAAAGCACTGAGGAAATACTGAAACATTTACAACATACTTTATCCGTTTTCTAAAGTACCAGAAAGCAAATAGAAAGACACTGATCATTTTGAAGAGCAATGTCATCAAGTGATTATTTTTAGTGAGAGCTTTCTGAGGACAAAAAAAAACACTGATGAGCAAGAAGAGGTTATTTTAAAATCATAAATGAGTACAACAGCTTCAAAAAAAAAAAAAAAAAGAAAAAAAAAGATCTTTTTCTTTAGGCAGAAGTACTTGGTAGACTGACACAGAATCTGTAATTTATTTATTTTTTCTGCAAAGCTTTTTGAAATCATTTATGGTGGTTAGTCAAAACAATGGTTTTGAATCTTAATACAGTATATATATTTTTTAATAAAATTATTCCTGTGATGGCAATGATTCCTGTTCAGTACCCATTTCTCCAATTTTCAATTATCATTCAGAATTCATTCCAATACACTGATCTGTTGCTTAAGAAATACAATTCTTATTTAAATTCCTATTTATTATCAGTGTAGAAACCAGCTGTGCTTTTAGAGTAAATTATACACTCCAGAATTTAAAACAACAGTATTATATTTGGCTATCTTTAATAATAATAATGGTTTATTGACATATCTGGTCAATTTGGTAATATTTGATATTTGCATTCTTGCTGAATAAAAGTTTTAAATTCTTAAACAGAGAATTGTAGTGACCCCAAACATTTATATGATAGTATACGGAGTACGGTAGTATGCACTGTATATAAATATACAGTAATGACTTTACAAAGCAAGGAAATAGACACAACCTGCTCTCTGTTACATACAAATATGAGATATAAATGATGGTATGATACTGTACATTCTTCAGTTTTAAAGTCACAATTCAACGCGTTTTAGTTTAATTCATTCACTATTCATTCATTTACTAAACAAACTGTCATTAAATATGCAATTCTTGCAGTGGAAAGGCAATGCAGTTTTCTTCAAAGGCACATATTCTACCCCTTTTTCAAGATTTAATATAAGTCTTTTGTGTCTCCGGAATGTGTCTGTAAAGTTTCAGCTCAAAACACCCATCAGATTATTTATAATAGCTTTCAGAATATTGGGATTTTCCGCTTTGAACACAATGTAGCTGTTTTTGTGGCCTGTGCCTTTCTCCCTGCCCATCGTCCCCATGTGCCTGTCAGAGTGTGCCTCAATCTCCGCCTCGGCTGCGTAAGATAAACAGCACAGTGACAGACATGAAGGAAGCAGATCACACGTAACGTTTTTGAGAAATACTACAGTAAGAACTTTACCAATGATTATTTGATGTATTTGTTGTGGAGTTAATTCAAGCCTTTCGATGAGTCACACACACACGCACGCACGCACGCACGCACACACACTATTACTATCCACTGCTGTATGAATATCCGTTATGTTACTGTACAAAATAAACCTTATTTAACATCCACAACCAGGTTTGAAGCATCTTCTTTTATAATTGTACTGAAATGCGGCTGTGATGATGAAGTAAAGACGGTAAAATCGCTGTAATTCATTACAAACATGCACTGTTTTAAAAACATTTTAAACTTTTTAACTTCTAAAACTCATTCTTGATCACATTTGCTTTGCGCACGTCCTGTCTTGTTGATATGATTATACACGTTACTACGGAGACATGTTAATACGCGGTTGTCAATCAAATGCGGGGAAACCGCACTCCTACGTCACATTGCGATAGGCCTTAAAATGGGAGGGATTTAGATCCCATTTTAACATCAGGAAATTTTTTTAATTGTCTTTATTTCACCTCAATATGACCATGGACACACTATACCTACACACAGTTCTGTCCAAACAGCTCACAAAAGACTATTTTCATTACAGGTAGTGCAGATTAGGCAAATGAGTATTTTGACCACATCGTCCTCTTTATGCATGTTGTCTTACTCCAAGCTGTATAGGCTCGAAAGCCTACTACCAATTAAGCATATTAGGTGATGTGCATCTCTGTAATGAGAAGGGTGTGGTCTAATGACAGCAACACCCTATATGAGGTGTGCATAATTATTAGGCAACTTCCTTTCCTTTGGCAAAATGGGTCAAAAGAAGGACTTGACAGGCTCCGAAAAGTCAAAAATAGTGAGATATCTTGCAGAGGGATGCAGCACTCTTAAAATTGCCAAACTTCTGAAGCGTGATAATCGAACAATCAAGCGTTTCATTCAAAATAGTCAACAGGGTCGAAAGAAGCGTCTGGAAAAAACAAGGCGCAAAATAAACTGCCCATGAACTGAGAAAAGTCAAGCGTACAGCTGCCAAGATGTCAAGATGCCACTTGCCACCAGTTTTGCCATATTTCTGAGCTGCAACATCACTGGAGTGCCCAAAAGCACAAGGTGTGCAATACTCAGAGACATGGCCAAGGTAAGAGAGGCTGAAAAACGACCACCACTGAACAAGACACACAAGCTGAAACGTCAAGACTGGGCCAAGAAATATTTCAAGACTGATTTTTCTAAGGTTTTATGGACTGATGAAATGAGAGTGAGTCTTGATGGGCCCGTGGCTGGATCGGTAAAGGGCAGAGAGCTCCAGTCCGACTCAGACGCCAGCAAGGTGAAGGTGGAGTACTGGTTTGGGCTGGTATCATCAAAGATGAGCTTGTGGGGCCTTTTCGGGTTGAGGATGGAGTCAAGCTCAACTCCCAGTCCTACTGCCAGTTTCTGGAAGACACCTTCAAGCAGTGGTACAGGAAGAAGTCTGCATCCTTCAAGAAAAACATGATTTTCATGCAGGACAAAGCTCCATCACAAGCATCCAAGTACTCCACAGCGTGGCTGGCAAGAAAGAGTCTAAAAGAAGAAAAACAATTGACATGGCTTCCTTGTTCACCTGATCTGAATCCCATAGAGAACCTGTGGTCCATCATCAAATGTGAGATTTACAAGGAGGGAAAACAGTACACCTCTCTGAACAGTGTCTGGGAGGCTGTGGTTGCTGCTGCACGCAATGTTGATGGATTCTGTCAGTGTTTTGATCCGTTCACCATGGATGGCAGGCTTTTGAGTGTCCTTGCAAAGAAAGGTGGCTATATTGGTCACTGATTTGTTTTTGTTTTGTTTTTGAATGTCAGAAATGTATATTTGTGAATGTTGAGATGTTATATTGGTTTCACTGGTGAAAATAAATAATTGAAATGGGCATATATTTGTTTTTTTGTTAAGTTGCCTAATAATTATGCACAGTAATAGTCACCTGCACACACAGATATCCTCCTGAAATAGCTCAAACTAAAAACAAACTAAAAACTACTTCCAAAAATATTCAGCTTTGATATTAATGAGTTTTTTGGGTTCATTGAGAACATGGTTGTTGTTCAATAATAAAATTAATCCTCAAAAATACAACTTGCCTAATAATTCTGCACTCCCTGTATAGGTGCCCTTTAAGGATAAAAAAAAAATTATATCTAATCCTGTATAACTACGTACTGTATAGAGCCCTATTGTGCACTGCTATAAAATTAAAGACAATATTATCAACAGAGCCCCTATTTATTAAGTCCTTTCTGAATAAAAGTGTTAGCTTAATTTCCAAACACCAAAAGTTTGGATGGTACAGTTTATACAGAATTTTAAATCGACTGGATAGCCTTTCAAACTTCTCCAAACTAGTGCATTTTGAAACAAGACTTCAATAAAAACCTTAAAAAGAATAATAAATAAATAAAACTTGTGCTCATCCCTGAATATGGGTGTAAAAATACATTAGTTCAAAGCTAGAAGCAGAATTGATTTTATAACCTGGCCCGATGCAGCAGAGGTAAAATAAAAAGAGAAAAAGAGAGAAGAACTGAGGAGGAAAGAAATGGACAGTTCAAGCAAAACCCATGTTGAGCCATACAAAGGGGGAGGGAAAAGCAATAAGACAGACTGTGTACCTGCTGTGAATCAAATACATTTAGCAGAGAGGCAGTTTCTGTTACAGTGAGTCAGGGGCTCTATGACCCTCCTATCATCCTTTGGCCAGACTCAGCACCCCATACAGCCGTCAGCGGGACATAAAACCCAAAGCTCCAGGCAGTGATGTCCACCCCGGGACTACTACACTAGAAGAAGCAATTTTCCACATTTCTCAAGCATGAGGGCAATAACCATCATGGTAAGATAATGACACAAGGAAAGAACGGAGAGGGACTGAGACAGAAAAGAGCCCATTTGGATATAGATCATCACCCCTGTAAAAAAAAAAAAAAAAAAAAAAAAAACCCATGTCGGGACAAAGAGTTTGAAAGCCATTTGAACTATACACGATTACTACAACACAGAATCAAAACATTCAGGTTCGAGAGAATAAAAGAACAAAGAAAAAAATGCTGCTGGCGTTGGAAGTGGACAAAAAAAATCAATGTTCTCACAGACACACACACACACACACACACACACACACACACACACACACACACACACACACACACACACACACACACACACATCTTTTGTTTGGTCTCACCTGTACAGTGTTTGTTTCCCCCAAAAAGCTTTTCTGCTTCTTTCAGTGGTAGCAAAAACTTGACCGAAAAGTCAGCTGTTGCAGATGTCCCAACATATTACAGCATACAAAGGTTTCCGGTGACACAGGAGAAAAGCTTCCTTGTGTTGATGTGACTTGTGACGATAGTGTCTAAAATGAGGCTAGTCAATGTTTAACCAGCTCCCAGTTGTGTGGCTGGCAGCAGCTTGTGTAGTGTAGTGACCTTATCTTCATCAGCGTCACACGACGCACACAACGTCTGACGCACCAGACTCCCAACAGGTATGGACATGCCCACGGCTACAGACACTCCAGCAATTTAAACACTTCCTGACCACAGTAAGAGGAAAATAATACACACACACAAATTAAATACGCACAGTACCTCATAACGTATGCAGTGATAAACTTAGATATACAGCAAACATGCACAGTGTAAAATTAGCTGCTTTCATTTTTACTTAAAATGAATCAAATAAATGTAAAACGTTGTCACTGAAGCCAATTAAACACTTGCTGTTAGACATTTTATTGTATTTTTGCGGTAATTTACTGACAGCACTGTTGCCAGCATTACCTGTAAATGTGTTTTACAGTAAAAGGGCCCTACCACAATTTCATTTTACAGTAAAATAGCCTTAACGCAACTTCTTTTTATGGTAAAATGACCTTTACTGCATTTTAATTTTACAGTATGACAATTTATATCAGGGCTATTCAATTAGTTTGTCATGGGGGCCGGTTCATGAAAAGCATCCCAAACGAAGGGCCGGAGAGATATGACTTACTATATGAGTGATAACACAACAGCAATAGAAGAGCCCATATATGTTGTATTTTTGCTCCTTAAGACACACACGTTGGCTTTTTCTACATTAAAATGTTAATATATTGTATTTTGAAACTACATAACATCACTGCATTGTACAATAGACTTTTTTTTTTACAAACATTCAAATGTTGTATTTCAGAGCACAACAAAAGCAGTGCATTGCTGAAGTAGGCTTCTACATTCAGACACATTCATGTTATTTTTTGAACTGGATAACAATTAGCGATGCAACAATTATAGATTTTGGTTGTACGATTATATAGTCTGAAGAAAAATCATGGTTTGATGGTTATCAGGTCTAATTTAAATTCAAGCTTTATATTAGGTGAGCTATTTAGATGAACTGTTGTTGCCATTTGGTTCATGCATACATAATCATCTTAATATTAATTCGTCTAACATATCTTTTGTTTACACTGCACTGAAAAGCAAGCAGAACTCTCACCATGAGATGTTTTCTACTGCGTGCGCCCGCAAAGACGCAAACGCGTTGCTCCGCTTGTGTGCGCATATTGTCATATATTTTTACATTAGACACAACAAACTTGCAAGCGGAAAAGACGTGATATGGGAACGGCCGCTGCATTAATCCGGTGAGCGGGCGTATTAGCCTCAGTGTACATACTTGGAACTTTGCACAGTTGGCATTGCATAACTTTAGCTAACTGCAGCAGTTTCGATTCGTTCCATGCAACAGAAATGCGGCTTAGAGAAGACTTTACGATTAATTGTGATGAATTAAAGCGCAGTTAATGATGAAATCGGCTAATCGTTGCATCCCTATTGACGATATCAGTGCATAGTACAAAAGGCCTTTTCTACAAACATATCCAAATATTTTTGGCTGCCCCCGCCACTCACTGAATGGTGACTCACCCTCTGCGCAGCTTGCAGCTCGTGCTGTATTGAAGAGGCGCACCTCACTTCATAACTATAGCGGCCGTTTTTCGACTTCACTATATTTATTTTTGATGTCTTGGTCACTATTTGAAGGGCCGGAACAAATTGCCTCGGGGGCTGGGTTCGGCCCCCGGGCCGCCAATTGAATAGCCCTGATTTATATAGTACTTTAACTGTAGTTTTTCATTAACCGTCTCATTTTTGCCTTCAACTACAGTAGCAGTACTTGATTACAGTAGAATAACGCAAATTCCTGATATGCAGTAAGTTACTGTAAAAGTTTTAAAATTACCAACAATTTAGTGCATATTATAGTATTAACTGGAGATGCTGCAGTTGGTCAAGTCATGTGCTCAAACAATGAGATGGCACAGCATATTTCAAGATAAAAATGTAAGAATTTATCAGACTCAAATTGTAAATGAGTGGTTCAGGGAGCACTTTACATATGGATTGACCAACACAGAGTCCAGACCTTAACTCTACTGAGAAGGTAGGTGTGCTGAAGAAGACTGGAGAAGGCCAACTCTCCCATTATTTTCTTAGCAAAAAATGTATGAAATTTTAAATGAGAACAAATGTTTTGACATTGCAGGAGCATACTGAAACAAAGTCACAGCGGTTTTTTTTATATGGGCGGAGTATAATGTAGTCTGTGGTTTTCATGACACAATTATTTAAACACAATAAATAAGAAATCACTATTAAGAGATAAAGTCAAATTTAATGAATTTATAGGCTAATAGGATAAAGATATAAGTGAAACGCTATTTAAGTTAATTTCTTTTGTAGACTAATGAGTCACAGACACTTAATGACTTGCCTGAGGGAATTGTAAATGTTATATGGTTTTCAAGCAGTTTTAATGATATGTTTTGGTGGTTTATACACAGAATGAGTGATAATATGAGATGTGAGATATTCGCTTGTTTATTTTGTGTGCTTTAATGTGTAGTAAAGTTCACTCATGCTTTACTAACGTCTAAACTACAGCACCAATACCACATTTATTTCTGTATTGTTTGCATTTCATGATACAATGGAAATAATTTGAGAGATGAGCCTTTCTTACATCAAAGTCATTTTAAGATTCACTGTGAATAATTCACTCTCACTGTCAACCACAAAGCCATAAAGAAAATAGCAGTGGAAAAAAAAAAAAATCACATACTTATTCCGCAGACTGAATCAAAGCTGAAGCTCTGATGGGACAAAGTGGGCGACTTCGTCAAAATTACAGCAAGTGACAATGTGTGGCAGATAACAAGCCAACCACTGCTAGGTCATTTTCCATGCAAATTCAGCCAGCATATGCAAATCATTTCACTAAGGAAATCTAGCCTTGGTGAGGAGACGAGAAAGAATCGGTTTAAAAAGAGCTGTTTAGAAAGAAAAGACGTTGCAAATTGCTGAGGAAATTTCAGTTGACAATAACTGGATGAGTATATAAACTACATTCACCTGCTTAAATTCAATCCCGATCGCAGATTTTCATTGCAATATTATAACATATGAGACAGCCACAGTGGCAGAGAGCAGATGATGACAAATATAAAATGTTGTTCATGCAGATATGCAGATCAAACATTGTCAGTAGATAGTACTACAGTAAAAACAGCAATATTGTGAAATACTATTACAATAAATTGTTTTTTAAATGCATTTAGAAACTATATACTATTTTATTATGTATTTTAGTATGTCATTTATTCCTTTGTAGGCAAAACTGAATTTTCAGTATCATTACTCATGTCTTCAATGTCACTGATCATTCAGAAATGATTCTAATATGCTGATTTGGTGCAGGAAAACATTCTTATTATTAGCAATGGCAATAGCTTAATCTTTGAGGTAATAATAATAATAATAATAATAATAATAATAATAATAATCAAGGGGCTATACAAGTGGCTCAGTGATTAGCACTGTCGCTTCACAGCAAGTAGGTCGCTGATTCGAGTCCCGGCTGGGTCAGTTGGCATTTCTGTGTGGAGTTTGCATGTTCTCCCCATGTTCATGTGGGTTTCCTCTGGGTGCTCCGGTTTCCCCCACAGTCCAAAGACATGCTCTATAGGTAAATTGAATAAACTAAATTGGCCCTAGTGTATGTGTGTGAATGAGTGTGTATGGATGTTTTCCAGTACTGTGTTGCAGCTGGAAGGGCATCAGCTGTGTAAAACATATGCTGGATAAGTTGGCGGTTCATTCCGCTGTGGCAACCCCTGATAAATAAAGGGACTAAGCCAAAGAAAAATGAATGAATGAATAATAATAAATACATTAATTCAAATGATTGTTGTTATTATTATATGTTCTAATAATTTAGCAAACAAATTATTTCACCTAGAAAACATTATCCATGTCTCTAGTTTGTAGGATTGACTTTTGGAGTGCCATAGGCTGTGAAATAATCAGAACCAAGAATCAAACATTTAGTAGTCCTGTATGAAACAAATTAATTAAAAAAATTAGCATTTATAAAAATAACTTGCTTACATACAAAAAAAAAATCAATAAAGACATTGAACATCAATTGCTATTATTTTAAAAACATCTACCTTTATGTTCAGAGAACATCTGTTTATTTCAGATGACATAAAACATTAATAGAATGTTTTTTTCATTTAACGTTCAGGAACATCTGCACTATAAAGCCCCTTTGAACTCTAGACAGATCAAATAAAGCCCTTGTTTCCCACAAAACCTGACAAATAATGACTGACAGCAGGATTTGTATAGCCGTTCAAATTGCATTTACATATTAATAAGACCCAGGAAGAGTGAAAGCAACAGACACAATATGGTTAAATATGTACAATACTAAAAGATTAGGACTTGTAGGATCTCTGAGCTGTTGAAAAAAGGTTTAATAATTGCACATTCTTTTTAAACTCCTCCAGCTAGTTCATCAAACAATAAGCACAACTGCACGACTACATGAATTTATAATGGCAGAAGGGAAAGCTTCATCTGAATCGGTCAGTTCTGCTCCACTTACAGGTTCTCATCAAATCATGTGTGTGTCTGTTTGTTCGGAGAATTTATGGGTTATGATTTAACAACACATAACTAAAAATGTCAATTCCACATCAAGATAACAATAGGAGGTACTAATAGTGTCTTGTTCGCTGTTCAGGGCAATCGATTTCACTCCGTCAGAAAGACAGAATACATTTGTTAACTCAGAGGTGCTGCAAGCACAAACCAAGAATTACTAAAGCAAAGCAAATCCGCTCATTTGCAGAGATTAAATTACTGACTTCAGAGGGTTTGAGCTACAAAGGACTGATTTCAGAAAGGCTACTTCAAAATCATTTTCTTCTACTGATTCAGAGACTCAAACAAATTGGTAATTGTGTAAACAGATACTTCAGAATAGGGTCAGCATAGCATTACAGTAGAACTCTACTGTACCGTATGAACAGTACAACTATATTACTCTGTATAATTTTCAAAAATTAAAATGTTATGTTTAAGAAAAATATATATATTAATGAAAGTTTCTAACAAGAAACAAGTCAAGGGTGAGAAAATGATGACAGGATTTTTGGGTGAACTAACCCTTTAATAATAAGAATGCAGTTGTTTAGTTTGTAACTATAACTATGTTTATTTATAAGGATAGGCCCTTTTTTAAATATGTATCATTTAGGAGATATAGTGCTTTGGCATCCATCAGCCTGTCATACTGAGTAGAGCAAAGACGATTAATGTTCCGTCACAAGATGGCGACAGAGACCGCAGTGCTGTATTTATACCATAGTAATTGTAGTGTATTGAGTGTGAAATGGGACTCATATCAGTATGTATGCATGTTGTGTTGGCCACTCTTTGTATAACTACGAGTTACCTTTTGGATGGCCATCTGTTTTTTTCTAATTCGTCTCCTCTTTTCGTTACTGCAGATTAGTTCAGTAAAAAGAAAGAAAGAAGAAATGCCCGCATGTGTTTAGCGTTTTTCACAAACCCAACAGTAATCTGGTAGTGTTTGCTTTGCTCTGGCTTTTTCGGGGTTGATTATTGTGATCTCCCGATTGCAACAGAGAAATACTGGGAAATCTCTGTAGACTGATGGCACTTCATACTGTTCAGCCTTATAATCTTAAAATGCGAGCAAAATCACCTGCTTTGTCATCACTATAGACAGTACGCAGGAGAATCATTTAAATACTAGCTCTAAAGTGACGTTGGTGAATTAGTAATGGTTTCAGCTGTTCTGCAGATGTGAATAAATGGCGGAAGAAAGTAGTTCCTCATACAAAAGGATTTTTAGACTCTTCGTGTTTGATTTTCTTTTTTTTTTATACATGATTATGCCGTCAAACTATTGTATTAACGCAATATCACACAAGCAGCAGTGGGACACTAAGGCACTAAAATTAAGTGTGGGTGTATACAGCTATATCGCACTGCTACTCATGTGACAATTCTCATATATATTTTTATTTTTTCTAAAACATCAGGAGAATGTGGCCTGAAAAATTATTTATATCCTTTTCATAAACATACATAGCCTTACATTACATAACAAATAATGTAAACTTACAGTTACTTAAATAAAGAAATATGCATTCGAAGCATAATTATAACCAATATTCAAGTACTGTTCAAAAGTTTGGGGTTGATGTGATTTTTTTTAGAAGGAAAAAAGTTTATCAGTAAGTCTGCATTTATTTCATCAAATAAATGACATATATTTATATAAATTATATGCATCTGTAAAGCAGTTATATTGGGAAATATCAACTTTAAAACAGTGAATTAATAAAAAAAAATGTCCAAATGTATTTTCTTCCTGAATTTTCAGTATCATTATTCTAGTTTTCAGTGTCACATGATCCTTCAAAAATCTATCTAAACTGATAAGTTTCTGCTCAAGGAACAGTTCTTACTCTCATCACAATTAAGGAACATTTTTTTATTTAACAATGCAAAAAAAAAATTCTAAACGAAAGCTTCAATTCATTAAAACAAGTACTGAACTTTTTGCAGAGCAGTGTATCATAATATATTGAACATATTAAATGGTATTAAAAATGATACAAATAAAATACACTGCACATACAAACAGAAAAATAGATTGTATTATGCATTTAGTTTGTGCAATTCCCTACAGCAGTCTGCTTTAAACAAGAACGGCAGTGCTTTTAATTTAACGTGACAGCACGGGAATGAAACAACCATCATATTTACATAAACCCTCAACATCAGTGTTAGCGTTTGTTGTGATGAGATGAGATGTAAGTGAAGAGCTGGCTGTGAGTGCTGAGTGATGCATCCAGACTGTAGATGACCCCCAACACAATGAGAGCGAAAAGAGAGAAACAGAGTCCCCGAGCACCAGCCGGACGCTGACTAAAACTGGACCACATAAGTCAAACAGGAGTTGTGTTATGAGCTGTTCATCGTTTCATCTCTCTCGCTAAAACTCAATATTGGATGTTTGGTTTTATGCTGCTGCTTTAAATGTGATCTTTCGAACTGTGATATCACACTTCCCTACAGCAGAAATGTCTAGTGTTAATGACGTTCATGCAAAGGGCACGTCTTTATGATTGAGTTAATCAATACACAATAAATAACCACTCTGGCTTTAATCCACAACACTTAAATGCTTAGGGAGCTATACAGAGCTTGCCAAGCCACAGGATAGAAGGTTTATTCTTTATTTGGGTTAGCACTTAAGGTTTATATACAGTCATAGTTATTTTTATTTAAAACAGCTACAATAGGGCAGAAAGTGTGAAAGAGATTGACGCATGAATGCAGCTGCTACCTTCAGACATCAAGTTCTTCCAAGAATCTTAACACATTTGACTTTTGATACCTACACTTTCTGATACTACTGTTCCCATCCTTCACTTATTCATTTTCTTTATGGCTTAGTCCCTTTATTAATCTGGGGTCGCCACAGCGAAATGAACCGCCAACTTATCCAGCACATGTTTTTACCCAGTGGATGCCCTTCCAGCTGCAACCCATCACTGGGAAACAACCATACACACTCATACAGTACGGACAATTTAGTTTATACCCAATTCATCTGTACCGCATGTCTTTGGACTTGTAGGGGAAACCGGAGCACCCGGAGGAAACCCATGCGAACGCGGGGAGACTGTTCCCGTCATGCACTGGAAATTTTGTTTGTCCAGGCTGTGGATTAAAGCTAATATTTTAACTTATAATGTTAATTTTTTTTACACAGTCCAATCATTTCTATTCATAAGACCTCAGTGTATCATCAGAAGCCACAGGGACTTATGTAACGTTCTTTTGTATCTTTATTTCAATCTTAAAACGAGTAAAACAAGACCTATATAGGGTATATGCACAGCTAGTGTTTCTTCCCATACTAATAAACTTCCGGTGAATGGTTAATCTGACCTTTTTAATTTTGTACGGCTCCTTTTACATCATCGATGTTGTAATGTAATTGAAATACAATCAATTAAATAGACTTCAGCATTCATTTAGTTGTTCAAGCGTAAAGCGAGATGAAAAGCCATTTACACGCACACACCCATCAATATCAGCAGGCAAGCCAGAAAACTCCATTAAAAATACTGGAATAAAATAAATGTTCATATTTAAAGAAATGGAGTGAGAAAATTGAATTTAATGCAGTGCTTCTTGTACAATCTGAGACCCACCTTATATCTTATATCAATTATGCAGTGGAGATCATTGAGTTTTAAAGAAAACAGACCTTAAACGCACCGTTTTTGCATACAGTAAACCGGAATCTCTGAGCAAAATGTACCTGAAACAGAGTATTGTAAATAGTTATGACTAGGGTCAGACAGAATCTGCTGAAATTTTTTGCTATTGAATATTGTAAAAAAATCTGAGGATTTACGCTGAATGATTTTGGGAGTATATCGTAACTAAAAACTTAAAATATGAAACAAAAAATAATACCTTTTTAACTTTTATTTAATGTTTACAATGCACATCCAATTAGATCCAATTATTTTGGTAAACAAAGTCTCTCATATAATATATCTACTAAAAGACAGAAAATATTATTTTATAAATTGAACTGTAAATAGATCATATGAACATTTTCATATTAGTTATTAATATTCCTTGAGTTAATAAAAAAAACTGAATAAATATAAATTTACACACATTTACACAAGTAAATATATAAGACTGGATGGACTAAAATCTGCGGAAATTGGCAGATTTCTGCACGTGCAGATTTTGTGTGGGCCTACTTCAATCCTACAAATTTGAATGAACTCAATACATAACAGTTACTTTAAACATTTGAGCTCTAAAAAATGCTACATTTTGAGTATGTTTTTTGTGGCTGTTGCTTTATCAGCACATGAGAGTTTACACTACAAAATAAATACAATCAAATGCATAACGGACTACCTCTGAAACTGGTCAAACTAAAAGTTGTTAAAACCCCAATTACACTTGTATTTAGCATCATCCAATTTTCATCAAACTTCCAAGAAATCTGTAAATGAGGCAGAAGGGCAACATCAAAATGAAGTGCAATGTTAAAATGTTCTTCATACTAAGAAGATTAAAAAAAGCTACACAAGTTCTTTAACTGAAGGTTTCTTTCAAAGCAGTTATCACAGAAGAAAATCCCACTTGGAAACCTTTATTTTTAAGAGAGCAGAGCTCTTGAAGCGGAGACTTGAACCAGCAACCCTTCAATCTCAGCGGCAGAGCTAATGCCTCCCATGGTGCAGTGCAGGATGTAAACTAATGATCTAAGCCATGTGCTCTGCTCTGGTGCTGAGTGACCTTTACAGCAGCACATGTGTGAATTAATCACTTCCATCCTCCTGTCGGTGCTTCTACATTGTGATCCGTTTCCATTGTTTAGATCCCAGTAAAACACTGTTTCCCTATTGAGCTCTATAGAGTGTAATCTAGACGCCAACCAACAGTACATCCAGCTCTTCAGGGAGTTTTGTTAATAAAAGTGTGGCCTTGATGGGTAAATGAGGAATTCATTTAACAATCGTGTGCTCCCCTGTACCTCATCAGGCTGCATCATCAGGGATTTACGGCCAGAATAAAATAAGGTCTGTCTGCTAATCAGCCGCTGTCCTGACGGTGCTGGTTATTAGCATGCCATTAGCATAATCACTAATCCTCAAAGGATGAACCTGTAGTTCCCAGTTAAGTGTGGACTGCTTTTTTGGATGCAGGCATGATGATGAACGCATTCTTTTTTTTATACACTATTTTCTCATTAAATACGATGACGGGAAGCTTTACTTTTCAAATTAAGACTCAATCCACATTCATAATTCATGAAGAGTTTTGGAAGACTATATACTGTATAATCTCAAAATGCTGTTTATCTGTAGCTCTTGTAAATCAATAGCAGAGGTTCTAGAAAAGTCAGAGATAGAAAGAGAGAGATGCACAAGCTCTGAAGAATGCTAACTTGCTTTCAATCACATGTACTGTAACATACTATTGGGATTTCCTGATGGGCCTCTGTAGGCATCATTTGCATAAATATAATCGGCTGACAATTATAAAACCAAGATGGATTTGCTAATGCATGATTTGATTGAAAAAGCCTCCATCAAGAAGAAGAATGTTTGTGTGTGTGCAAAAATGTAACAGTTACAGTACAAATAAGATTGCTAAATACACAATAAAAGCTGAGACAAAAGTGTTTACAAAGCTTAAAAAAATAAAATAAATAAATAATATATATAATATCAATTTGTTTGGGGGGGGGGGGGGGGGGGGGGGGGGGGTTAAATGAAGGTACGGGGGCGATGTGGTGGCGCAGTGGGCAATGCTGTCACCTCACAGCAAGAAAGTCCCTGGTTCGAACCTCGGTTGGGTCAGTTGGCATTTCTGTGTGGAGTTTGCATGTTCTCCCTGAGTTCGCGTGGGTTTCCTCTGGGTGCTCCGGTTTCCCCCACAAAAGACATGCGGTATAGGTGAATTGGGTAAGCTAAAATTGTCCGTAGTGTATGTGTGTGAATGGGAGTGTATGGGTTTTTCCCAGTGATGGGTTGCAGCTGGAAGGGCATCCGCTGCGTAAAACATGTGCTGGATAAGTTGGTGGTTCATTCTGCTGTGGCGACCCCAGATTAATAAAGGGACTAAGCCGAAAATGAATGAATGAATGAATGAATGAATGAATGAATGAATGAATGAATGAATGAATGAATGAATGAATGAAAGAAAGAACGGGTGGTTTGTGGACAAAAGTCATTTCAGCAGCAAACAAAGACTCTCCAGGAGAGCAAAACAACCAGACATCTCAAAATCCCAAAGCAGGTAATTGTGAGTTTGGCACTATGGTTGGTAAAGATGGTAGAAAATGTTAATTAAAGCTCTGATTACAGGTGCTTGCCTTCACGAACACTTATCATTTAAAATTAAAAGGTAGTTAACCATAAAATTAACAACTGAAAGTGCACAGTCATTTTCTAAAATATACATTTCTATTTTTATATATAATAACTTATGAACAAATACATTACCATAAAAGAGTTTGGGGTTGGTAAGATTCTTTTAGGAAATCAAAGCATTTATTCAGAAAGAATGCACTGAATTGATCAAAAATAGCAAAGTTTATAATAGAAAATAAAACAGAAATGCAGGACAATTGCTTTAAACATTGTGTTTTTTCTCTCTCTTAGCAATGACACCAAAATACATAATTCACTCACAAAAAGCAAGCTTTTGGAGGTCAAATAAGTCAGAATTAGTGAATTTATGTAAAGGGATGTAGAGCCAGTAGTTGCTCTGTAAGCAAACATTACTTGAATTTGATGAGAGCATCTATTGGCAGCCACTTCAAATGATGACCAGAGTTGAGAAACTCTTTACAGTTTATTGAAGACTGCTTTTGCTGCCAAAATCAGATTTCATATTACTGGCTTGAGAGCATTACAATAATCCAGCATGGACAGAACACAAGGTTTCACAAGAACAGGAAGGGTCACATTTTAAGGCTGAACAAGACAAATCTACAAGACTGGGTAGTTCTAGTGATGTTGTCTGTGTAGTATAGTTGACAATCAATCACAAATCCAAAGTTACTGGGTGTCCTGGAAGGTGGCTGAGGTCCCTAACTGAATGGAGTATTTGGTAAAGCATTGGGTTTCCAGAAGACACAAGCAGTTCTGTCTTGACATGATTGCATTGAAGGGAATGGTCCTTCATCCAGCAAGAAATGCAGTGATAGGGAAAATCTGTTTCTGAATGACAAATCCGAGAGATGACGTGATAAAAAAATAGAAGTGGTTCAAGAACTAAGCTATGAGGCACACCAGTAGTGAGAAATTTTGACTTTAATCCATCCATTCATCCATCCATCCATCCATCCATCCATCCATCCACAGTATCCATCTATCTATCCATCTATCCATCTATCCATCTATCCATCCATCCATCCATCCATCCATCTATCTATCTATCTATCTATCTATCTATCTATCTATCTATCTATCTATCTATCTATCTATCTATCTATCTATCTATCTATCTATCTATCTATCTATCCTTCCATCCATCCTTCCATCCATCCATCCATCCATCCATCCATCCAGGTAAATGTATTACTATTAGTGGTAAATCATTTGTGATGTACCCTTCTGTACTGTAATATCTGGGAACACTGAATTTACACACCTGCCCTTTTGCTGGTCTACGTGGTATTTCAGATCTTACCTTACATCAGCATGGATACAAGAACATTGCTGCCGTCAGCAAAACCAGCAACCCACCCACAGATGAACAAAACAACATCACATATTTCCTCACAAACATATGGCAAAAAGAGAAAATTGCCTATAGAGACGGAGCACTCTGGGACTGATCAAAACACTGTCTGAATAAAGGCACAGGAATCACCCCTATCCATTCTCGCCATAACATTATATTTATAAACATATCCTCTGAGGCTTTTATTCAGAGTGGAGGCCCAGACAGGAAAGAAAAAAGTTTCCAGTTTCACTTTCACTTGAAATAAACCTCTCTTCTCTTAAAAGTCTCAGTCCACCCACACAGAAATACAGGCAGCATGCGGTTTGTCAGAATGATGCAATGAACATAATGTAAAACAGATGAGAGAAGGGGTACTCAGCATTTCCCAGATGTGGAGATATCCTACAGCAGCAGCCAGTAAGAGCTCAATCATAAAGTTAGCAGGCTATGCTAATGCTATCCTAGCCTGAGGACTCACCCAGCTTACAGCTGCCTGTGGAAGTGACGCTGGAACAGGGACAGGGGATGCAGGGGTCTGTCACAGGAGACCCAGGCCTTCGGTAGAAATTATACTTGCACTTCTCACAGCTGGGTCCTTCAGTGTTGCCTTGGCAGTTCACGCAGATGCCTGAGAGAGCAGAGGGAGGGAGAGAGGGTTGAATAAACAGAGCAGCAACTCTGACTGACAGGACTTTGGTCCAGTGAGGTGAACGAGCGAAGAACAGAGTTCAATAGCGCAAAATGAGGTAGACATAACAAAACTGAAGTTAGGAAAGAAATGGGAAGGGGTGGGGGGTAGAAAGATTGAGCAAACACACTTCTAGGAAGCCACTTCCTCAGATCCTGCCAGAGCATGTGCAAATCTAACGACAAAACCAGGGTGCTGCGAAAACAAATAAAACACGTTCAAATTTGAAAGAGGTCTTTTAGTGTGTGCCAGTAACATTCAAGTGAACCCTTCAGGGGCTGAGTGGTTTAAAATGCTTTTATTGTATTGATTTGAAGTGTTGTTTGAAAGCCGAGTGAAAAGAGAACACTTTAATAAGCGATTGCATAACTTGCAGAGGAAGTGTAAGAAACCACGCACGCGCACATATGCACACATCAGCACATGCACACACAGACACACACACACACAAACTGAATGACATTCCTCTGATTATTACACGACATGCCCAACCTGACATGTGCATCAACCGTGCAGTTACTAATTGGGGAAAAGTGACCGGCTGAAAAACTGTTTCAAGTGATGAATGGGATTCATGACCGCTTTTTTGCTTTGAGCCTGAGAGAAAAAAAAAGCAAACACACGGCACAGTAATGAATGAGCAGAATGAAACCACAGAAGGACTGGGTGAGGATCGAAGTGTTGTTTTGGATCTGGAACAGGATCTGACAATGATCTTCCGATTCACATGCTGATGAACACCTGTGCAACTGATGCCCTAAAGAGAGTTCTCTGTTGTGCATCTGTTCTTTTATCCCATCCTTCTAATGACTTCTTCTGCATGCAAACTGTATATGAATGAGGACACAAAATATGAAAATTCAGATGATTTTTTGTGTAACATCAAAATGGCTTGATACAACTGATTAAATTTAGACACTTTATCTGGCTCATTTTACACTGATTTTATAAACAATTAAATGTAAACTGCCTTTAGACAGACAGATTTTAGAATAAATAACTTTATAAAATAAATATAAAATCAATAAAAATAATTGTAGCAGCACAGTGGCTCAGTGGTTAGCACTGTCGCCTCACAGTAAGAATGTCACTGGTTCGAGTCCTGGTTTGCATGTTCTCCCCGTGTTCACGTGGGTTTCCTCCGGGTGCTCCGGTTTCCCCCACAGTCCAAATACATGCAGTATAGGTGAATTGAATAAACTACATTGGCTATAGTGAATGAATGTGTGTGAGAGTGTATGGGTGTTTCTCAGTACTGGGTTGCAGCTGGAAGGGCATCCGCTGTGTAAAAAACATGCTGGAATAGTTGGTGGTTCATTCCACTGTGGTGACCCCTGCTAAATTAAGCTGCCTTTCCGCTGCACACAACATTTGGACACAACTGTCAGAATACGCCCCCTTGTGGCAGTCGCACCATTGGAGAGAAGCTGATTCTCGGAGAAGGGAATAAACGGAGGTCGGAGCCAGCTCCAAGTAGGTGGGACTTAAGCTCCAAGTGGGCTTTAAAGTCCAATATTGTGCTTTATTAACGTCTACACCTAAACCCAACCCTAAACACAACCTCACAGTAACCTGTTGTGTTTTATTAACGTCTACACCTAAACCCAACCTCACAGTAACCTGATGTGTTTTAATTAATATCTGCTCCACCTACACCACCTAAACCCAACCTACTTGTGGTTTAAGTCCCTCCCACTTGGAGGTCACCCAACCTACTTGTGGTGTAATCCCTCCCACTTGGAGGTCTTCGGGCTGCAGTGATACCTACTTGAATTCTGGCAGTGTCCAAAATAAAGGAGTGCAAAAGCTTCTCTGTGCGTTCACCATGGTTGAATGAACGAATACTAGAAACTCATAGACCACAATACATTTTGGAGGGAATGTGGAGACAACATTAAATAAAATTACATTTTTATTACTCATTTATAAATAGAAATGTTTTTTTAATATAAACTTTTTTTTCTGATTCAAAAAATAACGAAAAAACTACCATTTCTCATCTCACGTGTACGGAACTGCTTGGACAACACTGGAATACATCACATCCGGTCGGCCGGTCGCATACGGTCTAGTCGCAGGAGTTCAAATATTTCAACGTATCCGCAGCTCAAATCGGATTTAAATTTTTCGCATATGGAGATGATCGGAACACCACGCAGCTACCGGACTTCACTCCTTTGGAAATGAATAATTTCCGGTCTGTCACTTGTCATGTGCAGTGGAAAGGCGGCTTAAGCGACTAAGCCTAAGGAAAGTAAAAGAATGAATGAAAATAATTGTTTCTTTTATGTAACATACAGTACGTGAAGTCCATCATAAGAATTTAGAGTAAATAGCGTAGTAGTAAATATTACAGAATTTACATTTAGGTTGAACTAACCATCCAATAACTCATCCTAATAATGGCAAAATGGTTAGGAATAGTGTAGTCTGCATGTTTTCTGCTAACGTCTTATGGTCAAATCATTTGTCATTTAATGCAAAGGCTTTCATTACATTACATTTGCATTTATGCATTTAGTAGCTGCTTTTATCCAAATTACAATAGCGGAGAATAAGCAATTCCTCACATTCATACATTTTTAATTGCATCATCAAGGACCAAATACGTTTTGGGACCACTGCAATGCTCAGTGAACAATTATCGCAGACAGATAGATTAATGACACAAATTAAACAAGCAACAGTCCCAACTAATGAAAAACTGCATCACACAGGTATAATCAGCCTCACTGGCATCAGCTGAACTGAGTTTGTGAGCAGTTGTCATTAACAAAAATATTATAATATGCTTGTTTAGTCATCTTTAAATGACTAAGATTACATACAGTAATACAAAAGGATGGCATTAGAACTTTTAGAGCTGTGTTAGCCACTCTGCAATATACTTCTTAATAACAAATTCAAGCCAGTAACTAATATCATGTTGAACTTTTTTAATCAAACGTAAAGTATAGCACATACAGTGACTAGAAAAAGTATTCAAACATTTCTTTTTTTCATATTTTATCATTTGTAGCCTGTTGTTAAACTGCTTTAAATCATGTATCCCCCTACCTATTCTTCAAATAATGGCAAAAGACGCAAATATTGATTTGTAAACTTTTTGTAATAGCTTCACAAATAGTGTATATTAAAAGCATCACCCAAAACAGAAAAAAAAAACATTCTGTCATCATTTACTCACCCTCCACTCGTTCCAGACCTAGTTGAGTTTATTTATTTTTTTGTTAAACAAAAAATACTTTATTTTAAAAAAATGTTAGAAACCAATAACTATTGATTTCCATAATATTTATTCTTCAACAGTTACCAGTTTCAAATATCTTATTTTGTGTTCAACAGAAGAAAGTTTTGGAATCACTTGAGAGTGAGTAAATGTTCATTTTAAATTAGCTTAAATTATTTTTTTTATTAAATAATTAGACCTGTATTAACTTTTGCTGGTGATTAGTGCCTCAAGTCGTTTTAAATATGATGCTACAAGCTGTGCACATCTGCATTTGTGGATTTTATGGATTTGCATTTGATGCTCTAATGACCTGTCAAGTATGATGGGGAATAGCCATGGATTTGAATGAAGAAGTGTCTGACGAGATCTGAAAAAAAGCCCTGTCGAGAATAAAGAAAGGTTCGATAAATTGGAGACATAAATTAATCCAATTTAAAGTTTTACATCGCCTTCACTTCTCTAAAACCAGATTAAGTAAAAGATTTCCCTGTGTATCTCCTAAATGTGACCGATATGGTGGAGCAGAAGGGACTTTGGCACATTTATTTTGGTTTTGTCCTGTTCTTTATGAGTTTTGGTCCAACATTTTTAATTGTTTTCCAGTGCTTATGGTGCTTATTCCTGACTACAATTTGGCTATTTTTGGATATTCTGTTATATTGGACACCTTTCCGTTAACCCAACAGCAAGCCCTGATGGTTGACATGATTACAGCTAAAAAGATCTTACTTAATTGGAAATCTTCAAAGGCTCCCTGTTTTCAGAGATGGTTGAACGAGCTGCTTTATGTCATTCAAATGGAACAACTTTGTCTTGAAACTTCACAGAAAAAAAGCTGAAGCCACATGCATGGGGACCTATCTTAAGACTCTAGGGAATTTAGCATTTTAAGTTTGTAAATCTTCATCTTCATTTCTAACATATATATTGTTATCTCTTGATTATATAATTATGCTACCTATGTTGCGTGTGTGTGTGTGTATATGTATACGTATACGTATACATATATATATATATATATATATATATATATGTATGTATGTATGTATGTATGTATGTATGTATGTATGTATGTATGTATGTATATATATATATATATATATATATATATATATATATATATGCACAGTTTAAGTCAGAATTATTAGCCACCCTGTTTTTTTCCCCAATTTCTGTTTAACGGAGAGAAGATTTTTTCAACACATTTTTTCAAAACATAATAGTTTTAATAACTGATTTCTTTTATCTTTGTCATGATGACAGTAAATAATATTTGACTAGATATTTTTCAAGACACTTCTATACAGCTTAAAGTGACATTTAAAGGCTTAACTAGGTTAATTAGGTTAACAGGGCGGGTTAGGGTAATTAGGCAAGTTATTGTATAATAATGGTTTGTTCTGTAGACTATCAAAAAAATCAGCTTAAAGGGGCTAATAATTTTGACCCTTAAATGGATTTAAACAAATTAAAAACTGCTTTTATTCTAGCCGAAATAGAACAAAAAAGACTTTCTCCAGAAGAAAAAATATTATCAGACATACTGTGAAAATGTCCTTGCTTTGTTAAGCATCATTTGGGAAATGTTTAAAGAAAAAAAAAATTAAAAGGGGGCTAATTTTGACTTTAACTGTATATATATCTATGTCTATCTATGCACGCACGCACGCACGCACGCACGCACGCACGCACGCACGCACGCACGCACGCACGCACGCACGCACGCACGCACGCACGCACGCACGCACACACACACACACACACACACACACAACACACACACACACACACACACACACACACACACACACACACACACACACACACACACACACCACACACACACACAGAGAGAGTCAGGTTGGATATTTGTTCATAAGCACTGGAGAACAATTAAAAATGTTGGACCAAAACTCATAAAGAACAGGACAAAACCAAAATAAATGTGCCAAAGTCCCTTCTGCTCCACCATATCGGTCACATTCAGGAGATACACACGGAAATACTTAATCTGGAATCTGGTTTTAGAGACGTATTGTTAATTATTCTGTACTATTTTTTTTCTTCTTTTTACTGGTATTTTACTGTTAAATATCTTATAAATGTTAAATAAAACAAACTATTATAAAAAAAAATAAAATGTATGATGGGGACTGTCGATAGCCATTTGCAGGTTTCTCCAGAGCACTGAGTTTTTCCACAGATGCATCATTGCAATGTTTCATCGGCGTGCTAAGGTTTACTGGGCAGAAAGTTCACCAAAGGGCAAAAGGTTCCGATAACCCTGGTCCCTGCCAACCCTAAAAAAACAGCCCCACTGCATGATGCTCTACCACCATGCTTCACTAATCGGATGGGTTTGTGGAGGTGCCCCCTGGTTTCCTCCAGACACGACACTTAAAATTAAGATTCATCAGACCAGAGTCCATCAGCTGTTTTTTTTTTTTTTTTTTTTGCAAAATTCCAAAGGGTTTTTCACATGTCCACCAAACAGAAGCTTGAGTCTGGCCAGTCTGAAATAAAGCCCAAATAGTATGTTGCAATGATGGCTGTCCTTCAATAAGTGTCTCCTGTCTCCATATATGATCATGGAGCTTAACTGGGGTGACCATTACTGTAGCTTCTCGGTCAACACTCTAACCAAGACCCTTCTCCTCCAATTGCACAATTTACTCTGTGAAACTTCAGTGAATCTGAACTTTATGTACTCTTCCACAAAAAAAGTGTTGTGTTTGTACTCTTCCCCAGATCTGTGTTTCTACTCTTTAGGACATCAACTCCTAGGCTTTGTGTGTGAAGTGTAGACTAATGTGGTAAAAATATTAACATAGCATCCAAAAATATACAGGAAAAAATTAAAGAGTATGGATATTTTCACAAGGCACTGTATATTGCAACAAAACTGACTGGTCTTCAGCACACTGACAAAGAGTAAACAAATACAATAAAAATAACAGAACTGAGTGTGACATGTTAAAAAAATGAGGTCCAATTAGCGGAAAAACTGAGCTAGGAATAAATACATGATGACATGACTACTGTACATCATGAATTAGTTGCTGTCTTCATGCATCTGTCCTTCTATTGACAAAGGCAAGAGCATAAAACAACTTTATATATAAAAGCAAAAGCATATTCTTCTACTGCAAGACAAAGTGAAAGCTATAGAGAGATCCAACTCACCGCCGAAAGCGCACAGATCAAAGAAGCAGCGAATGTGTGTTTTAAAAGATGGGCTGCTGTCAGACCCACTCAACTGTGCATGTGTGTGTTTTTCCACTGGGTCTCCAGGGCCAGACAGTAAAGCAGGAGGAGGATCATTAGTGTTCAAACGCTGTTCCCTGCGTTGAAGACGGATGAGTGTCCGCAGATGAAGCCTTGTGCAAACACTCCCCCCGGTCCAGCTCTAACTCTTCTCTCATCTCATAACAGGACACTGACACAGGGGTCAGAGAAAAGCAAGTTCAGTCAGGACGCAATCAATGGTGATGTGAACATGTATAAGCATGAGGCTGTTAGACAAAAACAAACATGTTGCAGAACGGAATGACTACTGAAGAACAAAATATTAGTGAAAGTTACAGAAAGTGTAATATATACAGTAAATCCTATTTAAATGCTTTAATAATACATCTATTTCCATCTATCTATACTTCAATTATTACATACTACATCTTAAATGTTTATTTTTAAACAACAATTATAGAAACATTTAGCTGTTATGCCAGTTGGACGTTAAATAGTAATTGCTTTGATGGACAGTGCATGTAATTTGACTAATACAAAGTCAAACTATTCATTACTAATAGTTACTTGTTTGTGAAGTAAGCAAGGACAACAGAAGGATGTGTTGTCTGTTTATTATTTTGTGTAGAGCTCCACCAATCAATCTGAATTAATTTATAACTGATCAAATTTTTCGTTAAACGTGTATTAGCCAGGGCGGCGCGGTGGCACAGTGATTAACGATGTCGCCTCACAGCAAGAAGGTCGCTGGTTTGAGCCTCGGCTGGGTCAGTTGGCATTTCTGTGTGGAGTTCGCATGTTCTCCCCGTGTTTGCATGGGATTCCTCCGGTTTTCCCCCACAAGTCCAAAGACATGCGGTACAGGTGAATTGGGTAAGCTAAATTGTCCGTAGTGTACTGTATGTGTGTGAATGTGAGTGTGTATGGGTGTTTCCAAGTGATGGGTTGCAGCTGGAAGGGCAGTTCATTCCGTTGTGTCGACCCCCAATTTATAAAGGCACTAAGCCAAAAAGAAAATGAATGAATGTATATTAGCCATTAGTGTATTTACTCCTTTAGCAGACGCTTTTATTCAAAGCGACTTACAAGCGATGATAAAAGAAGTTCTTCAAATTCAGAGAGTAGCAGTTCACTGTAAAAAATATCTGTGAATTAGCTGTTTTCTGTATTTTATGATTCATGTTTTTATTTATTTATTTATTTTTATGCTTTTGAGTTGCATTATGGGAACTTGATCTTTTCTTCCAACAACTTTTACCTTGAAAAGTTTGAAAATGTGATTTTTTAAAAACATTTTTAATAGTTTAAAGTGATATATTGTCTGGGTTGGTGTTGTATATTATGATACAAAAACTTTGTAATAAACTGAAAGTAAATTTTCTGCTATTTTACAAATGTATTTATGTATGTATTATTTCTTATACATGATATTATTTCAAACTTTTACATTTTTAATAAAAGTCACTTTGTTAAACTGTAGAGTTGAATTGTCAACATCAAAAGTCGACAAAGCAGAGATCAAGGTCCCGTAATGCAATTCACAAAATGTAAATGAACAGAAAACACTTGTGAATCACAAAATACAGAAACTGTTATTTAACAGATATTGTTTACAGTGTATATAAATGCTATGAAAGGTTTTTTTTTTTTGTATAGTGCATTAATAACATTTAATAGCAGCTCTGGTTTGTTCACAACACTAACCAAGTAAAAGCTTTATTACTGCTGTTCAGTAAGTGCCACCTACTGGAGAACGCTGACTTAGCACACTTACATTCAGTACATGTATGTATGTCTAATTAATTTTTTGTGCAGTTAGTTTATATACCATTATTTCTCAAAGCTAAAGTCAGGGAACTATGTTTTATTTTTATAAAGTTTACATACATTTTGAAGATGTATTACTTAGTTGAAATGAGTAACTGCGTAATGTACACTTCGTTTGGGTCATGATTAAGTATATTTGTCACCATTTTTAAATCGCTGCAGTTCAGCCTGCAGTGAAGTAAATAAACATTACAATGTTGAGGATATTGTTCATATACTCAAATTTTTATCAATTAAATAAATACGCAATTATTGCTTGTATAAAAATCTTAATCCAAAATATATGTCCTATATAATTGCAATCAGAATTTCTCAGTTAAAATCAAATTAGTGCATCATTAAATTTGAGGCATCCTGTCTGTTTTGTCATAACATTCCATTCAATTTTATGTCATCCATTCAATTCAAAACTCTCAACTTGGCTGAAGTATAATTTCTTTGGCAGTCGCAGCACCATTACTGACTACACACACACTGGTGAAAGAACATCAAGTGCACAGATTTTGCAAGAGTTTACAGTAAAGCAAAAACTCTGGATCAGCAGCTGAGAGTCTACATTGCGAGTCCACAAATCATCATTATGACAGTGGCAAGCAGTTCACTGAACTGGGAGAAAGAATAATGAGCTGCATTAATTAGTGTGAGTGTCTGTGTGTGTATGACTGTGATTATGAAGACAGGTGTGGGAAAATCAAGCGCACACGCACACACACACGCACACACACGCACACGCACGCACACGCACACGCACACACACACACACACACACACACACACACACACACACACACACACACACACACACAGGCACGCACGCACAGACACACACACAGCCTGTAAATAAGTAAAAGGCCATGTGGAAGATCAAATCATAGTTGAAAGTTGAGAAAACATGCCCGGAATGAAGATATGAACGAAAATAAATAATAAACAAATAAATAAATCATTCATATGATTAATAAAGATACAAGGAGAAAAAATACATGTGAAAATATTCAGTTAGTCAGTTAATAAGGATTAAAGTAAACTATAAATAATTATAAACTTTAACTTCAACTTATTATTTTAGTTGGCTACCAAGGAAACATTTCTAATTTTAATCTTAATGTTATTATAGTTATCTGAAACCCTATTTAAATTCATTTAGCTATTTAAATAAAATTTGTTCTTTTAATATACATTTTTGTAACTACTATAGTATATAAAAAACGGAAAAGTAAAAAGTAAATGTATGTAAAAGTAAATGTAATTAAAACAATACAGGGAAATAATATTTAAAATGGCAAAAGCACACAACAAAATTACTAACACATTTAAAAAAATAATGAAAATACATACAACTATAATTGTTATTAAATGATACACTCCCAGACAAAAGACTTGTCACCTATCTAAGATTTAGGAACAACAAATAATAACTTGACTTCTAGTTGATCATTTGGTATCAGCAGTGGCTTATATGAAAGACAAAGGCCTTTAGATTACGCTTATTTTACCAAAATAAAATGTGATCATGCCTTGATTTTTAATTATTTCATTAGGACAGTAAGGTCTGACTTAGCTTAGACCAAAGTGTTGTCACTTAACAGAAATAATGTACAGTATAGAATATAAAGTCATGGTGCAGAGGAAAAAAAAATACTATTGTGTATGACTCCCATAAGCTTGGAGGACTGCATCCATACATCTCTGCAATGACTCAAGTAACTTATTAATAAAGTCATTTGGAATGACAAAGAAAGCGTTCTTGCAGGACTCCCAGAGTTCATCAAGATTATTTGGATTCATCTTCAATGCCTCCTATTTCATCTTACCACATACATACTCAATAATGTTCATGTCTGGTGACTGGGCTGGCTAATCCTGGAGCACCTTGACCTTCTTTGCTTTCAGGAACTTTGATGTAGAGGCTGAATTATGAGGAGAAGCGCTATCCTGCTGAAGAATTTTTCCTCTCCTGTGGTTTGTAAAGTAATGGTCAGCACAAATGTCTTGACACCTCAGGCTGTCAATGTTGCCACCCACTCTGCAGATCTCTCGCACACTCCCATACTGAATGTAACCCCAAACCATAATTTTTCCTTCACCAAACTTGACTGATTTCTGTGAGAATCTTGGGTCCATGCGGGTTCCAATAGGTCTTCTGCAGTATTTGTGATGATTGGGATGCAGTTCAACAGATGATTCATCAGAAAAATCAACCTTGTGCTACCTTTTTCAAATGATCAACTAGAAGTCAAGTTATGATTTGTTGCTCTTACAACTGGAATCAACGACAAGACTTTTTTCAGGTACTGTACATTAACATTTGGCCAAAATCAAAGCATGAAAAACAAGACTATAATTACTATAGACAAAATGTATAATCAAACTCAAGAGCTCACACGAAAGAAAGAAAGGTTAGTCTCTAGACATGATTTACATAAAATCAATAATAGAGGTGAACAAAATACTCTGAAAAGCTTCACAGCCCTGGAGCAGCCAGAGAGCATAAAGGGCACAATCACTTCTCAAGTCTAACCAGGAATGACAGAGGATCTCAGAGGTGTAATGCTGGATGAATGAATGTCAAACACATCAATACCATGAATAGCAGGACTGATGTCCAAAGCAATGTTAAGGAGCAAAGAGTTCAAAGACAACAATAAATCATTTAGACGTTAAGAATGTTACGGCATATCCTGAAAACTGATTTCTTTGTATTCTCTTTTCAGTTACAAAAAAAATTGAATCCAAGAGGGAAACTGTGTTTTGAAACCGCTTTTTTTTAACAAAATGAAATGGGGCAGCACTGCTTTCACTGATTACATAGCTTTTTATTGAATTGAACAGAGCTTTGTTTGAACAAAGCTTTATGAGAAAGCCAGGCAAAAGCAGCTCGATTTGGTTAGCACAAAAAGGTCAAAGTCCTCACTTTTGGGAGGTCTGTACACAAAAGCACAAAGCCCAGCCGTGACATTAAACAGCTGTGCCTCAAACCTACAATATCTTTCAACAGATAATAAACAGCATTTATAACAATTAAAAAAAACAATGTCTCAGTTAATCCCCCTGATCCATCAGCAAACCTGAGGGAGCTAAAACATCAGTTACTCGGGGAACGATGCCAGATTTAAGAAAATTCTTAATTACAAATAGGAAATCCAGGCCACAGGGGAAAAATAAAACATTTAAATGATTTAGGTCTGAGAGATCTTTCTGTGTCTGAGAGATTTCCCAAATAGCATTGAAGATTTGTATTTTTTTATATCCTAGCCAACAGGAAAAAAGTATAAATAATCACTGATCTGGGAAAACAGGCAAGAAAGAGGATTACTTCAGGTTTAAGAAGTGTGACAAGATGAAATGTCGAGTTCAATAATTGTGTGCAGGAAAGAGCAAAAAGCGATACAGAAGATTCAAGCATCCAGAGGTCCCGATCCTTCACAACAGCTCAAATTGTGCTGAACTAACGTAATAATATCTGTTGGTTTCACTGCAAGGACACCCATGAGCGGCTGTGCAGTGTGACTCCTGCTGCGGGATCTGACGTAATGTTGGAAAGGTAATGAAAGCTCTCTGTGCTCGTCTCTGTATGTACATTATTGGCTTTTAGGAAGCAGAAAGCATGCTGACAGGAACATTAAACACCGCTGGAGTGGCACAAATGGACACTAGGGGAAAAAAAGAAGGCAGGATGGCTATAGGGTCCATGCATTAGTAATCAAATGAGAGAGAGAGAAAAAAGCTAAAATATTGGAGATGTTTTAAATTACCATGACATGATTCTACATAGACTTAAGGGAGGAAAAGCTGATTTTGCAGGTAGCACTGAGAGGTGAAAATGATATCAGGCTTGCAAAACCACACTGAACAGCACCGTGACAGATAAATCAACTGATGTAGGAAAAGAGAGAGAGAGAGTGAGTAAATAAATTAGAAAAAAAGAGACTTGACAACAGTCATTCTCAGAATCCTTCAAACCTTTTCAACAGCCTTTGGCTTAAAAGGGAATTAAGGACACAGAACAGATTGTGATTTGACATGATGGCTCGAATGTTTAGAAACACACTTTCACATCTCTTTCAAAGGTTTCAAGTGACATGAGGGCGAGTAAATGATGACAAATTATTAATTTTGCAGCCAAACTAGTCAACTTGCATGATGTTTGATTATGTGTTTGATAAAAACATTACAATCAAAACAAGTCTGCAGAGAGACTGAATCCTGTGGGCATCCAGATGCAGTGAGCCACAGGCTTTGTTTTCAGCTGCTATTAAGATGTGTTTTTGTTAATCCAATCTCAAATGGATGACAATAAAGGTGCAAATGAGCTCTAAAATGTTTCGAGTTTGTCCACTTTGACATTCAAATAAAGTAAAATTTGACTTGTGTAAATGATTGTGCTGCCACAAAAAAATGGCCTAATGTTCTAGAGCAAAACACCAGACTTAGAAGTGTCGTAAAAAAAAAAATCGATCGCTTTAAAACTTGTCGACCAATGTGATTGGTACGGTGGCCGAGAGAGCTTAATGCACTGCAATTTACAAAAAGGACATTCCGAAAAGATCTTCATTGGTTTGATAGCATACATATTGCAACTGGGAAGTTTCCCCACCAATGTCCAGAAATTACTGAAATGTCCCACCAATAATTTAATCACCTTCAAAATAAAAAAAGGGTAAATCATGTGCTCTTCTCGGGTCTTCCATCCCACGAAACACATAAGGAAGGACACTGTGATTGTCTGGGCCTATTTATGCTGTTAATGACAGCTCTAATTACATTTGAATGTGAGAAGCGCCAAAACAAGGAACTTTTCCTGTCCTCCTTCACTGTACAACACGTGGACATACATGCAAGTAGCTACTTTTCAAAGAGTCAAGTTTTTAAAGTCAAGTTCAATTGGTGTCTTATGGTATTAGAATATTAACCAAGGCTGTGCAATTAATCAAAACTGAGTTTCGATTTTGGCTTTCATGATTATGAAAAATAATAATTGGGATAAAACGGTTAAATTGTGTCACATTCATACCTCCTCAAAGCCAGATTGCAGTAAAATCATGTCAATTGACTTTTGCAGCATGGGATGCGTTTCATTAATTTTTATTTGTATTATTAAGTGTTTAAAGCCTTCATTCATGTTTTTAAAAGCATGAAAGAGAATTTGTGCTGTTCTATGCATGTGCTATAGGGATGTATGTCCTCACCAATGTCAAGAGCAAATCTACACACTTGAAACACATGCAAATAGCATGAAACACAATGGAAATGTTTCAAAACCCCCCAAAAATGGACACAAAAACATGACTGACCTGGCTGAGATTTGCTTATTGTGTCATGACTATTGCTCAGTGAAGTTGTAGGTGACGTTTTTTCTTTATTTTATCATCCTGATTACACGATTCCCTTGTCATTAGTATATGATTAGCCGAAATAACCATAACCTAAAAAGCCAGGTCCATAATGAGTTTTGATAATGTACTGCAGTGAATGGAGGTAACAAGTAAACAGTTGTGTGTTGAAGCACTGATCCAGCTCATATACTGTAAAAGATACTTGTTGTACAGTAGTGGCCAATATTAGAGAAAAAAAAGCACCAACAAAATGAAATGTATAGTAATTGTGTGATATATGAATAATCTGTGAGGGTTAACAGTGGGCTAGTGACTTTAATAAACCCAGAAACCACAGAACAAACCCATTTATGAACAAAAAAATAATCTTCTTGTCTCTTCTTCTAATTTGAATGGGTTTTGTCCAATATTGCTTGTGAATTCTGGCACTAGGGATTCAAAATACTGCATGAAAATGTGATTAAAATAAAAATAAAGCCAAATGGACTTTGGGGTGCCGTGTGTTCATGAGGCAGCATGACTTGTGTTCTTGTGTTTTGAGACAAATTGAGTGTGTGTTAAAGCTTTGCAGTGCTGTCTCTGCATACAGCGGCAGGACGTGCTAATGTTACAGTGATGACATGGTTCCTGTGCATCAGCATCAATGTGTCTTTGGTTACTGCACTGAATTGGCAAAACAAAAGGCTCTTTAATAAAGATGTGCAGTTGCAATAGCCGTACCTTCTCTATTGCTTTTCAATTTATAAAGTCAGTCTCTAGGGGGCGACTGAGGTGATGGAACTGATAATAACTACTCCGTGCAAACCATTCTTTTGAGACAACAGCAATTATAAATGGAAGCTGAGGTTTTATTGCTGCATTGGTTGTTTTCCATACATAATTTATTCAAGATGTGAATAACAGTTTGGCTTTTCAAGCTTTAAATAGAAACTCTGGAATCATTTTCAACCAACAGGCATGTGATCAGCTAAGAACAAAAATAGAGGAAAAATACTGAATCACCCCATTGTGCTGGGAAATATCATTTATTTAAAAGTACTTAGTATAACTTTATTTTCTATTTCAGGAAAATGTTGTGCTTTCTACTTGAAATTATCAACTGTATTAAAAATTGTGCCTCATTCATGAAACCTTCGTAAAAATAGGAGTAAATTTAAAGTAATTTGTGCATAAACCAGACCTTCCCAAAAACTCACAAAACACTTTGAAAATGTCAGATTTGATAAACATGTGTATGCTAATGAATTGCAATCATTTGTTAATAGGGCACAATTAGCATAATCTCTGCCTTTAAATTAGAACCAGGGCTTAATTTGTGCCGGAACAAGTCAGATCTGGATCTGGCACCTCTGAAATCTGATCTACCACCTCATTTTACCGATCTCCCACCTCACACGCACCCATCCCGCCTCGCTCTTCACTTTCTTCTTCGACGACTCCCCAACCCTCTTCACTTGATTAGAACTATGCAAGGTATTTATCTAGAAACAGATTGAAATATTCTGGACTCCCTTTTAAGATTTGGCTCCAGTATATTTCATAAACGCATAAAAAACTTATATAAGGATATATGCCTACCAAATATTACCGTTTATCCAATAGAGCATTTTTTAAGCCAGCTTGAAAGTCAGCAAGAAATCTATCTACTCTTCTTCTTATTGTATGTATATAGGAGTGCTGGTTATAAATTATGTATCTGTGCACTTTGCTCTCATAATCTTTAATATAATGCCATAAACTTCCCTCCCCCCTCGAAACGACTTTTCTTCACTTCTGGTCACATTGAGTGCCATTGGGGTAGGCTATCAGTGTGTATCATTTCTGCCCTGTTTTCCTTCATTCATTAGTCTACCTCCATTTAGTTTTTCCAACCATCTTCCAACAACTTCAATTCAAAAATCCTGCACCACCCTGCACTGTTTTTCAGGACCATTTAAACTGGATGAATGTCATGATATGGGAAAAAAGACAATCTTAACAGTGGCGGCTGGTCAATAGAGGGCACTGGGGCGCCGCCCCCCCCTTCAAGTTAGACCCCTTTAATATGTTAATATTTATTATCACAAATATTAACAAAATAAATTGATTTAATTATATCATTCTAACATTTATTGTAGTCATACTAACATTTATTGAAAAAAAAAAATCTATGAACAATATTTTTTCATATGTGTGAAGGGCGCCGGACTAATGGGTGTCTATGTAGGTACACAAATTGGCCGGTTTTAAATTGTCTTTGGGGCGCACCTCATTTTTGTTGTTAGAACGAATCATATTTGTTTTTATATGATTGGCCTTATGTGATTGGACCATTCTCACTAAAGAGTTTAGAATGTAATTTCTCGAGATGAAGGAAAATTCTGTTGTATCTTTGCAAAGATATCCGTTCACAAGGCGTTTGGATGAAGAAAAACCAGGACCAGATCGACCTTGTTTGCAAATTCACCAGTAGTCAAGTGATCGCGAGCGGGCGTATATTCAGAGCTTTTCCAGCACTTGTTATGACAAACGGAGTTGTAATGTAAGTCGTGCCTTTTACTATTTCCGTGTTTGCCGTTTCAAACAGCATGACGCAAGAGAGGCTGAATGCATTGGCCATGCTGTCAATAGAGAAGAGACTGGTGACTGAGATGACTGACGTTAACCAAAAGGTCACTGAGAAATTTGCAAGCCAGAAAGACAGGAGAGCAAAATTTACTTTCAAGTAGTGCTACTGGCCAGTGATTAGGCAACATTTGAGTGTGTGTGTGTGTGTGTGTGTGTGTGTGTGTGTGTGTGTGTGTGTGTGTGTGTGTGTGCGCTACTGATTATCTTGATTACTTCATTACTGATAATAAACCCAAATTGAACTAAAATGAACTGATTTGTGATGCATTTATTGTATGCTTTAGTCATATATTAGTTTTTTGATACATCACCTGAAAAATTGCTTTTACACTCTTACTTTACCAACAGTTAGATTTTTTTTTATGGTGTTTGCGCCCCCCCCCACATTTTTTAACACCAGCCGCCACTGAATCTTAACCTCCATTTCATGCCAACTTTAAAATGCCAGCCGCTTTTCTAAAAATGTCCAGATGGTGGCGACTAGAACGCTTCTGTGCATTTTAAGAGGCTTTTAAGAATAATAATAAATATATAAAAATACAGTAACCAGTAAGATGAAGTACAGTAAGATGGGTGGTCAGTGTATTTATCCTGCCACTCCTCAAATTATTGAAAGGCTGGATAAAAAGTGACCGGGACAAGGACTAATTTTTCTCAGAATCAAACATCAACTCTTATAGCTACAAAAATAGATATATCAAACAAACTGAGGGACATACCCAACCTGAGGGAGCTAAAAACATCAGTTACTTAGAGAGCTGATAACAAATAATAACTAATAATGATAGATCAGAATTTTCTTAATAATAATAATAATAATAATAATAACAATTTCAAAATCCCTTTCCCGCCCAAATGCTAAACCAGGGGTTCATAATTCCAGTTCTGGGGTCCCACTTCTCTGCACAATCTGTTTGTCTCTTGTCTGGATTGCAGCCAGTTCAGTTTGTGGAGTTCTCAGGCTAATGGCTAATGAGCTGATGCTCTGAATCAGGCATGTTAAATAAGAAAGACAAATAAAATGTACAAAGACGTTGGGTCCTCAAATCTGGAACAGAAATCACTGTAATTAAACTGTAATTAAATCATTTAATAAACCGCAGCCTTTGCAATTTGATAAATCGCATTAACAGGCAAGTATGCTAGCCATCAGTGTTATGCATACTAACCAACTGTCAGTTTTTATTTCCATTCGGCAATTGGCAAACTTAATTTTGGATGATTTTTTGTATATCCAAGCTAGGCAGAATGGCAGAATGTAAATATTATCTGATTATCATGATTTTTTTGACAATTAGTAGTTTGTCCAACAGCAAAAAAAAAAAAATATTATCATTGATTGAAATGCAGTAAATGACTAAAGCCCCAGTCAGATCACACAAATTTGTCACAATTTCAGCACAATTTCCTTGACCTAACAAGATTCAATAATTTCTTCTCATGTAATGTGCCATAGTTCACAACAACCGATACCATCCCTGTGACGCCTCACAACACCATCGCAGAAAGTCTAGCATGTTTTTTTCTCATGACGAGTTTTGCCACGTGGGTCACACTGTGCAATAGAAGCACATAATTTCTTGGTTATATCAGCTGGTGCTGCTGTTAATGCGCTGGTCAGGTAATCAAAAATAGGCTGCATATTTACTTATGGGTGGGTCAAGGGTGGATAAGATTAATCATTGGTTATGCAAACTTTAACTACCTTTTCTAAAATATTAAGGTGTTTTAAGCAATTTTATCTGACAGACTGGCACAAATGTGCAGACATCTCCATTCTCACAACAAGTTTCTGAGTTCTCTCATCCTTCCAAGAGAGTTTGTGCAGTGATGAATTATTCTGCTTTGTGGAAAAAAAAGATTTTATGAATGCTTCACTTTGATTGTTGTATTACAAAACAGTTATATATTTGCATTTTTTTAAATATATTTAATTATTTTAAAGATTATGTCTTGAGTATCGGATTTTTTCTTGCTGCTGCTGATGTGCTTTCATTTTCTCCATCTCACTCGTGGCAAGTTCAGGCGAGGGAGGGTTTAATAAGTAACCCTGGCAGGAAAATATACGTTTAGATTTAAAATATCTTAATATTAAAAAGGAATCATAAGTTTGATCCTATCCATGTTGTAACAAATGTCATTAAATAATGTAGCTTTTAGTTGTCAGCAAGCATCAATCTTTAATGATATTGACATACGATTAAAAAAAACATTGAAATTAAGACAAGAAATATTGTTATAGCAACCCTTGTGACTGCTTTGGGAAATAACGCTTGTCGTAGACGTCACGGGATGACTGATCATGAAGGAAAGTGTAGTCTGGCACATTTGTTACCCACAACAAGTCAAGATTTTATCAAGAAAAAAAAATATGCATAATCTGACATGGTGACTTTCGTAACCGACAATAAAAATTGTGTGATCTGACCGGGGTTTAATTCAAACAGCGTAAAGGTTAATTGTTGATTTATCACTATTATCTTACACTTAACCTCTGTTTGGGATTTTGCCATGGTAATAAATGCTCTTGGATTAAAGCATTAGCTAAATGACTATTCAGAGAGTTAACGTGAAATTTCTGGAGATTCTGGTTCATCTCCCATCTAAACAGAAATCCCAGTGTGACAACCAAACACAAAACAAAGGCTGGCTTGATTTGCTGCTGTGTTGTGTGTGTGTGTGTGTGTGTGAGGCTCACCTGACTGTGGGTGGCAGTAGCTGCTATGATTATTGCATTGGCACGGTTTGCACCCGGTGCTGCTGAAGTGCGTGAAGCCTGGGAGGCAGTCGTAACACTTGTCCCCATGCACTCCCATCTTGCAGTTGCACATGCCTGAACTGCCAGAAAAACACAGAGAAACAATTATGAAGTCAGAGAGAGTTGCATGCAGAGGCACAGAATGAAAGAGCGTTTGTTCTTGCAGGAGCTTAGAGTATCCTTCAAAAGCCAGACACAGAGAGGTTAAAACCTCTGTCCGCATCAAACAACGGGTTTCCTCTGAACTGCCAGAATAGCTGCTCTCTCCCATCCGTCAAATGTTAATAGAGCTGCTCATGAAAGCTGAAGCAACATCTGTTTGATATAATGCTGTAAACTGAATATATAAAAACACACGCTCGATGCAAATCCAATTAATTGATTATCACTATATTCAGACATGAAATGACTAAGGTTTTTGGACAACAAACACTTAAAATATATTTAATTTGCATTAGAATTTGCAGCAAGTGGGATACATCATAGTTTCAAACCCTTTCCGGCTTGAATTGCAAGAACAATTTCAGGTTAACGAGTCCTTAGCGCTTGTGCGTGTAATATAATCTTTTTGTTTTGGTTTGATGAAAAACAGAGCGGAGTAAATATGCTCTACATAAGAAATGAAAGTGTAACAATATCAGAGCACTTAAAATGAGAAGGAGCAGAAACTCCCAGAGATGAGAAAACTTGTGATTATACCATTACATGCTTCAGTCTTTTGAAGAGCAAATGAGAAACACAGAAGGATGATTTCTTCTGGGAGAGGCTTAGAAAATGTGAAAAAAATATCAGCAGTTATTTCTAGCGCACACACACACATTCAGTCATACTTGGTTCTCTCTGGAAACGAATGCACTCTCCACATGTACAATCACAAGCTCTGCTTTTTCCTATACTCTGAGTAATTAGGCTACTTGTTATTCTGACTGATGCTGGGCTCACAGCTCCTGAGCAAAAGTTCCCTGACATTTCAGTTCAGTTGAATCTGACCTCTGAAATCATAGCAGCATTCCCTCTGGTTTCATTAGGATACACAAAGTTTTAATTATTTAGAGCAAAGCAGAAAAAAAAAATTAAAAGCACATTTAACAAACTCAAAACAGACCAAACATGCTGCTTTTTAATGAAATTCGGTACGCTTTTATGGCTGTTTGCACTGTCAAAAGGTACCTAAAAGAGAACCGTAGCGTACCACTTTTTGGGTACCCTTTAGAAAGGGTACCTAGCACAACAAAAGGGTACCGAAAGGCAGAGCAAGACACACAACTGAATGCTATTGGTTTACAGAGATACGTCACTAGCTCGTGCACAAGCCAGGAGAATGAAAACAAAGATGCGCCATTTTAAAATACACAAACGAGACATTACACTGTAATAATATATACATATAATAACGAGCTGTGGTCGACCCGAGCTCAAACAAATGTCTTGATGAACAGCCACAAAGCCAAGAAGAAGAGCAGAATCTACCCTGTTCCCAAGGCTGGTAGTTTACAAGGCCATCTAAAACGTGAGTGGTTTCGCTTTCTCGCGTGAGCTCGCCACGCATCTATATTTGAAATACCAAACTTTTTGAGCTGATGATAAAAACGTGGGCATGATTATTGAAGTGCTTCTTAGATCCGATTCTTTCAGAAATGGACAAATGCGAGAGTAAAGTGCGAAAAAATAAAGGAGAAGCCAGAAAAAACAAAGGAGCAAATTATTCTTTCAGCAACCTAAACATAAACAAACTGCCATGTTTAACTATTATCATCACCTTTCGGACTATTATGAACTCGTAATGACGGAGTTACTTTTTAACAAGAGGTTACATGTGCTGCTGAAGATTAAAGATACTGTACAGATGAGTGGTTTGCACTGACTGGGCTATACTGTATGTTGCATGTTGTTGTTGAACCCAAATAAGGGCTAAATGTATGCTGTGTGTAGTTTTTCTGTAATTGGTAACATATCGGAGACTGTAAGGGGCTGTATGAGTTGCATTTATTTATTTAATGTAATTGCAGACGTTACAGTAGGCTATATTGCATCATTATTGCATTATCATTGATCTGCTGTTATAATCAAATAATGTTCATAGAAAGGTTAGTAATGAACATTTATACACAAGTATTTATGTGTATAAAGCCTCTGTTTTGAGAAGTGCTTCTTATATGATATGTGAGCAACCTGTACAGCTTTACTTTGACATTTTCTTGAGCGAGAATGACGTCGACTGAAACTTTCTGTCATGTTTATTTGATTTATACATCTTTGTTGTATTTATTACTGTGTTTTCTAGTAATTTGTTTTTGTTCTTGTTTTATTATAAACTCATCACTTTGGGTTTAATTATGTTTCTACTTTACAACTGTTAGGCCAGGAGTTTCTGCTCTGCTCTCAAAACTGGAAATGAAACTGAAATTTAAAATGTTAGGGTCCCAATATGTTTATTTAAAAGAACAAAAGTTAATATAGTACACATCAAAAACCATGTTTAATATATCGCGGCACAATATATTGAAATTGTTAGCAGGGCAGGCTGCACGGTGGCGCAGCGTGTAGCACGTTCACCTCACAGTAAGAAGGTCGCTGGTTTGAGCCTCAGCTGGGTCAGTTGGCGTTTCTGTGTGAAGTTTGCATGTTTCCCCGTGTTCTCGTGAGTTTCCTCCGGGTGCTCCGGTTTCCCCCACAGTCCAAAGACATGCGGTACAGGTGAATTGGGTGAGCTAAAATTGTTCACAGTGTATGAGTGTGAATGAGTGTGTATGGATGTTTCCCAGTAATGGGTTGCAGCTGGAACGGCATCTGCTGCGTAAAACATATGCTGGATAAGTTGGCGGTTTGTTCCGCTGTGGTGACCCCAGAATAATAAAAGGACTAAGCCAAAAGAAAATGAATGAATGAATGTTGGCAGGGCAAGTAAAAATCTGAACCAAAATATATCCCTGCAATTCTCCTTCACAGCACATACTGTATCCAATGCTATTTAGGTTAAACAGACACATACAGTCTTTTGTAAAAAAAAAATAAAATAAAATAATAATAATCTGCCAATAACATTGCTTTAAGAATGAAACCCTTAAACCACAGCTCCAGGCACACAAAGACATATTCAGAAAATATACACTGAACGGTCAAAAAAGGCTTGAGTTGCACTGAGATTTGCAAAAGTGCATTGTGCTAAAAGAAAAAAAAATGAGTGGGAAAGAGAGAGAGAGTGTGAATGAGCAAACATCATACAGAGTAGATCCTCTGTGCTGAGGAAGAGCATCTCAAAGACCTTTCAGTCCATCTCTTTGAGCTACAAGCTGACACCATGATCCTCCACAGCACAGGTCAATAACTTTGATGTTTGGCCTCACAGTCACGTCTGAAGAGAACTGAGCTGTGTAATCTTAAAGAGATGTAGAATATTACAATTTAAATATGAATGAAGCTGTTAAATTAAAAATAAAAAAGTAATCCTCCAAAACATAATGATACCACATCATAAAAGTATAGGGGGCAAGAGAGAGCGAACTGTATAAGAGAGGGGAACAGGATCGGTAAAGGAAATTGAACTCTGGTCGGAGGTCCTCAGTGCTGTATAGCCAGAACCATATCGCCCTGCAGCACAAGACCAGTTGCTCACTGAAGCTAAGCAGGGCTGAGCCTGGTTAGTACCTGGATGGGAGACCACATGGGATAACTAGGCTTTTGTTGGAAACGGTGTTTGTGAGGTCAGCAGGAGGTGCTCAACCTGTGGTCTGTGTGGGTCCTAATGCCCCAGTATAGTGACAGGGACACTATACTGTCAGTGAGCACCATCTTTCAGATGAGATATTAAACCGAGGTCCTGACACTCTTTGGTCATTAAAAAAATCCCGTGGCACCACCCTCCCATGGCCTCCCAATCAACGCCATCCCCTGAATTGGCTGTATCTCTGCATATGCACATTACATTACATATGTCGGGCCACTTAAACACTAGGCTATTGGTGCCAATGAAAAGACAGTGGTGAACAAGCTAAAGCTAATGTGATTCACTGAGCCAGTCGTTTACATGACTGCTAAACAGTGCTTTTTGAATATACAGTATTACCAAAGTCTTTCATTCAAACCACAAATTGAACTAATAAAAAAGCCAAACAAAACAGTGCTGTCACTCTCCGTAGGACTGAGGAGGATAATAGCTGAAACACTGTGCAACAACGATCAGGTTAGAAAGCTTTTTGTTCTATAAATCACCAACTATCATACTTTTACTATAGTAGTACTGTACCAGTGGGAGGCAGTGGCAGAAATGTGGGATGTTCAAATCAAATTTTATTACATTATAATGCATGTATTCTTTCATACTAGTCAAACTAGTTGTTCATTGCATTTGTTTAGATTATTGTTTTTCATAACGAAGATCATAGAAACCAAAAAATATGCTCCTTCTTTTTTAAAGGGGTGGTCCAGAATGTAATTTTAAGGCTTGGTTGTGTTTAAAAGATGCAAAGCAATGTGTGTTCATGCTTCACTTAAAGAAAATCACGTTATTTTTCCATGTATCTTACTTTGATTATATACAGCTACTCAGCTAACATGAAAACAACTGACATATTTCCTAGTTCCTCTGAAAGGCCCGCCCTCAAGAGGCTCTGATTGGTAATCTAACATAATGTGCTGTGATTCATGGATCGGCTCCACGTCACGCCCCTACAAGCACGCGCTTTTGCGCTGTGTAAACAGTCAGTCAACCTCATGCCTGCTCTCTAATATAAAATCTGTAGTGTCTGTAACGAGTGAAAATAGAGTTAGACATTGTGTGTGTATGTGTGTGTGAACTGTCTGTAGACGCGTGTAACACGAGAAGAGCATGTGTGCGGGACCGATGTTTATTTTTCTTTTTTTTTTTTTGAAAGTTTGCATGTTTCCCCGCGTTTGCATGGGTTTCCTCCGGGTGCTCCGGTTTTCCCCACAAGTCCAAAGACATGCGGTACAGGTGAATTGAGTAAGCTAAAATTGTCCATAGTGTATGTGTGTGAATGAGAGTGTATGGGTGTTCCCCGTGATGGGTCGCAGCTGGAAGGGCATTCACTGCGTAAAACATATGCTGGATAAGTTGGCGGTTCATTCCGCTGTGGCGACCCCAGATTAATAAAAGGACTAAGCAGAAAATAAAATAAATGAATGAATTAAAACAAATTCCAAAAAGGAAACAAATAATAAAATAAACACATCAATAATAATAATAATAATAATAATAACAATAACAATAATAATAACAACAACAACAACAACAACAATAATAATAATAATAATAATAATAATAATAATAATAATAATAATAATAATAATAATAATAACAATATTATTAATAATAATAATAATAATAATAATAATTAAAAAAACTTCTGTTTTTATCTAAATTAGTCTAATCCTCTTCAATTTAACTATTAGAACTGTAGAATTTGTTTTTAAAATAATCCATGAAAGGTTGCCAGATTTTATCACATTTGTCTTCTTTCTTTTTTTAGAGAGAATCTGATTTTCTCCAGTTCCAAATGTTTCATTATATCCCTCATTAGGTGTATATATGTAAGAGCAGCTTTCTGTTTCCATTTTAATAATATTAACCTTCGTGCTAGCAGACAGACAAATAGAACTATGTTTTGTTCTGTACTGTTTTTAGCTATCTCGAAATCAGTGATGCCTAAAACTGCAATATGGGGATCTAGATGTATCGGCCTTTTACCTATTTTTGAGAATGTTAGAAAAATATTTTCCCAGTAAGATGATAATTTTGGGCAGCTCCAAAACATATGAGCCAGTGATGCCGGGTCTAGCCCACACCAATTACATGCAGGGTCCACTTCTGGAAATATCTTACCAAGTTTTTGTTTGGACCAATGTAAACGGTGTATTACTTTAAATTGTATGAGGCCATGCCTTGCGCGTACCGATGACCTGTGGATCTATTCAAAGGCTATCTCCCATTGCTCATCTGTGATTTCAACACCTAATCTTCCTCCAGGAGGATTTTAGGTATTCTAAAGTTGCTGTGTTTGTTAACTGGAAGAGCATTCTGTATATATATGAAATGCCTCCCATTTTATTAGGGTCATGCTAAATTATCATTTCCATTAATGATTGATTGGGGCAAATAGGGTACAGTGGGTTGTTTTATTTAACAAAGTTTTGCGTGCACCTGCAAATATTTTTAAAGAAATTGGACCGAGGTAAAAAAAATGCTCCTTATTTAATGTGGAAAGATAAAGCCATGAAGACGTTACAATATTTTGTGATGGTTCTGCTTTTGTTGATGAAAATATATTTGCATCTAGTTCCCAACTCTCCTGCTACTCTCAACAAAAGCTACTGCCAAATGTGCATTTCTAAGAAACAAAGCTTAATCAACAAGTCAGGTGTTGGTGGCACCATCTGCCGAACTCAGTGGCACTGGTCCCATCACTCTCAAATGTTAGGAGTCCTAACATACATCTGGAGTGCTGCAGTGGAAGACAGTAATGCATTTTTCGCACGGCACCCTCAAAAACAATACAAGTGAGATGTAACCCAGAAGTACACTGGTCATAAAGCTTAAGCTCCTTTGAGAGTAAACTAGCTGACTTTGCCTGGAGGGTGTAAAATTGTTGAGGTTACCATGGCAACAAACCTTAGATCAGCAGAAAGTGCCCCGCTGTGATTAAACTGGAAGTCTATTACAGCATAATCACCAGAACAACAATCCCACACAACAGACAGGCATTAGATATGCTGTGAAGGCAAATTTACAACCTTTCGTAAATCATGCAGCCTTTGCACTTGTCACCATTAATTAATGAATCGTTTTAACAGTTTGTGAAAACGCTGATGGCGCAGCACATTCATGAGGGGGGAAAAATATTTTGTCTGAATATAATAGCAGAGCAATTATTTTTTAAATGCTGATTTGCTAGCATTATTGTTGTGTATTTTAAGACGCATGTTGGGTTATTTAGGGATGTGCTGTTTTAATGAAATCCATTTGTTTAAGCCTAGTTTATTAGTGGTTGGCATTCGTGCGCACTACCCATAGACAGCTAGTGGTCACTGCTTTAGTACTTGGCTACTTCCTTTCAGACTATTTAAGGGCAGAGCGGTTTGAGGCCTGGGTGGTTTGGAACCTCTAATGTATTACCCAGTTCATTGCGGTAGTGGGTTATGCTGATCTCTGGATTATATGGTCAGACCTAAAGGTTTTCAGAGCAGTTAAAAAACTTTTTTGAAAGCCCTTGGCATCCCATGCGTCAGTGGTGCTAAATCATGTTCGGCTGAAGAACACAGAGTTCATCCTCGTCAGACATGACTTGTAGTAAAAGCTTCATTGAGTGGGTTTTTGTGGTAGTATTTTTATAAATCTACATTTTTATACAAAAAGAGGTTTACAGTGACTCAAGTGACTTAAAAAAGAAGACTTTTACATTTCCACAAATCATTCCTTCTTCAAATTAATACTGCTCTTTGAACTTTCTATTCAACACAGACTCCTGAGAGAATGTATGAAATATTAAGCAGCACAACTGTTTCAACATTAATATTAATTAGAAATTCTACTTTAGGAACAAATCAGCATATTGAAATGATTTCTGAAGAATCGCATGACATTGGAGGAATGGCTGCTGAAAATAAAACATTTTAAGAATATATTCAAATAATAATATAACTTTTTTGGGCTGTATTTTAAATAAATAAATACAGGTTTGGGGAACATACAGTGCTCAGCATAATTGAGTACACCCCATTTTGAAAATGAATATTTTTTTCTATTTCTCAGTGAATATAGGCAATGTATTTTGGTGCATTTAAACAAAACAGCTTTATTAAACAGATATATTTATTAAAATAATATTTTAGTCACCAAACATATTTAGAGGTGGAAAGATAATACAATTAAATTCAACCAAAATACTGCAAAAAAAAAAAAAAAATTACAACCTACGAAATTTCAACAAAATTGTTTTGCTTCTCTTGATTTTTCCTCTTTTTAAATTTGTATTTAATATTTTTCTATAACATATAAATTTGTGTGTACTAGTTTTTGGACTGTTATCGTAAGTTATTTTGTTAGATAAGCTACAGATTTGGCTTCAGTACTGACTAATCTAATGTATATGCATAAATATAACATTGTATAGCTTCCTATTAAATATGAATTTAAAAGATAGATTTATGAGGGGTGTACTTGTATATGCTGAGCAGTGAGCACTGTAAGATAATTCTTTTAAAAAAGCTTTGTATTTGCTGGTAATCAAGTTAACTATTTGATAGATTGTGATCTTGTGACCACGTCATCTTATAGAGTTGCTCTGGTCGAAATTGAGGGTTGGCTCTGCCTTGTGAAACACGCTATGGGAAACACCTGTCGTTGATTTCTTTGGACCCTTTAAAAATCATATGGCATTTTGAAGTAGGCTGCTGCATTGCACTGAGTCTTTTTTGTTTTGTTATATTTAATTAATTTTGTACATCCAACATTGTTCCACTAGATTCTATATCTATGCATACACATGCTTCTGAAACACCCCTGATTCCTGACTGCTTCATTTACATATTTTTGTCTGTAGTTTGTTTAAAACTGTTTCTTTTATTAATTAGAGACGGACGGACAGACGGACAGATATACAGATCGACGAATGGATAGATGGATGGACTTTCAGACAGACAGACAGACTATATAAAATATACACAACAAACCCGTTCACCACCACAGAAGTCTAAATAGCAGAACCTGCTGCAGATGTCATAAATTTCAGCCTTTCTTTTCAATATCTTTCACTCTGTTATTCCAGTTTTTTTTTTTTATCATGCTGAGTGAAACAGGCACACTTCCCTTGGGTCATTACAGGCAGGCCGTAAATGAGCTGAAGTAATATGTGTGTCTCTGAATCTAATTTCACTCAAATTCTGTCAGGGAAATACTGCAAAAGCATCAGTCAGTTCACTTTTCATACTTTAGAAGGGAGTTATTTATATCGATTTAAAAACGTTTCAACTGTAAAGCAGACTATTCTCTACGTTACTGCTCATTGACTCTGTTATTGACTGTGGCCTCCTTCCTGATTATTCATTGTATCGCTTAATGCCACCGTCATTATCTTGACACCTTCTTCCCCAAACAATTGTTGAGTTAAATAATGACCAGAGCAAAATATATGAAGTAGAATGGTGGAAAACAGCAGAGTATCTTGCTTAATTAGGGCAGTCTGATAAATGACATATCCTCATACACTGGAACAGGGATGTGTGCAGAGACATTTTGAGGGGGAGGGTATTCAAGGGGAAAAAAGGCACTTTTCTCATTTATTTATATTTTTTATGAATAAAATATATTAAAGGAATGTTCATGTAAAATTCACATTATAGTCACCATTAAGTGGTTCCAATTTCCAAACTATTATGTGTTTCTTTTTGTGTATTAACAAAAAAGTTAATATTTTAAAGAATGTTCATAATGGCCACTGACTTCCATAGTAAGAAAAAAAAATACCATGGAAGTCATTCTTAAAAGTATATACCATCTTTTTGCTAAACAAAAGAAAGAAACTTACACCTATTTGGATCAGGTGTATAGTGAGTAAATGACTATGCTTTAAACAGAACACTGACAAACCTTTTTGTAAAAAAAAAAATAAAATAAAAAAAATACACAATTGTTTCATGTTATTTCATTTTCAACAGACGTGTGCATAACAGAATTAATAAAATATTAATTAATTCATTAATTTATTCTCCTTTGGCTCAGTCCCTTTATTCATCAGGGGTCGCCACAGTGCAATAAACCACCAACTTATCCAGCTGATGTTTTACGCAGCGGTTGCCGTTCCAGCCACAACCCAGTACTGTGAAACACCCATACACTCTCACATTCACACACACACTCACTCACTTACTATGGCCAATTTAGCTTATTCAACTCACCTATAGCGCATGTCTTTGGACTGTGGGGGAAACCCACGCCAACATGGGGAGAACATGCAAACTACACACAGAAATGCCAACTCACCCAGCTGAAGCTCGAAGAAGCGACCTTCTTGCTGTGAGGCGACAGTGCTAACCTCTGAGCCACCATGCAGCTCACAAAATATGATATGCAAATAAATAAATAATATATAAATAAAATATATAAAATATCATTCACAATGTTTATAACAAGAACAGGCTAGGACAGAACGGGTCTTGTTTTTTTATGTTTTATAGTTTCAAGTAACAATAAATTACTGCACAAGAGAGAGGGACATATTTTCACAATTTATCTGTCATTACTCCATTAAGTTAGACTGTATGCCAATTATAAAATTCCTTAGCTAAACTTTAGCTAAATTATTACAAGGTTGCTCATGAGCCATGTGTGTTAGCAAGACAAATTGACAAGATTTGATTTTGGGCTTTTAGATAATTTGAGCCACAGGTTCCTTAGACTTTTGTTAATCACTACTCTCCTCCACACTATAGGTTAATGACAGATGAATTTACTTCAGCAGCTCTGCTGATCACAGTGTGACACTGTAACGGAGGTCTGCTAGTAACTCCTATTCAGGTAATCTTCACTGCAATGTACTCACCTCACTGAGATGAACGATACAGAAAGCTAGCATCCTCGTAATGCTGTGTTCACAGTAAACGTGGAGCATGAAGTCACTCGCTCTAGTTTACTCATGGATGTTTTTTTTTTCATTTGATTTAATCATTTTAACAAGTGAAGTAGATGCTATTGGGGGTTAACCATGTTTGCATTGACTTTGTAAGCAATTTACTAGCGCAAATACTTAATTCTGCATTTGGTGTGGTCTCAACATTAGAGCGCCCATCTCACATGCAGTAATTGCTAATTCTGCATAGAGACACGAAGAGAAACTTGACAGTCTGCATATTTCCTGATATTTATACTTTATTATTTTTTTGATAGGGAAAGCTGTCCACAAACATAACACACTCACATTACATAAAATATACATTTAAATTAATAAAAAAATATAAAATTAAAGACTCCACAGAAAAAGGGCAGGGGCTTGAGGACCCAAAGCCCCTCTCTGCACTTGCCTGCTCTGGACTAGTTTAGACATGTTTTAGCCTCATCTAATACAGAACTAATAAACAAATGTCAACTATTAGGGGTGGAAGCATACATTATTACGTTGAGCAATCACATTATTAAAATGTGATGAGATAGGTAATGTGAATGGTGTTATCTGCAATAAACCGTTCACTGTATTTAAGAGTATCATCATGCCTATTTAAACCTATATGATTTTTGTTGTCAAGCTATTTTTAATAAAAAATAAAAATGTTTCTGTCCTCCACTTAACGTCTATCCCCCTGAAGCATAATATACATGTATCTAGATACACCAGATTTACAATGTACATACTGTTGTAAATGCAGAAGTTCAAGTCTTCTACACAGTGGTAACCTCAAAACCTTAATTGAAAATTTTCTAAATATCTACAAAAATAGAAAATGTGTCAATACTAAAGCATGTAATATTACACTTACTGTCAACATTTTCCCCTCTTAATGCTACACCACACAGTGTTCAAAAAATAAATAAATAAATAAATAAAACCTTGTTTATCGAATTCTGGTTTAGCTAACTCAAACATCTGGACCACAACCAAGAACCAAAGGTTGTTTGTCCAGCGGTTGAAAAACACCTTTAACCAGTAGAAGTGCCTGCCAGACAACTTACAGAGAAGGATTCCTGTGCAGCCCCATCCTGATAAAACAGCATACGATTTAAAAATGTCTGTTTTCACAGTGAAAAAGCTGATTGGGTGGAGAGCAGACTGAACAAAGCCACACTGTGCTTGAAGCAGAGCAGGAGACTGTTAAAAAGACCCTCTGCCAACAGGCCAGAGCTGGCGAAAGTGAACGAAGAGAGCTGCTGAAGACCAACAAGAGAAAAATTAGAGTAAGAAGGGGATGAGTGATTAAAAAGAGTCTGATTCAGCTTTTAGCAATGCACTACAGTATATCACAGACAAGCTTACTAATAAATTAATTACTAATCAGTTTTAATAAGGTTTAGGTAGGTAGAAAAATACTAACAAACAAACAATGTATTCTATGGTTTCCTGGAGTGAATAAAAAATAAAAAGCATGACTTTTCTCACTATTGGGATTGTGTGTTATAAACTACAATATATAAACTATTTTTTCTCAGAATCAAGAGTTATATCACTTAACACAATTGTCAGAGTTTCCCATTGTTGGGTTGCGGCTGGATAAAATATATACTGGATAAGTTGGCGGTTCATTTTGCTGTGGCGTCCCTTGATTAATAAAGGGACTAAGCCGAAAAGAAAATGAATGAATGAACAGTTGTAAGAAAAGTCTTTAAGCAACTGCACATTTATACCTCACAATTCTGAATAAAGAAGTCACCAGTCTCTCAATATCCTAACAACAATAAACTGTTGTTGTTTTAAATCAATGAATAATTCAGAAGAACAGTATAATTATTTTTAAAAAAATCTTCAGAAATATAAAAGTCTTTACTAAACTTTTGATTCATTTCATGTGCCCTCTTGCAAAAAAAAAAGTACACACTGACCCAATTCTATTGCATGGTAATGCATGTGTACTGTATGTGCATGCTAATTGGCGGTTCATTAGAGACCCCTGATGAAGCAGATGAAGAAAAGTGAGTACACGTTTACATGGACACTGATAATACAATGTTAATCCGATTAAGACAATACTCCGAATAAGAGTCTACCATGTAAACAGCGACTTAGGGTGCTTTCACACCTGCCTTATTTAGTTCGGTTGAATCGCACTAGAGTTCGTTTTCCTTCTTGGTACGGTTTGTTTGGGCAGGTGTGAATGTAGCAATCGTACTCGAGTGCGAACCAAAAACAGACCAAAAAAAGAGTACTGAGACCTCCTTGAAGAGGTGGTCTCGGTACGCTTTCAAACGAACCCTGGAGCAGATAGTTTGTGGTGAGAACATAATCCGAACTAAAACAGACCCAACTGCAAAAAGTACTGCGCTTTTTTTGGACTAATCCAGCTGCCGTAGGCCGATGCACATTATGGAATGTGGAGGAAAATATTTGTTGAAAGCGCTTTATCAAAAGAGAGAGAGGGGGAAAACATTACCTGATGGATCGTTGGTAATATTTGGATCGTTGCTAAATTAATTCAAATTAATTCCTGAAGTGACGTACGATGCACCTTCGCCATTTGCAATGCCTTAAAACATTGTTTTCCAGCCACAGCTGCGCTTCATTCTCGAAATGTATAGTTTGTCTAAAGTGATGTATACAAACTACATAGTATGCTATGACCAGGATTACAATCAGCCAGCGCAGTCGTCCCTCCATAGTAAAAAGCAACATTTTGTGTCTGTCGGTTTGTTTATTTGCGGGCATTTTCCCGCACGTGAATTCTGACCAACTGAAAAGGAGTTTAGTAAATACGTTCAATAACATCTGGCCAATGAGTGATGTGGATTTTGTCAAATGACTGCATTTTGGTTCTTTTCAACTGGTTCGGACCAAAGCAATCAGTGTGGTGTGAAAAGTACCCAAAGACGGCAGAAAATGCTACAATGTATCATTTTTTGCCCTTGGTCCAGACCAAATGAAGCGAACTACAGATGTGAAAGCACTCTTAATCCGACTAAAGTCATAACTGAACTAAAGAGAAATCGAATTAAGACACGCCGATACTAATCAGCATACAGTAGTGCAGTACAGACATGTAAACACCATAATCAAACTATTATTGTCATGTAGGATTTTTGCCGCATTTTGCGACAGGATAGTCTATACAGACACGACTGTTTGACACTATTTTCTGCACTTAAAAGAGTTAGTGAAGGACCACAGACACCTTCATTACGAAATGCGGAGGTTTTTCCCCCCCATACGGCCTGCAGTATCAAATTGAATTGAAACTACACTCCTCCAGCAGTTCATACTCGCATCCAATATCTCGTTTGTCATGGGGGGCATGCATGAAATGTTCCTGAATGAAAGTAAAACTGCCAAACTGCAGTTAAAGTCGACAAATGAAAAATGAAACACCCGAAATAACATGAAAAACCCGGAGGAAACGTGGATATTGCGTTGACGCAAATGACATTAATCAAATTATGTACTAGAACATGTAAAACGGGATCATGAAAGGAACATTCAAAAAGCAACTCATGTAAATATTCATTCATTCATTTTCTTTTCGGCTTAGTCCCTTTATTAATCCGGGGTCGCCACAGCGGAATGAACCGCCAACTCATCCAGCACATGTTTTATCGCAGCGGATGCCCTTCCAGCTGCAACCCATCTTTAGGAAACATCCATACACACTCATTCACACTCATACACTACGGACAATTTAGCATACCCAATTCACCTGTACCGCATGTCTTTGGACTGTGGGGGAAACCGGAGCACCCGTAGGAAACCCACGCGAATGCAGGGAGAACATGCAAACTCCACACTGAAACGCCAACTGACCCAGCTGAGGCTCGAACCAGCGACCTTCTTGCTGTGAGGCGACAGCACTACCTACTATGCCACTGCTTCGCCCTCATGTAAACAACTTAATCATATTATTGTCTTATTCAGATTAAGGCTAATAAATTGATTACTGATGTCCATGTAAAAGTAGTGAGTGAGTGAGTGAGTGAGTGAGTGAGTGAGTGAGTGAGTGAGTGAGTGAGTGAGTGAGTGAGTGAGTGAGTGAGTGAGTGAGTGTATGTGCATGCTCATATGTGAAAACTCAATAGCATCACACAAGAAACAATGTTACATTTCCTTCTCCCTTTGAAAACGTTGTGTGGAAATTTCCATTTTAATATTTGCTCACACCTGGAGGCTCACTCAGCGAGTGGACCTTTATTTGAATCTTTAATTCATGTGAGATTAAAGTCTGCTGGGTGCTGTGCATTAATGCCACAGTGGTCGACTCCTTGAGATTGATACTGATTGGACAGCCACAGCGCTTTATAAAGTTGAGCAGGACAGTGAATGAGCTGGATCTTTGCCAGTTTATCTGTGCAAACCCCTAAGACGGGATTAGCGCTTTCTCTCCCTTACAGTCCTTTAACGCCTGGTGAGACATCAGAGCAACTTCAAGGAACTGTCAAGATTTGAGCAGGAAAAAAATTTAAACAGTTTTGTTCCCACCCACAGCCACTTTAAGTCTGCTTTCGTCAAAAGTGAACAGACAAAGCGGTTAACTGTGTGTGAAGATGAGCAATTCTTTCTCCTCCCTATCAAAAATAAACCCTTCCACTGTGCAGATCTTATTTTTCCTTTGGCAAGCACTGCAGTTTAGCCTGGCTTTTGATTAGGCCACGCAGCAGGCTAAACTAATCCTCCTCACAGGCAATAGAAATCAGCAGCCAAGTCATTTCATCTTATCCAAATAAAAACAGAAATGGAAAATGGCAAATGGAGAAAAGAAAGTGCTAATCTTGTGCTCTACAGTAAAGAGTTCTCTAAGGGTGTGTTTCAGCTTTGTTTAGTTAGGTTCATGCTGCTGGGTGTCAGTGTCTTCACACTTCTGGTTGGATGGGAATGAAATCCTCTGCAACAAGATTAGTGAGAAGTGTAACAGAGCTCCACCATCACTGCTGGGTGGTAGATCAGCCAAATAGATTTTTTTAAAAGGTTTGATGACTATTAAAAAAAGGTTTGATGCTATTTAAAAAAAAAAAAGAGAGAGAACGTTTTGGAAAACATGTACATTGGTATTTTTATAAACAGGGTTTACCCCACTTTCCTTTTTAAAAACAATCTCAGTCCACATGAAAATGTGAAAACGCACTGTGATGTATTTTAAGCGCACGCCGAACCAACAGGCAAAGATAATGACACTCTTATGCTGGGTTTACACCAAATGGGGAATTAAGTATTTGCAATAAGTAAACTGCATACAAATCAATGCAAACGTGAGAACAGAGGCTCATTGAACGGCATGAAATATATGATGCGGTTGCCTCATTCGTGTCTTCCGCATTTGGTATGAACCCAGCTGTGTTGTCCAATCAAAAAGAAGAAAACAGCATGCACTAAGACGTCATGAGGTGAAAACTCCAGTTGTAGTGTCCACACAAACACTCTGTACCCAGAGTTTAAAAAAAAAATCTTCACCCTGGCCGGAGTTTTCAGAAAGTTCAGTTTCAGTCAACTAACACTGCATTTTCGTGTGGACAAACAGTGAAACCTCGTAGAAGAAAGTGGGGCTTTGAAAATACCCGTGTTCATGTGGAAAGGGTCTTACTGTACTCATATTTAGATGTTATTTAGTAGATTGTTTATTCAAAAAATAATTATAAAGCAGAAACAAGTCAAGCAATCATTGGGCCCTATCATACACCCAGTGCAATAAGGCACAAGACGTATTTGGCACTCTTTATTGCTATTTTCACATCAGCGCAAGCCTAATTTTCACGTTTTGCATTACGTTGTTTAAATAGCAAATTTATTTGAGCCACTTTGTGGACTCATGGGTGTGCTGGTCTGAAAAGGAGGCGTGTTAAAGTGCATTGTTGGCACATTGCTATTTTGAAAAACTGAAACGGACCGCGCCATTGACCAACTGAAACCTGGTCCAGCGCAGTATTATTTATTATATGCATAATTATATTTGTTTTAATAAAAACAAGTTTAGATTTGTCTACCTGTCGGGATTTGGAGATGTCTGCGTCACCATATGGGGCATAAGACTAGGACATTTGTTTGGATACAACTCGGTTTTTTGACCACACTTTGTTATTGTTGTTTATTTATTAGTTTGCTGGAAATTAGAACTGAATTTATAAATAGTTTTCAAACAAATCTTTGCGCGTAACAAACAAAATTAAATATGTATGCTAATGGATGTCTTTAGTGGAGTGCGTAAAACACTGTTTCCTTATCCACAAAAATAAAAGAGTAATGAAAAAAGAAAAAGTAAAGTAAAGAGAAAGTAAAAAGGCCAAGTGGACGAGGCTCGTTCTTTACCCTCACGCTGCAGATGGTCTGTTTAACTGTTTTTTTTTTATAGTGAAACGTTCAGTTTTTCCTCTTACAAAATCAATAAATAGCAAGGTAAATAGCAAATGCTCCATGGCGCAACACAACTGACTCTTAAAGGGAATGAGAGAGGAGACTCTGATTGGTTTAATGCACGTTATGCTCAAAACACACCCAGAACTCATTCAGAAAATAAGCACAACCCTGTTAGACCATGGACCCAGGCAAAAATAGCAAAAGTGGATTCAGACACGCCCTTAATGATTTAGCGCCATGCGCTTTACACTTTGCACCCAGATCATTAAAAAAGAGCCCATATTGTTTAACTCATTAAATCTTGAAATGGTCCTAAAATGGTTTAAACCATTTCAATCAAGCAATTTTAATTAAGCAATTAGAAAGAGCCATTGAATATAATGGATGTTACTGTCTTTAATTGTGTCACGCTGCTCGCGCTCACTCTGTGTTCATTCCAGATAATGCAGAGACACATAATAATCAATCTGGACATCTAATCACTGGAAATGAGCCTAAATGAGAACAAATACAGGAACAGCCGTTTACTGACAAATTGTTCAAACATAAAAGCCCAATCGACTGGGAAGAAAAGCTGTTATAAATCAGAATTATGATCCTTTCACCATATTCTGTATGAATATTGCCCTTCTATACTAACTGAGGGTCTGATTCATCATGCCAATCCTGATCTGAACTGTTATTTGCCAGACCAAACAGGTCTTAGATCAGCAGCAGCAACCAATATTATCAACAGAGCATGCTCTTATAATTAGCCAGCCTTGAGGTTTTCAAAATGATTGACAGGTGGGTGTGAGCTGTGTCAATATCATTTGAATAATTAAATAGTTAAATCTTATTTCATGCACCCGGCAAGATCAAATATTGGTCTGCATATGAGATGTGAAGAAACAGAAAGCCTCAAGCCCATCATATTGGGGATGCTGATTTCACAGCAGCGGTCGTTTTTACTGCATTTGGATTTAAAATATTTTTCTTTAATCAATCCAACATCCCATATAGTACAATTTTACACAGCCAGAGGTCAGAAAAATAACAAAATTCTCTTAAATATATAAGCTCTGTCTGAATTCAGTGTTTAGCGAAGACACAAACTGACTTATTTCTATTATTAAAGTAGAATAGATGTAATAATTAACTTGCTGTTCTTGGTGTAAAAGCTCTTTGACGTCTGGCAATTTCATATATTGATTTCATGAGAGGAGGAATTCTAATGAGGTCTCAATGAAAGATTAAGCTCTCTCTCCACAATAGTGCAAAACAGCACTGAGAAGAATGTCAAGAAACAAATGTCTATTAAATCGCGCGTTTCACAGAAAATAATGGGTTTAATTATGAATAAATGTCATGCATTATGATTCATTCTTCTGGAACTCTCTCGGCAATTACTGAGGCATAATAGTGTAACGTCCCACCA